>CM022490.1:3072355-3119133 GCA_011952105.1 Coreoperca whiteheadi
CATTTAACTATGGTCGCTGGTGTCGCTAACTTCACGTTTCTCAAAATGGAGCTGCCAATAATCAGAGTTGGTTTCTCAGCGGGTGCGTCGCTCAGTGGGGAGAACCTGTTGGAAACGGGAACGGGTTGGTGGTGAACCGTGGACCTTGGCCTAGGGCTATGCTTCCTTCGGACGGTCACCCAGCCGCCCTGGAATGGCTAACAGTAGCTAGCTCTAGTCGGTCCGCACCGGCTACTGGGGCTTGGCTAGCAACTACCGACTGAGCTCCCATGGTGCGGAACCGCGTTTCCAAATCACTAAGCCTCGCCTCTAACGCTACAAATAAACAACATTTATTACATGTACCATTATCAGTAAAGGAGGCAGAGGAATAGCTAAACATTTGAGACACCGAGCAAGAGAGAGCGGGAGAGGAAGAAGGAGAGAGAGGGAGAGAAGCAATTGCTAGCTGCTAAGGTAGAGACTGGTAGCTAGCAATACTGAAGCGCCGTAAGTGCTTAGGCAAAACTAATAAACGTTCAAATGTAACGTTATAGCAGATAGTTAGTCAATGTAATGAAGAGTCGCACAAATTAGCTGTGTTGAGCTAGAGCAGCAAACTACACGCAACAAACAAACACCTGTAACCGGAAAGGAGACAAAACGCTTATGTCAGCACGTCGTCACGTCAAGATTGATGGAGTCAATTGGTAACATAATGTTCCAAAATGTAAACCATGGTCGACTTGTTTCACTTAACTGATTAGTGGGATGCTGAATTGGCATTAAATAATAGCTTAACTTCATATGACACATTTAACTTTACTTTAGTTCTGCTTTCTGTTATGATGCAACATAAAGTGAAGGTTTGAGGTATTTAGGTTGGGTACTGAAAAAATTGCTGAAGATTAGTCCTGTACTTGTTGTTTTCGATGGGAAAATATAAAGCCCTGAAACAGGGATGTGGGGAAAAGCCATCTTTTCAATGTACATTTCTGACCTTTGGTGCACACAAAAGCCATCAGTTTGATATAACTCAATAAATTTCATAAGAGAAGGTTGGGGGGGAATACAAATCCGAATAATGTGCTTTTAAAACTAAATAAATGGTAAATGGCAGCATTTATGTAGTGCTTTTATTCAAAGCACTTCACGATTTTTTTTTGCCTCTCATTCACGCACTTCACGCAGATGGCAGCAAACTACCATGCAAAGTCATCAGGCCTGCCAATTGGGACCAATTTCAGGTTTGGTGTCTTGCCCAAGGACACATCAATATGTGAACAGCAGGAGCTGGGGATTGAACCGCCAACCCTGTGAACAGTGGATGACCTGCTCAGTCTCCTGAAAAACAGCTGCCAAACTAAAACTAAACATGAGTGAATTTTGTTAACGATTCACTACCAGTTCTTCCTGCATTAATGAAGTTTAACTTGCCAAGTCAAATCTGCTCTTTTTTTAATTAAAGGTGTTGAGGCTCAGTAACTTACGTTCAGATTTTGAGCCAAAACCAACCTGCTTCAACCATCAATGAAAGCATTTAGTGTTGCAGACATGTGAGGTGTGAAATACCAGATTTACATTTCTCTACAAACTGAGCATCAACCAACAGAATCCTATCAAGAGAAACTAATATTCAGTCATTTATTTTTTCTCCATTACAGTCACATATTTTATTACTGTTCAGGAATGTTAAACACAATCTATTTGTTTTACTCTTTGAACATTAATGAGAACAGCATTTGTATCTTGAGGGGCAAAAGCAGAAAATATGAATTTACACATTCCGGTCTTGAAAGAAGATGACCAAGCCTGGCTGAATAAACTACAAGGGAACATCATTTTAGTATCAGCTCCCACTCAATCAGAAACTACGAACTGCAAGAAATCAGGTAATGCATTAGTTTACATTAGTAAACATTAGTTTAGTTTACAGCTCACAAATTATAGTTTTAATATTTTGTACATATGGGGTACCAATACTATACTTAGTATAAACCTACTGGTAGGTACAAGGGAAGCAGGGTACAGGAAATAAGGAGGTAACAAATGACACTAAATTACACTGTGCGTACTTCTTAAAATTATATGGTACATTTTAAACAATTACAGGGTATTTGTACAGTATCTGCTGATGAAAAATGTAGACTTATACTCTATTATACTACAACCGGTTCCGGAGAGGGGTGTGGGGAGCAGCACCTCATTTGCATTTAAAGCTACAGACACCAAAAAAGCCCTTCTAGAAGGGGGCTGAAACTGATGGGGTTTATCGGCATACCAGAATACACTTTTTATGTGGGTTTTTTCCACAAAAAACTCGGAGACCTTTCATATGTGACCTTTTAAAAACCCTCTGCTGTATGCAAATATTTTCATTACTGGACTACACAGTTTACTGTGACTCACTGAATATACAGTGCCAAAATAAAGTATGTAAACCTTTTGGAATTTCATGGTTTTCTGAATAATGTTGATTTGACTGATTTAATCAGTCAAGGATCATTCTGATTTGTCTCATCAAGGGTATTTACAAACATAATGTGTCTAAAAATAATTATACAAAAAATTCTGATCTTTCATGTCTTTATTGAACACAGTCATTCAACATTCAAAATGGCAGTGGAAAAAGTAAGTGAACCCTTGGTTAATGGCCTCAAAAAAGCTAATTGGAGTCAGGTTTTAGCACACCTGAAGTCTTGTTAAGATAATACTTTTGGAGGTATGGACTACAGCTGCTTTGACTGATAAAAACCCCTCAAACCTTTGGAAAACAAGCTTATGTGAGCCATGACTCACCAAAAAGAGCTTTCAGAGGAGCTACGATCAGGAATTGTTGCTTTACATAAATCTGGGAAGGGTTACAAAGTTATTTCAAAGACTTTAGAAATTCACCAGTCTACAGTTAGGCAAACAATCTACAAATGGAGACGCTTTGGGACTGTTGCCACTCTACCAAGAATTGGGTGCCCAGTCAAAATGACACCAAGAGCACAACGAAAACTCATCAATGAGGTAAAGCAACAACCCCGAATGACAGCCAAAGATTTGAAGGCATCATTGGAACTTGCTAACATCATCTATTCATGAGTCTTACTAAAAAGAACATTGCTGCACACCTAAAGTTTGCAAAAGAGCCCATTTGACACTCCACAGCAATATTGGCAAAATGATGTGTGGACTGATAAAACTAAGATTGAACTATTTGGAAAAAACACACATCTGGTGTAGAAAGGGCACGGCATATCATCATGAAAATGTAGTCCCAGCTGTAAAGTATGGTAGAGGAAACATCATAATTTGGGCCTGCTTTGCTGCATCAGGGCCTGGCCAGCTTGCAATCATTGAGGGGAAGATGAATTCCCAAGTATACCAGACAGTTCTTCACAATAATGTGAGAATGTCTGTACGTCAGCTGAAACTGTGTAGAAGGTGGGTGATGCAACAGGACAACAACCCAAAGCAGCACACAACAGACTGGCTTCAGAAAAACAAAATCCACCTTTTGGAGTGGCCAAGTCTGAGCCCCAACCCAATAAAAATTATGACAGAGCTAAAGCAGTTCTGCCAGGAAGAATGGGCTAAAATACCTCAACGATGCGCAGGTCTGATCCACATCTACAGGAAGTGCCTGGTTGAGGTTATTGCTGCCCGGGGGGGGGTCAACCAGTTATTAATTATTCTAAGGGTTCACTTCCTTTTTCCACTGCCATTTTGAATGTTGATTGACAGTGTTCAATAAAGACAAGAAAGATCAGATTTTTTTTGTCTAATTATTTTACATTATGTTTGTCAATACCCTTGACTTAGGTGAAGATCTGATTATATTTTATGACAAATTTATTCAGAAAACCATGAAATTCCAAAAGGTTCAAATACTTTTTCCTGCAACTTTACCCTTCAGACACACAAATTTTACATGTTGTTCTTATGTTTGAATAAGCACTCAATTAATTTTTCAGTAAAAGTCAAGCCGGTCACACCTGTAACATGTCAGGTCAGAATTGAATGGCTGCCATCAGATTGACATAAAGGCCACAGCAGCATCACATTAAATGTACACAAAGAAATTAAATGTAAATTTCTCTACCTTCCGAGAGCACTTCAATGAATTTGAAACAACACCTAACTCAAAATAAATAAAACTCAAGGTCCACTTATACACTTTTTCTAGATCCTTCAGCCGGATGTCAAGGTCCTTCTTAGCAGATGGAGGTTGGATTATAATTTTTAGTGGCTGACTATTGGTTTCAGCCCACACCCACCAATGCACAAAACATAAAAACACCCAAAATCTCCATGACAAATTATTTCCAAATGAGTTGACAACTGAGTTGACAACTGAGCTGTTAATGAGCCAACTTGAAGTTTGTTGAGGAGATTCTTCAGGCACTAAAGCAGGAAAAACCCTCAGAACAACACAATAATCAACAGACAACAAGTCTAAATGTTCAGCTTTCACTCATGCTGTGTACAGTATGGATTTGCACCAAAAGAGGTGAATGTGAGCAAATAGGAGTTAAATGAGTCACAACCTAATGCTTTGTCATTTCTAACCCTTACATAAGAAAATTAAGTATGTTTGCTATATAAACTCATCCTGTCTTCATTTTCTTTGGAGCCTAAACAAACATTTGCCAGAATTCAAAGGTACGTTAAGTGACAGTTGCCCCATTTTACGACTGTCTTGGACCCAGATCTGATAACCCCCACATCCCAGCACGTGAGCCAAAGTCACATCATGCTGTTAACTCATGATACAGCCACACTATTACGTTAGTGTTTCAGCTCCCTTTCTGAAATAATTTCTGTCCGTATTAATACGCCTTAAAACTCATATCATGTGACTAATCACGGGCAGGGGCATGCGTGTGCCGGTTTAAAGAGGAAGCAGGACACAAATAATGAGGCAGAAAATGTGACAGCGCTTCACAAAATCCTCCTGGATAATGTTTTTATTAAAAGCATTTTGTTTTTGTCTCGCTTTTCCATCATTGTATTTTCAAGTTCTTTTGTGTCTTTCTAAATATAGACAATATAACATCCATTCCATCAAAGTACAAACTCAAATACTCCACAGCATCATAGCACACACTCCAAGTTCACATTTGCCAATGATGCTTATGGCCTACATAATGTTAAATATTTTTGCATGAAAATTAATCCATTACTGATAACAACGTCCATGAAACAGTCCTTGTAGTCGCATGCTTTTACATTAAAATAATGTTTCTCGCATATGTTTATGTAGTCTGTGGATTAGCATTGTCCCATAACTTTAACGTGTGTTTGGTAGACGTTGATGACACGATCCTTTGATGCTCCTTCCATGTCTGGACATTCTAAAGATTTCTTGCCATTCCCCAGGAACCACAAGTTATTAAAAAATGATCCCACCAGGCACTGGTTCCTCACCCAAATCCGGTCATGTAGGGTTCATAAAGCCCCTGTATTTGGGAATTGTCACAAAACGCTCGAATAATAGCTTGCCTCCTGCACATATAATGCTATTAGTAGCATTATAAAATGCTGAATTTAATTGCACAGCAGTAGGTAAGCAACGCCTGTGACTCGTAGTCATTCTTTGTGGTTTTTTTCTTCTGGAAAATGGTTACCTCTTGTGCCTGAGCCGGACAGCAGTCTGCGGCCTGTCCGTCTGGACCCCTGTAAGGAGACCGGCACAACTTTGAAAGCAAGAACTTTCTACGGGCAACCACTCGAAAAACATTATTTTCCTGTGTTATATTTGGGTTGATGCTAGATAAATTAAATCTCCCTTCAATTCAATCATGATAGGGAATCGTCAAATATTTTAGAAGTGCTTCCCAAAGCTTCACTCACTCCACCTCGTATGCCGAAACGATAGCCTCAACTATCATGAAAGAGCTCATCGCCCGCAGCATTGTCGGCCAGAAGTGAGAAACAGACTGAACGGACAGCTAGCGGCCCCCGGGGAGATATTCGCTGAAGACATGAGCTTTGGTAAAATAATAACCTATTTTAAAATGTCTGTTTCTTTCCAATTTTAGTTTTATTTACTGGATATTATATTGAAAAATGCACTCAATGTGTCTTTGTAAATGAATGTTGTTAGCTTCTGGTGTGTACAATATGTAGTTACAGAATAGACTGTTTTCACTGCTAATAGTGTGTTGGGTAGCCGGGCAGCCCTTACGAGGGGACCCGAAGCACACCAGCAATTGGTCCGAATTGCGCCACTGGGATGTCCTCCGGACATTAATCTCCAGGGCTTTGACTGGACAAAGCAGTTGCAGCCTACCTTCCTGTTCCGACGACTCTGAAGGAGGATGGAACGCTTGCAGGACTACCGGAGTGGGTAGTTTAGGTACATAACCCGGCCTGGGATGCAGGATGGCTCTAACTGCGCCTGGAACGATCTCCAGGTTAGCAGGAGCCACCGACAGGGCCTGCAGATCTCCCAATCTCTTGACAGAAGACATGGCCAGCAGCAATGCCATCTTTAAGGACAGACACCTGTCTGATGCATCGTCCAGTGGCTCAAGCGGTGCTGTGGTCAGTCCATCCAGCACCACTATCAGATCCCACGGAGGAAGTCTGACTCGAGCTGGAGGCCTCATCCTCAAGGTGCCACGAAGGAAACTGGTAACAATGCGATGCTTCCCAAGTGAGCAGCCATCTACCAAACTGTTGAATTCTGCGATCGCAGCCACATACTCCTCAAGTGTAGCGGTGGAGAGTCACGCCAAAACCCGGCTTGGAGAACTCCAGCACTGAAGCCAACGGGCATCGGGTGAACTGGGTCATGGTGGCACTCTCAGCACCATGTAGTGAAATTTTTCCACTTGCCGCATACAGTTTCCCCGTGGAGGGGGCTCTAGAATGTAAGATGGTCTCATTTACCTCGGTAGGGAGACCGGCAGCTCGGAGTTGGTCCCCCTCAGGAGCCAGATCCACAGCTTAAACTTCCCCGGCTGGGTTGGAATATTTCACCTTGACCTTGCAACAGCTGTTCCCTCCTGACGGGAATCTCCCATGGACGGCCGTCCAGGACAGATAACTAAACTTGTGAGGCAGTGAGGTAAAATGTTCCAAATGAATACCACTGTTGAAATTGATAGCAGGCCCGGGGAAGACCTAGGACACGCTGGAGGGACCATGTCTCTCGGCTGGCCTGGGAACGCCTCTGTATTTCCCTGGAAGAGCTGGAGGAAGTGTCTGGGGAGAGGGAAGTCTGGGCGTCCCTGCTTAGACTGCTGCCCCCGCAGCGGTAGAAGATGGATGGATGTAAAATAAAATATAATGATAAAAATAATAAATAAATAAAAGTCAAATAAAAATAACAAGGATAACTCTGGGTTTTCTTCAAATATATTTCTATAATGTTTTAAAAACCTTCTGGCGGGCCAGAACGGGGCCACAAGCAGCAGCTGGGCCCCTGTTCGGCAAATCTTCTGTAGAACCCCTGGGAGCAGAGCAATCGGGGAAATGCATACAGTAGCCTCGGCCACAGCTGCACCATGGCATACAGCCCCAGGGCCGCTGGATCCACAAGGGAGAACCAGAGGGTGCAGTAAGCGTTGTCTGGGGATGCGAACAGGTCCACTTGTGGCCAACAAGACCGCTCCCATCTCCAGGCAATTATGTGCCATAGATGCGAGGTCAACCACAGACCTCGGGCTGTGCGACCTTCCAAGACCGCACCGCATCCTGTGCTGGAGGCGTCCGTTGAGAGTGTACGACGGTGATACCCCATACCTGATAGACCCAACACTGAGCCCTGGTTCAGGAACACGCATTGTCTGCACCTGTCTAAGGTACGCATGCACCTGCCTGTAACCCTGATCAGGTGAAAAGGATTGCCCTTCGGGGAAAATCCTTCATCCCTGAGCCACCACTGCAAGTGCCTCCTGTGCAGCAATCACGGTGGATGCTGCATCCATGAGGACTAACAGTCTCTGAAACTGAAGTGCATTGAGATGTGGGCCTAGCTGCACCCTGAGTACCATAGTCAGGATTGACTCGACGCGTGAGGGAGACAGTTGTGCCCGCAACATGACTGAGTCCCACACTACTCCTAGGAACGTTAATCCTTTGTGTTGAAGCCCAAGACCTGTGGCGACGGGGGCTGAACTGCTGCTGTTGCATGGCGGAGCTCCGTCCCATTCTCGGATGTGAGGGCCCCGCCAAAGTCGAGGTCCTAATACCCGCACACATGCCATGGCCCGCACACATGCCCAGCCTGACCGCTGCCCTGTATGCCTTGCCCACTAAAGTCAATGTATTGTGACAAGGCCTACTAGGCAACATCGAGGTCTTAAGCGATAAAAACGCCGCCAGCGTCTCCCCACCCTAGCCGCTCTCCTTGCACCCACTGATCGACGCAGACTGGCGACCAGTCGGCTAGAAAACCGTGCAAAATACTGCCTGGACCAAGATTTCAACACCTCGGTGTGGAGATCCAGAAGAACGGCAGGTGTGGAGGGTGGCTAGAGGGAAACACTCACCGAGCTTACTCCGGCGATGAGTGTCCTGCTGCTCCGCTGGCCTAGCCACCATTTTCCTCTCTTGGGAAATTGCCTCCAGCAGCTCCTCATGCTGCAGTGACTGGGCTGATGAGCCACACACGTCACCACCTTCCGCGCTCAGGACATCCAGCTCCTCGGAACTGGATCCTCTCTGCACAAGCTCCACATACAGGACGGAAGACGCTGCAGGCTCAGCGCGGCTTCCGGATCCCGAATGCGGGTAGACTGTTTCAACAAACAACAAACAGTCAGTCGAGAGCAGAGCATCTTATTTTCCTCAGAGAGGGCACTTACCTTGCTCACAGTCACCCCCTCAGGGCTGACAGAGCCAGCTCTCCGTGCAGACAGCAGACACAGACAAGTGTGTGGCCTCTGAACACGTCCCCCGTTCCGGTTGGAAGAAGCCACGTTGCGGGCTTCCGGTCCCGAAAATGGGTGGGAATTAGCGGATGCTGCAGCAGCCGCGGGACCCGCACCAAGCGGAGCGAGCTCCCGTGGAGACGCTCACGCTGCTCGCTGTCAACCTCGAGGGCTGACAGAGCGGGCTCTCAACCCAAAACAGCCAATCAAAACACGTTAGTTGCCGGTGGGGATAATGCAATGCCAGAGCCGCTTCACACTCGTCATTTCCACAGAAAACCAGCGCGCTTGCTGAAGATCAGAAGACTGACAACAACAGTGAGCCAGCTCCCTTTGTACCTCCAGTTCCGCCGGCGTCAAGATTGGTCTAAGTTGATACAGAGATTCAGAGCCGGTCACGCTGAAGGCGTTCCCAATAGCGTCAGCTGACACAGCATTGAAGTTCCCTTGAAAGGGAACAGGAACTGACAGAACCTAAATCCAACACCCTGACAGAATAGACATACTCAAAATAAAACAGGAACTGACTGCACATTAACTCAAAACGCTGACACCAGTCAATATTAAGAATGTATCCAGTCACCTGTATTTCCTCAAATTAAGACATCTTAATTTCACACTGATCATTTATTAATTATTTCATTGCTGTATTCTTTACACATGGTTGCATTTATCCGTTCGTGTGTGTCCAGTTGTTTGTGTGTTGCTAGTGATAGTAATAAATGTTTCATTTTTAGAGTCGGTGCCCTTTCTTTTCTGTAACTTAAATTCAGTCACTTTACCTATCCGTTCCTTGTTTTACCTATTGCTACCTGATTTCAGGTTAATTCTCTCACAAAGCTAATTTGTGCATTATCTCTTGACTGATCAAGAGAAACCGCTGAGTGTAAAAGTGAGGTAAATTTTAACTACATGTTAATAGTGGAGAATTCTTGAAACTGCTGAGGTACTAGTACGTACTTTTACTACATACTACTTCTGCTGTTTCCCAAACACATAGATTGCACATGGGCTTTCAGGCTCCATGGCCCTTGGCGGCCTTCCCATTTTACTGGGAGACTATTATGGTAGACATTGTCCTCTTGCACCATGAAAGAAAGAAAAATGTGGACAAATCTATTGAGAATCTCTAAAAACGGAAATAAAGAAACCCACAGTATTCCAAAGATGAAGACAAGAAATCCAAATTATCTTTAGTTAAGATCAGCAAAATATCCAAAAAAAATGTGTAATGTGAAGAGTTTAGGTGATCCTTCTTTTACTCTTTTTTTTTTGTTGATTTTGTTGATTTGTCTTGAAGAAGCTCTTTGCAGATCATATGAATATACACCCTCTGAAATTCTTATCTGAATGAAACAAAATATAAAAAAACCCACTGAAGCCCAGAGGAAACAAACTCAATTGAAAGTGAACTCAACTACGATATCAAATGAAACAGCAAACTAACTGCTGCCAGTCGAATGAACACAATCTGTGTGCCTCCGTCCCCATTCGCCCCAGGCCACATGACCGCCCACAGCAGGGCCCGGCTGGACAACACCATTTAGACAAGCAGGCCCTTATCACTGGTGTGTGTGCGTATGTGTGTGTGTGTGAGAGAGCGAGAGAGAGAGATCACTGTAAGCAGCCTCCTTTCTGGGTGGCTCTTCTCCCCCGACCCCCTGCACTCCCACACTCTCCCCCCTGTAGGCATGTTGGCTGGAGCCACTCCAGACTGGGGCAAGTCGGGGCAGCAGGGAACACACAGGGTCAGCGGAGAGAGTGTGTGTGTATGTGTGAGTGTTTAGAGAGTGGGGGAAGAGCGATGGGAATGATCCACAGATAATATCAGCGCTTTGGGCTACAACTGCCGTGGTCATCTCTCATTGATTACTGTGTGTGCGTGCGTGTCCTACCAGCTATGGCAGTTTCACAGCCACTTTGTAACTACTTAAAAAGAAATGTTCAGACGGCAGTTAAGGAATTAGTTTATATATATATATATATATATATATATATGAGAGAGAGAGAGATATCCAAAACTTTCTCAAAAGTTTTCATTGAACACTCAATTCAGTTAAATCTGGTCTGGGAAACTTCACTTGCACAATGATGCATAAAACAAGCATAATAATTCATATAATATAAATTCACCAAAGTGACAAAAATGTCACTAGAATCATTTTAGACCTTTTCAGATAATTCTAGTTGATTATTTAACGCTAAGCCATGCCCGATTACAGGCCAATTGTGGCTTAGCAACCGTAACTAGGTCTGTCAAGCTTTCAAGCCAGGGAAACATGCCCATGCCTTATGCATAAGGACTGTGCAGATCTGATACTCGGTTTCCTAAACGTTTGGATGGGGGGGGTGAATTTTTTTCCCTTCCCTAAACCTAAAACCCAAGGGGAGAAATGGCTGGCGTGGATCAAGCAGTCTGGGAGGCCCCATTCACAACTAACTGTCAACAGGCTTAACAAAAATACCTACGTTTGCTCCAAGGTAAGAACATGTTAATGTTAGCCAGCTAGCTAACTCAGCACAGCATTGCTTGGAAATAATGACTGCTCTTTGTTCATAATGGATATATTTGAACGTGAAATAAGATGATTAAAGGCAAGACTGAGGATCACTGACATACTTTAAAATATATTTCAGAATTTTGTTAATCGACGGCCTAACCTCGAGTACCCCAGTGGCTCAATAGACCCACGATGTGTGAGCAGTAGCCTGGCGCGCTAAAAATATAAGCGGGAGAATGTGGCTAATGTCTTGTGTTAATTCCACAAGACTATAAATCAAACAGTTTATCCATAAACTGTTTTTATAATTATTAGATTATTTTCTAATTTAATTAACCTGCTGTCCATGAACATTTGAATAATCAGCGTATGAGGCAGCTGCTGCTTGAACTGGGACCTGTGGGCTTTAGCTTCAATTTTGATTAAATTATTTACCAGAAGCTCTCTATTTACCAGTCGATCTACATTCCTACTCTCACCTAAGGTCATGAGCTTTGGGTCCGGATACAGGTGACCGAAATGAGTTTCCTCCATAGGGTGGCTGGGCGCTCCCTTAGGGATAGGGTGAGGAGCTCGGTCACTTGGGAGGAGCTCAGAGTAGAGCCGCTGGTCCTCCACATCGAAAGGAGTGAGCTGAGGTGGCTCAGGCATCTATTCTGGATGCCTCATGGACGCCTCCCTGGGGAGGTGTTCCGGGCATGTCCAACCGGGAGCAGGCCCGGGGAAGACCTAGGACACGCTGGAGGGACCATGTCTCTCGGCTGGCCTGGGAACGCCTCTGTATTTCCCTGGAAGAGCTGGAGGAAGTGTCTGGGGAGAGGGAAGTCTGGGCGTCCCTGCTTAGACTGCTGCCCCCGCAGCGGTAGAAGATGGATGGATGTAAAATAAAATATAATGATAAAAATAATAAATAAATAAAAGTCAAATAAAAATAACAAGGATAACTCTGGGTTTTCTTCAAATATATTTCTATAATGTTTTAAAAACCTTCTACTTTCTATTGTTTGTAAGGGCAAGATAACTAAGAATTGATTTTAAAGAGGAAAAGAAAGTTGCAAACAAAAACACCAAACAATGCCCAACTCACAGAACAGTAAAAGGTGCTCTCATTGGTCTTTTTGCCTCTAACATCACATAAAGCCTATCAAAACTTGTATTATTATCAGTAGTTTGGATCACATTTGCATTTGCAATACATTTCAAGATGCATTCATGTTTACATCACTTCATGTAAGTCCAGTGCATGAAAACAAAAAAGGCCCATTTTAAATTTAAAATAAACGTACTACAAAAACTAAAACTAAAAGAGCTTAACGGAGGTTAATGGTTACTCGCCAACTCAGTAGCATTATCCAGTAAGTGAAATGAATAGATTTGATTCTAAATGTATCCTGCTATGTCACTGTGTTTTGTCTTGATTACCTTGATTACCAACTTCACATCAAGAGGTAGTCCTAAAGATGTCATTTCATTTTATATACAGTAAGTAGTTAGCTTTTGTTTCTTCAATTTTGTTTTTTTAGGTTGCCATGGGCAGCAAACACACTGCACAATCTACACAGAGATATGTTGATTGTTTAGTTCTGTATTCAAAATTAACCTACCAACTCCTCTAAAGCTCACTAATTAACATGTTGTGTCCACGTTCACTCCCATATCCCCGTTTTTCATTTGTACTCAGATTAGGTCTGCTGCCTGTGGACAGGCATGGTTTCAAAATGGTGGTGTTCTGAACTATTCTATTCTCAAAGAGCCATACAGAAAAAAATTTGTCAACTCTGCATGAGGGAAATCACATATTAAACTTTACCTAAGCCCCTTTCAGAAAAACACCCCTTTATGTTAATTGGATGGCCTTTTAACTTGTCAGTCTCGTGTCTGAATAAGCACTCTTTTTACATAAAAGTCACAATGGCAATCTTACGAAGTCGGACTTTTAACATTTGTAACATTTGTAACATTACTTCCAACACAACAAATGTCTGAAGTGAATGCTGTCAGATTAACGACCACAGCACAAGGTGAAACATCCAGAAAGTGATTAAATAAGTGTCTTGTAATGTTACCGACTTCTAACATGATGGCGATAAATGTATTATCTTAATCTTGATCTGTTATGCACAAAGAAAATAAAATCTGTTTAATAAACTATGAATCAATGTAAGAGAAATTTAAGTTGTTGAAGAGATCAGATCTGTCTCTAAAACTATTTCCCCTTGCTGTGCGACCTGAGCAGGAGAGGTTAAAAAAATTCTGTACCACCACAGTAATAATTAGGATCACATTTGGATTGTGGCTCTCTCCGTAAATGTCCTGTCATGTCTAAATGAAGCCATAAGGAACATTAACGTAAAAGACACCTACTGTATATGAAGCCAGCAATGTTACGTATTCCATGTCTGAAAATTACATGACTGTCCAAACCCAAACAATGTGTGCTGGGGAACATTAAAAATGTGCGATGCATAAAAAATCTAAAAAGGAATGATTAGGAAAGTAGAACACATTTTTAATTCTGGCCCCATCATTATTATTTTAGGCTCACTTGTTTTTCAATTCCACTGACACTCTCAATTCAATTCAATTCAATTCAATTCAATTGGGCTTTTTTGGCATGGGAAACAGATGTTAACATTTCCAAAGCACGTGCAAAATAGAAAACACACATAAATAGAATAATTGTGAATTGAAATTATATACAGATAATAAGCAATTGCTAAAAAAGTTATTTAAAAAAACATACAGTATTATGACAATACAGCAATGCACTACAATTTAAATTATGCAATGACACCTTTTTGTTCCTTTTAGTTTTTTTCACTTTTGGCTTTATGGATTGTATCAGAGAAGTATGTTAAGATTGTCTGTAGTGGGTGGGCGGGGTTTTTTGTGAGACCATGTTAGGTTCATTTTTGACCTTAGTAGTTCCATTACTCTACTCTTTTCTCCTCATTCTGTTTGAAAAATACTGTACATTAGACTAATTTTCCTTTGCGCCTTTGAACATCCTGGTTATGCCTGTGCAATATGAATAAAGAGTATTATCATGGTGGTTCATTGCAGTTTTCTTTTTTGTATGTGTGTGTTGATGTTTTTGTTGTTGTCTGTTTTTTAGCATGTCAATGACAATGGATATTAGGAAGTGGTTTGCATTGTGTTTTTCTTTGCTTGTGTAAAGTAACTGTTCACTCAGCACTTTTTCGCTTATCTGCTGCAAACTGGAGCCGGCCCTGAAGACTCTGTATAATTATGGAGTGCTACAACCAAAGATACTTCCTGATTTGGTCAGGAAGTGTAAACAGGCAGCTGTGGCTTGGTGGCAGAGCGGTTGTCCACCAATCAGAAGGTTGGCAGTTCAATCCCAGCTGTCCACAGCCATGTGTTGAAGTATCCTTGAGCAAGATACTGAACCCTGAATTGCTCCTGAAGCTGTGCCTTCGGTGTGTGAGTGTGTGTGTGAATGATTAGTTGAATTTGTACTGATGGGCAGTTAGCTCCTGCCATCAGTGTGTTAATGTGATATGTAGTGTAAAACTCATGCATTCACATCTGAAGAGCCCATGATTACCCTTCCTGCAGAACATCCACACTCGCCTGTGATTTTATTTCCACCTGAACTGATCAGCGTGGGATTTCAGCATAGATTGTCATTGATGACTCTTTTTTGTGTCTGACAGCATCTGCAAAAGAGAAGAGCACTGACATGAAAAGTTCAGCCTCCTATAATCCGCATTGCCTTTGTGAAGTGAGTGACTTTGAAACTCGCTTTTACAATTACCCCTTTTCCTGTCCCCCAACTTACCGTAAATAGAAAGAGAGAAGTCACTCTCTCTATTTCACCAGCCGCCTCTCTTCAAATCCTCCCGTTTGTTTGGGGAATTGTAAGTCTCTCTTCTTTTGTTCATTATACTCTATTGGTTTTTCTCATTTGGAAGCCCGGTGTGCATAAATGCACATGGAAATTAAAACTTTTTGGTTTGTGACAGAGATTAGCGTCGAGTGGAGGTCAAACATAATAGCTTCCATTTAACAAGAAAATAGATGTGATTATACTGCACTTGCTCTCCGTTCAACTTTTGTCCTCAATCTGAAAGGGTGCTGCTCCAATAGCTCTGCCCTAATTACGCAGCAACAAAAGGGTCTGGGCCGACAGTTCCCACTGCCGCTACTCACTATTTGTCATTCTATATTTAACATCAGAATGGGATTCTGAAGCCAAAAAAAGAACAACTGAGAAATTTCATCTGTGCAAACCTCCTCCCTGTTTGCTTGTAATATTTATAGTGGGCACCAACAAAGGCTTTTGTATGCCTCTGATGAACAAATCGATGAATATTTTCAGCGTGTACTTGAAGATTAAGCAGGACTAAAGATGATTTAGCATGTGTTTCTGAACTCTACTGCGTTATTGATTCTTCACCATCTGTGGATACCATAATCTACCCCGGATTACAGCCGCAACATCTACTTCAGACAGATAAAAACACACAACAAGCTCTCCTAAATCTACATGGCTGATGTAAAAAAGGAATAAGTAGATTACAGAATGTGTGATGACAGATGAGACAGGGAAGGACGATACAGATTACTTTTTTTTTGATTTGTAATTCAACATACTGAACATAATAAGGTCATGTTCGCCCATTATCATGTTTTGGGGAAGCATTCACATGTCCATTTCAGAATAGTCCACTGGAAAGCGTTAAACACACGGCTCAATCAATACATTCTAACACCACTGATGGAGAGCATGAAGTGTTTTTTATTTGCTACCTTGTATTGCAAGCCAAAAGGCTCTTAAACCTGCTGCTTGTCTGGAAAGCTCCAAATAAAATAGAAATTTTAAAATGATTTACAGCGTTCAAAACCTCAGCCGTATAACCCAAACGACAAGTCTGGGTTTGTAATAAAAGTCTGCCATATGTTTGTCTCTGTGGTGTGGTAAATGCTGCAGGGCACTGCAATTTCCAAAGAGCCAGAGCTTTACCCAAAACCGTTTTGTCATGTGCATGATCTGCCTCATATCTACCAAACTGTACACATTCCTGCACAGATTAATTTGTTATTGAGAGTTAATGACTGTGACTATGTCCTCCATTAAGGACATGAATTGTAACAGGTGGCTGAAAACACCCTAACAGCTCAGTGACATGAATCAAAAAGCATGACCTCATGTAGAAGTTATGTGTTATGAAATTATATTTTTCACATCAGAAAATTGTTGCATCATTATAGTGAGATGCTGGGTTTTAATACATGCATCAAAGCTAAACATTAAATATTATTAACAACAATGGAAATAAGGTGGTGAAATAGAAACATATCTGCATTTAGCTGATTCAATAAATTAAATACTATTAAAATGCAGTTAGTTATACCTTTACATTTTCCTGATAATACTTCTTTACTTTTACTTATGTAAAACATGGAATGCAGAATGTTTACTGGAAATTGTCTGCATAAATCTTCCGCCACTACTACTGTTTTGTATCTATAACAATGCATTCTATTTTAAAGTTAATATGAATTAACTTTTTGAAAATATTTGAAAACTATGTTCTCATAACAATGGAGCTTGAATCAGATTTTTTAACTTTAATGCAACTGTAAATTGTACTGAACATAAAATAACTGTGAACTGAGAGGAAGGCCACTGTCACAAAATATTCCTTTAATCAAAACATTAATTTTTTTTTATCGCTTCATTAAAAATCTCTGGTCATACACTCTAGCCATGATCGTATTAACTAATTAAGGGGCCCCAAGGATAAAAAGCACCCCCACCCCCCCACTGTTGTGCAACATCTTCATTGTTTGCCCAGAGACCCAGAAAACAACCACTGCTCCTATACTGGAATAATGCTTGGCCCAAGGCTGTCTGTGTCTCAATTAGTTTATGGTAATTTGAACAAAGCTTTATTTACATTTTGACACAGGGCCCCTCTACAAGGCCACAAAAGTACGTAATAATGTAGGACCTGCCGTAGTTGATATTGTACTTTAACCGTGCAACTTCCCTGACGAATTTGCAATTAATCAAATGACCAAAAAAAATTATCACACAGTGAACCTGATGCTTTTAGGGCCTATTGAGAATATGGGCCCCTGGGCAGTTTCCCATTTTACATAAACCTTGACTGTGGAGACATAAACAACAGGAAACCCAAAATTCATTAAATCAGGTCACCTCAAGTGTGACTTCTTCTTGTACTAACAGAAAACACATAAAAATAAAAGCACATAAGACCTTCCTTTTCACAATTTTTCAGTTTATTGTTGGCATATTGGTGTGTTTTTGTTTGTAATGTGTGAGAAAGTTATGTGTGTATACTGGATCCCACTGCATTGTGTACAACACCTATTGCATTTGGCCATGTTTTTATTCTGTTTCTTTATAAATGGACCCTTAAAGTTTTGGTTACAATGACACAGAATTACCATGGATTTCAATCTAAATTACCTCCTTTTTATTTATAGACATGATCTTTATCAATACTCAAAAGTGAAAAAAAATAATGAAAAATTGTCAAACAAAAAGAACTTGAGTTTTACATCTGCTAAGGCTGTTCTATCTCTCTTTATGTATCCCACTGGGGAAAAACAAAAAGCCTTTTCAGGGGCCCTTAAACAGGAGTCAAACCTCTGAGTCAGAATGTGGAACCCAGCAAACGGATAGCACGCCTTCAGAACAAGTAGATATAGATAGATTTATATATAGAGTTTTATATTCAGCTTTAAACTTTAAGAGAGTACAGTAAACACTTCTCACACATGATAGAAACTACTTGACGCCTCAGAATCAGAAAAATTTAGGCCAAACATTGTTGAAGCCCACGATAAAGTCAACAAACCAAACCAAAAGCAAAAAAGAACTCAGAATTTAAAAAAAACATAAATTAAAAAACGATCCTGCCCACAATCTTTTCTTACAAAGTTTGAAGTTGATCGGAATAGAGACACCTGACCACACAAACAGAATAGAAAAATCTTAAACAGTGGTATTGCATTTTGAAATGCACAAAAATTCTCCTGTACAATTTGGCGTCTGTCTGCGAGTACAAACGCCTAAAGGGCTCAGTGGCGGTTTCTCGGGTGGCTCTTGTCAGTACACATTTGTAGTCCTCATCTGGTTTAATTTTCCTCAAAGATGTATACATCAGTGCTGTAAACAGGCACACGCAGATTGGAAAAGGACGGAGAGATCAGTGTCCAGTTTTATCTCTCCGTCATCAATGTCCTTCCTCCTCCTCTGTTAGCTTCTCAGTCCTGCTGAGACAATTGGTTCCTCCGGGTAAGGCTATCCATCTCCCTGCCTGCACCTATCCATCCCCCCCCCCCCCCATCCCCCCATGTCCGACTGTCTCCTAATCAGTGGAATACCTCCAAAGCCTGGCAGTGCTCCAAGGAATTCCAGAAAGGACGGAACCCTTAGTTCCTTAATGGGTCGTTCCTCATTTTGTGTAGTGGTGTGTGTTGTATTTAATCTTTTTTGCTGTTTGAAGAGGGGTGAGGGCAATATGGGTTGAAAACTTGATGCTTTTTTATAGCCTTGGTCGTCAAGGAGTGATTGTGCAAAGTCACGCGGTCTCTGGTATGTCCACACGAAAGGAGCTAGCAAACCCTTTTCCTCGCTGCAAGAAGCAGAGAAAAACAAAAAGCCTGATTAGCTGTGTGTATAAGTGTGGGGCAGTGTCATGTTTGTCTGAGAGGGATGACAGAAAACAAAAAAGAAAGAAAATCAGCACTTAAATTGCATCATTCACACAGAATTAGATACACATGCACAACAAGGGTTAGGAAGTTAGGAAGTCTCACATCCCTCAACTGGGCCGTTTCAAATCACACAATTGTGAAATGGCTCATGGATAATATGTGTCACTATGTATGTGAAGGGGGGGTTATGGGAATAGTTGCATTGGAGGGGGGTGAGTTGGTGAATATTGCACGGCCAATACATTTAGGACAACAACAAAAGAGGGAGGCCGAGTTTTAACAGGCTAGACTAACTTCTCATTCATGTGCCATCATTTCTCTGTCCTGTCCCTGCCTCCATGTTGTGTGAGTTGGTGATGGTAATCACTGGGCTCTGGCTATCACCCCCCCCTCCCACCCTGACCTGACCCCAGGCCCAGGCCTGCACCTCCCGTGACAAAAGAGTATCTGTGTATCACTGGCTGACTTGATCAGATTAGGGAGCTTCAGACTCTTGGTATCATCATTCTATCCATTCCTCCACTCAACTCCTCTTACCCCTCCTCTCTCCTCTTCCCCGCCCGGCCTTCTATCTGACTGTTGTTCCCTCTCTTAGCCATTATCCACCCCCCTACTGCCACCCCCGCACTCATTAGCATAAGGGCCACAGTGATCTACTCTGCGGCGTTCGTGGGAAACGCAGCGATATTGGGAGCCCTTCACTTCAAGTGCTGCATCATATGCATGTAATAAACACATCTATGGTAATTATTAGAACAAGAGCAGATCACAACACACAGTATCACAATGAAGGTTGACAAAGGGGAAAACACAGAAATCATATACAATAATCATATATTTAATAATAATTTATAATAATTTTTTGAAACTTGTCTAACACTTGTTGTTTGATGTTTGGTTGCATTAGTCTCTGTAAGTTATAATATGAAGAGTATGGTCTATAGGACAAGTGCAATGAGATAACGTCTGTTATGATTTGGCGCAATTTGAATAACTGAATTGAATTAGACGTTTATGAGGTTTACATGATGCACATTTTTATATCATGTTTATTACAGGAATTTCAATTACCAATATTATAGCATGAATAGTTTCTTCTGTGGCTCACATTTTCAGATCAGGTTTAATAGCCTTTAAGACTCATAAAACCCTTTCACTGTGAAATATGCATTGTCACAACAGCACTGTTACTGTATGTACTGTACATTTGAAATGTTCGGTTATTTTTATATTCAATTATATAATGTTGATATATTCTTGTCATTGAAAAACATAGCCTTTATCAATACAACTGTTGATTTAAATTTAAAAATGTTAAGTTTAAATAACTTCTTTAATGTATTTCTTTTTTTTATATTTCCTCACCTTAAACTGCTGAATTACATTACTGCTGTTATAACCTCAAATCCTCCCAATATTCAATATAATATTAAATACCCTGATTATCATCCTCTCTGATGACACGGCCAGCACACCGAGTGCTAGACGACAGCATTTTATAAAGAGAGAATGTGACCAATTGGTAGCTTGCTCGACATAACTTTTTGATCCAGGATAAAAAGAAGAAATAGCATAGCAAATTAATAAAACATTGATTAAAAGGGGGAAAAAGCATTTTCCTGCTGTTCCTAACAGAATGCTGTGGTTTTAAATGATGGTGCTAGGGAAGCAGTGTTGCTCTGACAGTTTGATAATTCCAGCTAGCTGTGTCGGATGATGAGAGAGGGGGCATCTTCAGGCGCTGCTTGACAAAATTATAATTAGGCATTATCACCAAATTGCAGTGATTGAGGATGTATCTCTTTGTGGCCTTTGAATGGGAGTTTAGAAACAGTAATTCCTTGGGAAATGCACCATTTCCCTTATTTTCTTTCTCCTCAATTATCTAAAACTGTTTTTTTAGGCCTGGGCTCCGTCGCAATGATGTCCACTGAATGAGAATGAGATGTTAAGTCCACTGCCTGCCATTTCTCTTCTTCACTGGTTGAACAGCCATTTATCATTGCCGGGCTTCATCAGAGGGCCAGTGTCTCTTACATTACAGCAGCCATTTTTCCATAATGAGACAGAGCTTCCTTAATGCTAACATCTCCACCCACATTGCAGCAACCTTTGAGATTATAATTGCTTTTGGCATGTTTAATTTGGAAAGTCCCACAGGGCAATCAGTGTTGGTAGTTTGTGTGTGTGTGTGTGTGTGTGTGTGTGTAGGAATGAATTGAAACTGTAGGTGAGGGAAGATAAGATCATCACAGTTGGAGATAATGGAGCCTATCCTGCCTGAGAAAGAGGGAAAGAGTTAGTTAAACACTCTGACAAGAGGGCTGATAGAACAGGGGTCAGACCTGAAATGAATTTCACGCTTCCTTCCGCAGCCGGAGAGAAAATTGAATTTGGAATCATCTCTTTTTCACCTAATTCGATCACCAGATCAGAGAGCGGGGCAGGCGCTTAGGCCAAAGCAAAACACAATACTCACTTAAATAAGCTGGGTTATAAGGTGCTCTGGAGCTAGGCAGAAATGCTTCCAACTCTTTTCTCTCTAGGGTGCCCTGGTGGTGGCTGAGGTGATGGTTTTTGAGAAGGTGATGGTGGTTTTGGTGGTGGTGTTGGTGACTGAGAGGCGTCTCTTTGCCAAAGGTGGAGAATGACTTATCAGCCGTTTGCTCGGGGCTTTCAAATACCTCTGTGTCCGGGACTGAGTCCATGCCAGGCACGTGGAGGTTGCTGCGGTAGTCCGGGCCCTGGCGCCCGTCGGAGGGCACGAAGCTCGGCATCCAGCAGCGATCGGAGTGGCCCAGGGCCTTACACTCCTCTGTACAGTTAGAGAACAGATCAGCGCCTGTATATGAGGGGAAGGAAGAAAGCAGGGGCAGGGAGCGAGGAGAAAAACATGAGTGTTGAAGTCTTCAGCATTTCTTGAACAAGCAAGACAAACAGGAAACATGATACCTGTGCAAATGTACACACACACACAAACACACATAACCCGATATATATTTATGCAACCTGCTCTTTGATTCCTCATGTCAAGGCTTTCTGTTTCACCATTGTTAAGATCAAAGTCGCCTGCACAATGGATAGAAAAACCCCTCTGCTAACACAAACACACACACATATACACACCACGTGGACTGTGGCCTTGTGGAACTGTCGAACAAAGTCAGTCATTGGAGTGCTGGTTCTGCTTTTTAACACCATAACTCCTTAACTCCACCTAACTGGTAAAACAGATTTATTAGTATTTGCATTTGATTGGAGTCTGCATGTCATCCCCGTGTTACCATGGGTTCTCTCCGGGTTCTCCGGCTTCCTCCCACTGTCCAAAGACATGCAGGTGTAGGTTAAATGATAACTCCAAATTGCCCCTAATGGATGAATGTGAGTGTGAATGGTTGTCTGTCTATGTGTCAGCCCTGCGACAAGTTGGCCACTGTCCAGGGTGTACCCTGCCTAAGGCCCGAAGTCACTGGGATAGGCTCCAGTCACCTGCGACCCCTAACGGGAACAAGTGGTAGAAAATGACTGACTGACTGCATGTGATTGCATTTTGAAAAGTAACAAGGGAGATTTTTCAGCTACTTTCACATTTAATATTTAAGGTACTACCCATCTTGTCAATAGTAGGCCTACATTAGATTTTTAACTCATGACTTTTACTTGTAATGAAGTATTTCTACATTGTGGTATTGGTACTTTTACTTTAGTTAGGATCTGAATATTTCTTCCACCACTGTACAACACTGTGACAGTCATTTGGTATGCACCCTCTTTCCTTTCACATCAGGCTGAGCTACCGCCAAGCATTTCTTTTTTCTGTTTCGGATGTTTTCAACTTTTTTCAAAGCAATAAAAGCATACATTTAACATGTAGTAAATGTCTGCCTCAACAAGTCATTTAGGCTTATTCAGCATTCAAGACATATTTTTATCCAAAGGAAAATAATTTCAGCCAAATGATAAAATGCTGAAATTCCACCCCCAGCTTAGTTTTCCTTGTTTCTTGAATGTTCTGGAAAATGTCAGCATCTTAAAACAGAACAGAATAAAGCAGATTGCTGTACTAGAATCAAGAAAAATATCCCTATAAGTGAATTTGCATTGAAAACACTTTTAAGAAAGTGACTTTTTTTAAATAATGGACTAAAAGATGAGATGTTTAAGATGAGATTTATGTTGAAAAACCTGTCTTTTTTTTTTTCTCAAACAATTTCATTTTTGATTTTACAAAAGTGTTTAACCACACAGTGTGAACTCTGCTATAGAAATGAGCAATAAAATGTAAGGAATTGTTTCATAGTGAATATGGTGATGTATGTTAGAATCTATTTATAATTTTGTCATCATGCTTGTGGGGTGCACGGTGGCAGAGCGGCCAGCGCTCCCGCCTCCCAGCAAGGAGATCGTGGGTTTGATTCCCAGACCCGACCAATGTCACACGATCTCTCTGGCTGAAGTCTGCATGCCCTCCCCGTGTTACCGTGGGTTCTCTCCGGGTTCTCCGGCTTCCTCCCACCGTCCAAAGACATGCATCTTTAGGTTAATTGATGTGTCCAAAAAATTGTCCCTAGTGGATGAATGCGCGTGTGAATGGTTTGCTGTCTATGTGTCAGCCCTGCGACGAGTTGGCCACTGTCCAGGGTGTACCCCGCCTAAGGCCCAAAGCCACTGGGATAGGCTTCAGTCACCCGCGACCCCCTAATGGGAACAAGCGGTAGAAAATGACTGACTGACTGACATCATGCTTGTCCATACTGTCATTTTACTATGTTGATCTAGTCTGTACACGCAGCATCTATTGCTTGTCTGTCCATCCTGGGAGAGGGATCCCTCCTCTGTTGCATTTCCTGAGGTTTCTTCCATTTTTCCTCCTGTTAAAGGGTGTTGTTTGCTATAAATATTGTAAGACCCTTGAGGCAAATTTGTGAATTGTGATATTGGAATATATAAATAAAAATCGACTTGGCTTGAGAAAAATGTATCAATATATTTTGTAAAATATTTGGGTTTTTGAAGAAGTGATTCAGATGTAAACAACTCAAAGAATCAACCACCTGAAATACATTCTCAACATGGGACATGCACACAGTCAAGTAAAGTCAATTTTATTTATAGTGCCCAAAATCGCAAATCACAATTTTGCCTCAAAGGGCTTCAGGATCTGTACAGCAAATGACACCCTCTATCCTTAGACCCTCCATTCGGATAAGGAAAGACTGCTCTCAAAAAAAACCTTAAAGAAGAAGAGTAACAGAGAGATGAGGGATCTCTTTTTCAGGATGGACAGACATATAGAAAACAAGAGAGAAACGACAATAGTAAAATTACAAGAAATAAATGAAGTGACTGAGTGATAGCACATCTAAATTATTTTTTGCTTAGTCAAACCATACCATGGAATAATTACTAATACTAAATAATGCACAGAAATTGATAGAAGCTTGGGGTCAGTAGGGGCCCATAGCTCATTGTTGTTCTAGGGCCCTGTTGTCAGGACCAGTGAGTTTTCATTCCCTAAATACATGGTTTCTCTAAATGAATTAAATCATTTTATGATGATAAATAGAATTGCTTGAATGACATACACACACCAAAGTTATACACTGATAAACTTTGGATTTGGGGCATTGAAAAATGGATAAGAAATAGACACATATAATTAAAAGGGGATTAGGTAAAGTAAATGATTCAGGTGCCAAGCAGTCTTTGAGGTGTAAATCTCTTTAATTATTAGATTCTGTCATATCTTGCTTACTCAACCATTCATTTATAGTTTCTGTAAATGTTACTTCCCAATGTGTACATCTATATTCAGTTTCAAGAATTTAATTGTAGTATGTAACTCCCCCAGGTTGCTAAAACAAGACATACCTTTAATGGTGGCTAAGGCCCTGATGGTGCTAAGCACATAACAAAATTCTGAATCCTTTTTCAGTGTTTGGCTTGCCAGACAGATACCTTGTGGTTCAATGCTATGAATTCAAATATATCTTCAATCAGATGCAAAGTATCACAGGTCACTGGGTGTTTGTGAGCTGCAGGCATTTACATGCATCTGTAAAAAAAAGTTTCACTAGCGAGAGCGTGTGTGTGTTAGCAGGGGTTGAGAGGTAGGTGCAGTCTTTAAAGCCATTGCCGGCCAACTGCCCGTGCACCCTTAATTTAGGCATTACATTAACCAAACCACAAATTCAGTAGTACTGGATTACCCAGCCTTCCCCTGTCCCAGACCCTCAGTCTCATTCCCTTTATAAAACCTATTGTCCTCCATGAAAGGCTGGCTGCAGGTACAACTGAAAACCAGTTTTAGTGTTCTCGCTTTCATGTGGAGTAATTATTTGTCAGTATTTTTAATGGCTGGAGTTATGAGTGACCTCCCCTTTTGTCAGAGAGCTGTTCAGCGCAGCTATTTTATGCCGAGTTTAATCCTTAAGCCAAATTGTGTTTTCATTGGCCCATATGTTTTTGCAGCAGCGCCTAGATCCTGTGTATGCATGTATTTTGAACATTAAATCTGCTTGTTGTGTATGTCTGTCTGAGTCGCTGTTTGGGGCTACAATCTGAACTGTCCAGCTAGGGATATCTCCTGCTAATCCTTCTGAATACAGACTGATTAGGCTAAGACTGCTGCCGTCCCACTAAGCAGAGAGTGTGTGTGTGTGATTTCTTGTGTGTGTCTGTAGCGGTCAGCAAAGGGGGAATTTGTTTTGTTACAAAGCAGATTTATTTGCCCTGCCGTCACCAACAGCTTGGAAAAGTGCCCAGTCTCCTAATGAGAGGGTTTCTTATAAAATATTAACCAACATGTCATAAACACGCCATCACATTACATTTTAATATGGCGTCTTACACGGGAGAATGCGACATACTGTACAACTTGATGAGGGGGCAACCAGAACGCATGCTGGGAGCTTACATACTGTATTAGTGCACCTGGACATGCAGGGAGTACTGCATTGTGGGCAGCAAAAAAACTAAGTGGAGAGTTCTGCTTCCAGTACAACACGATGTATGATGTGTTAATTCTCCAAATGGGAAAGAGAAATGTGGCATTTAGACTGTCAGAGCGATAACACTCACTCACACACACACCTACACAGAGGAAGAAAGACAGAGACAGAGGCATAGGGAGAGTAATTTCAGCCACAAAGCCATATCAAGACATCTTGATATTTCCTGACATTTTGGCAAAATTAGACGTTCCCCTGGCAAATTAGACAGTATCTATTGAATCAGGAGGATAAAAACATTTCAGCTATAAAATGTAACCCTTTGCCACACAGACACACATAGCCTGAGCCATGCTTAAAATGTGAATAAAGGTTGTGGGTAAAGGTTGTCTCTCCACTACGTAGCTCTCCAACAATTTTCCCAGCGCAAGCAGTCAGCGTGAGTTATGAGGTTTCATCAGGCTGCAGAGTACAGTATCTGCCCTCCACTTCAACACGGGATGAAAAAGAACTGTGTCAACATGTCTCGCACTAAGTCAAAAACAAGCAGAGAGGCCAACGAGCAGACAGAGGGGGGGGAGGGTAATGCGATCTCGAAGCGCACTGACCCTCGTTTCTTCTAAGGCCTCATCTTAGCATTCTGCACGACGCTCGTGCAGGGCAAACGCAAAGTCTCGATAATAACCTTCATTTGGTAATTGGTATGCAGAGGTCTGAAAAGTGAATTACTGATCAGCGAGCTGTTACCACGGTGATAACGTGAACCGCAGGCCTAAGGAGGAATTCATCACGGCAGGGAGAGTGGAGGGGGGTGGAGGGGGTTGGAGGTAGGGGGTAGAAAAGTGGATAAGCGCCTCAACTCAATCTTCTCCAAGTGCATGACGTTGGCTATATTGATAAAATGTACTTTACACATAGCAAGACTAGAAATGGGGTCCCTAAGGGGATTCCCGGGGTCACAGAAGTGATCCTAGAGGGTCCAGCAGTAAATAAGGAAAGGTGCCTATTACAGAATGTATTGAATGACCTTTATCTCTCAGTACTTGTACAACACAACTCTACACCTTAGCACTAACATCACAACAAAAGTCTTCCAGTCGAAAGTGCCAGAAAAGCTTGTAAGTGGACCTTGAGTTAAGATGTTGTTATCAAAGAACTATTTCCAAGGTCAAGAGGGAAGTTTCACATTTAAAGATCTTCCCGTATGGGCTTCTGGGACTGAATCTGATTAAAAAAGGATCCCAATATGTTGATTTGAATATGCCGATATTCAATTTCTTGATTATCAGAAAATAAACCTATGACAGTTTTTATAACTGATTAATCATTTAAATCATTTGTCAAGTTAAATTAGCTGGTTGCAGTTTCTGCAATGTTAAGACTTTCTGCTTTTCTTTTATTTACTCAAGTATTGTACGCATGTAGAATTTTTAGATACTTTACTTGAATATTTCAGTCATATGTTAGTTACACTTTAACGCCACTACATTTCAGATATAAAAATTGTAGATTTTATCCCGAGGCAACTGTGGCTATTTGGGAGAGCGGGTCGTCCACCAATTGGAAGGTCGGCGAGCCACTCCCGGCTTCCCGCAGCCCACGTGTTGAAGTGTCCTTGAGCAAGATACTAAACACCGAAGGAGTGTGTGTGAATGCTTAGTTCCTTTGTACCGATGGGCATTTAGCAGACTGCTGGTCAGAAAGAATCAGCTATTGCTATGTAATGTCATTATTTCGGGAGGTGGCGCCTTGTGAGGCACATTTGTCATTATTCTTGACATTTTATAGACTAAACAATTATACAATGAAGCACTCGTGGAAATAAAAATGTGTTTCAGCACTAACATGCCTTCACATAGTTTTCTACATTAGCATAGCAGACATGAGGCTGGTACATTGCTCGGTTTAAATGCAAAATGGAAGATTTTGACATTTTCTGAGGTAGCACATTATGAATATTTTACAACAATATGTTAAATAGCAGCAGTAGTTTTAGCACTTATAATGCTAAATATAATATTTATGCATTTCTCATGCCTTTCACAAAATTAAAACATGTATCCACACTGAAATTACAGGGCTATCAATTAATCTGCTCTAACTCCACACATATCTGCACAATCCAGTGTGTTATGGGACATAATGTGCATTATTTGTTCATTTGATTCCTATTTTTGATCTTTACTGAAAATCCTCCCCTCTCTCCCGAGCACTCTGACACTCTCCACCAAAGACTGAAATTCCTTAAAAATAATTTTGACCCTGATCTGGCCAACAAGGAGTTTCTTCCCCATATTAGACCCAGATTTAACAAAAAACTATGAAATGACCATGATTGTAAGAGGTACTGTATATATATATATATATTTGGGCTTCATCCTGTTCATATTTCCATTACAGGTGATTTCTGGACTCTTTGTAACTCTTTAAGTGTGTCCTTGATGAAGAAAAACTGTGTGGTTTTGATCAGGGAACAACCGAGCACACAGCCTGAAGCAGCAGAAAATGTTGGCACCACAACGCAGCTAGCAGCAGGAAAAAAGAACACAAATCACTGTGTCAACAATCACGTAAGGGTGGTTGTCAAAAACATCACCGCTACGGTAAAAAGGGTATAAAGACAAAAATGGGCAATAAGGCACCATCCTCTTCTGTGAGTTTCCAGCAGTAAAAAACATGTTCAAACAAATCTCATATGAGTATGTATCTGCCAATATGTAATGATTATGATTTGTCATAGTTCAGCCAATTTAGCATAAGATAAAAAAAACATATCTTCCTATAAACCAGATTACAAAAACCTCTCTCTTTCTGGAAGAAAAGGAAAATATTGAATTCTATCTCCTGACTGATGTAGTCATGAAGTCCCCTGTCAAAGCCATGCGAAGTAGCTAACACGCTGTTGTGATGGATGGCATGGACACGTTTATTTAATATTAGCATTTGTTAAACACTGACGCGGCTCGAGTGTACCCTTGCTGCTGACAAACTCAATTAGCACACAGAGAGCCTGTGTTCTTTTTTCAGCGTTGTGCGAGAAGAATTTCAGGACACTAAGCCACACTATCAATTATCCTAATCAAACAAAGACTTAATGCACAGCAAATAATCTGTTTAAAGGCACTCAGCTCCCTGATAACTCAACAAAGTAACTGTATCTGTATTTGGCACACCAAGGGTACTCAGAGTAAGCAGTGAAGTGCTGCTGGGCCACTGCATCACTTAAAACTTCAAAAATAATCAAGTACTGAAAGATACCATTATATCTGCCACTTAGGAGACACTTTTATCCAAAGCAACTTACAAATGAGAACATTCACAAACCGACACATGGCTGGGGGATTGAACCACCGACTTTCCGATTGGCAGGCGACCACTCTGCCACCAAGACAAGTCACCTTGTCATCTTATTCTTTTATCAGATACTATTCAAATCAGATAGTTCCTGATTTCACACTTTAAAGTTCTTGTATAGCTATTTGTGTTTAGACATTTAACATAGCAGCTGAGATGTGTCCATAGCAACAAATGTCAAAAACTGCCATGTACCAAAAGCTAGTATTTAATGTCTGATCAGATTCATACTCTTGTTAAAATAGTATTTGGTCACACAATTTGTGATTTAAATTTAAATCAGGTAGTTCCTGATTTCAAAGTTCTGTATTGGTACCGAAGCTCAAGAATCGTATTGGCACCAGGGCTAGTCCTGATTAGGAATAAAAGGTGAAAAATAAACCTGATGCAGTTGTGAATAGGGCTGGGTATTGAACTACGACTGAACTGTGTTTGAAAGTATCAAAAACTATGAAGTAAGGAGGGGTGTAATCAAATGTCTGGTCAGATTCAGAATCTTGTTTCAAGTCTTGATTTCTAACCGGGCAAAACAGGCAACTGCCCTGCAAAGCTCCACTGTGTGGCAAATGGTATGCAGTGATTTGATAATTTTCTTAATATAACCTGAAATGGAAAAGGGTTTAAGGCAGCTCCAGCATCATTAGGTAATATTACCACCCTGTCCTATATATGGGCCCTGTGTGAAAAACTACACCTTTAACATATCAGACACATGGTGAATATACTTGAATAAATTTATAATTTACTAAATATTTTATTATTACATAACATATAATTATTTATAACAAATGATTATTTGAAATTGGAAAACTCCATCCACATACAGTAGTTGGCTGGAGTGCCACAGTGGTTAAAAACGACTAAGCTGACGTTGAATATTGAACCTCGAACTTTGTTAGTACTGACCACAGTGTGTCCATCACAAGATGGCATCAAATGCCTAGTCAGATTCATGGTTCTATAGTTTTCTTTTATCAGCTCAATTTCATTTAGACAAAGTTCTTGTACTGCTGCTTATGTTAAGACAACATCTAACATTTGCCAACTTTGGTTTATTTTGTTAAATAATCAAAAGAGTTTATTTAAAAAGTATCCCTTTGGTATTGATACCAATCTCATGTATAAATTTCACATGATACCCAGCCCTACTTGTATCAAAGAGTGTGACTATTCATAACAGAATATGAACTCTGGCTGGCAGCGTTCACATGAAATGCTAATGCACTCGAAATAGGACAACTCCATCCACATAAAGCAGCTGGCTCAGTCACGATTAGGAGTGAAAATGTTCCACAGTGGTGAAAAAGAAAAACCTGAAGCAGTTGTGAAGCTCCAACTCTGAGCCTAAAGAGCTAAAATAGGGGTTTCGGTGGCAGGGAGTGGAGGCTCTGTGTGTTTCTGTTTACTGATTTCTGTTTAACCCATCCAGGCCTACTGGAGTGACAGTGGAAGTGGCAGGCAAGCCTTATTTGGCAGGGCGAGGGCCCCTGCTGCGGCTGACCAGACATGATGACAGGCTCTGTCCACAGAGGGCCCACACCAAAGAAAGCTCACCACTGAATGAAGACATAAAACCGGCATTCATAACTCAGTGGGGCCCTATTGTATGAGCTACTTTGGCATTCCTTTAGGAAAGGAAGATTAGAAATTTTAAAAAGTAATGTGGTCATGGAGGGAAAAGAAAATTGGACTACGAAGGGAGGGAGGTCTGAGTGTAACTGCATGAATGAATGCAATAATTAATTTAATGAACGAATGAATCGCCTGTTTTGTTTGCTGTGGCCACAACCTATTTGGTCCGCTTCCCAGCACTCCGGTGCGAGCACGGCCTCATTAAAAAGCCTGTCACATCTCATCGAGTGGTCTCCAACACCAAGCTCACAGAAAGAGGGCTCCTCATTAACACCGCCACATATTTACAAACAACACTTTGCAACAACACTCGCTTTCTGTCCGCCGACGTTAAATCATGTGTCAGAAAAGACAGAAACAAATATTGAGAGTTATGAGTCCATAAAGGGCAAGCACTCAGAGGCAGCTCACAGGGACAGGATCTGATTCTTTAACCAGCCACCCCAAGACTTTTTTTTTGAGAAAACAGGAAATCACAAGCCACAGTGTCACTAGAGAGAAATCAGAATGTCTCAAAGTACATCATCAACACAAAAGCTGATTGTCAATGACCTTTAAAATCCTCTTTTTGCCCTTAGTGATGCTAGCCCTTATTTTCATTCTTCCACCCTAATATATGTGCCACAACTGAGCCAATAGAGTCCACATTTCAGCACTGGACTGGCAGCATTTTGGGGGCTGTAACCATATGCTAATCAGCAAAGCCTAAGCCAGAGAGCCATCGATTTTCCCTTTGAACATGCAGCTTCAAAAATCTAAATCAAATAAACGTGTAGTGAAAAAAAGACGTAGGTTGCAGAAAAGCCTTTTCTTACCGGAGGAATGGCCTCGGTTGGTGGCATCGTGGTCACTGTCTCCCTGCTCACTGTCTCCGTGGCCGCTGTCTTTGGAGCTGACCAGATCTGCCTCCTGGAACGCTGAACTGAAAGCAAAGAGAACATTAAAGCCTCACTTAGCATTTTGATGTGTTCATCTAACAGCAGTTATGATTATTCCAGCCCCTTTCTAATCTTTCTGATCCCATCTCATTATCTAGAGCATCATCACAGTAATGAGAGTTATCAATGAATAAAGTAGAAACAGTCGACAGATAAGAGGTTTATTACAGGTGGATGTGACAGTGTGAACAGCAGAAAGGCTGCCGTGAGAATCTCTTTTCGTATTTACCTGTTGACACGTCTCGGTCTGTCAACCAGGTAGCTGAGTTCAGCTCGCTGGTGTTTGGTCTGAAAGAGAAACACATTTTCATAGTGTGTCGAGGACTTTGAGTAACATGATTAGTGTAGGCATCAGATTTTTTTTTAAATATCACCAACTACGAGCCAGAAATTATGCAACTCACACGGTCCAGGTTAATTTTATAGCTAACTTCAACATGGAACTGTGGTCAACTGTGGACATTTTACTCATATCTAAAGAGGGGTGTGAGTATGTGTTTGAGGTGGTGTGCTAGAGGGGTATTACAGTTATTTGTACATCTGGCATAACACTGAACTGAGGAGAAAAAAATAGGAAATGAAAATGGCTCTTGTATGAAGCATATTTTCTATTCTGTCATGTAGGGACATATTTACATTTGCTCAAACAGGCAGGCTTTACGTATCTAAGGGGAGGTCCTGTGTATTAATCAGGTTTTATACATTCTGAGGATCTCTGAATGGAGGGAGGGGTTAAACTGTGTAGGTATGAGAAGGACTCTTACCTCATTTGATAAAATGCTGCCGTTTGATATGATGTCAGGCTGCTGGTCTGTGTACCCTGTCACTATGGCCCCGCACGGGTTGTGATCGGTGTCTGTGCTCCTAGACGGACTACATGGCTTTAGGAACATAAGGTCGGTTTTGGCAGACTCTGGAGTCAGACATACCTGGTAGCAATAGTTCTGGTTTTGGTGATGGGAGCCAAAGCTCCCTGACTCCTCCACGGGGACTTGAGCCGTACTAGCCCCACTGACGTTACCGGCACTTTGCACCAGCATGATATCCGACTTGCTAAGCTTTTTCTTGCGGGCCCGGCCCTGCCGTGAGCAGCAGGAGCTGCAGCCCAGGCAGCAGTCGCTGGTCAGGCAGGTGTAAATGTTGAGCTTTTTGTCCTTCTGGCAGCGCACAGCAAGCACAATCATGACCAGGAGGAAGATGAAGGAGACAGAGCCCAGGGCAATGATGAGGATGAGAGTGAGGTCCAGGGTGCTGTCTTTGGCCTTAGAGGTGCCTCCCCGGTCCCCACTGCCACGGCCTTCAGCCACACTGTCCACCAGCACCACCAGCACGCTGGCACTGGAAGACAGAGGCGGCTGGCCGTGGTCTCTTACCTCAATCAGCAGGTCATACAACTGGTGGGGGTCTCGCTTGGCCGACACCCGTCTCGCCGTCCGGAGCTCACCCGTCCTCCAGTCCATCCTAAACATGCCATTCTCGTTACCCCTCTGGATGCTGTAGGACAGCCGAGCATTTTCACCATCATCCGAATCCATAGCCACGATGCGGGTCACCAGGTAGCCCGGCTCAGCTGAGCGGGGCAGGGGCTCCTTGGCTGTGCCATTCTTCCCCAGGGGGGCCAGCAGCAAGGGGGCATTGTCATTCTGGTCCACGATGATGACTTTGACTGTAGAGTTGGACGAGAGCTCCGGGGTGCCCGCGTCTCGTGCATGGACCATGAAAGTAAAATCCTTCAGCTGCTCATAATCAAAGGACCTAAGCGCGTACAGATAACCTGTCTCCTCATTGATGGACACATAGGTTTTGACTGACATGCCCTGGATTTCACACTCTAATATGGAGTAGCTGATAAGCGCATTCTGCCCGATGTCCGGGTCCAGAGCCGTCACAGCATGTATGTACGCCCCAGGCACGTTATTCTCTGTCACATACACATCATATATGGGCTGGGTAAATGTGGGAGCGTTGTCGTTCTCATCTGACACCTGGACTCGAATGGACTTACTAGTGGCTAGTGAGGGTGTCCCTTTATCCCGCGCGACCACAGTGACGGAGTAGGAGTCCACCTGCTCACGATTCAACGGCCCGTCGGTCACTATGGTGAAATAATTTCTAAAGGAAGATTTTAATTTGAATGGGACATCACCAAGGATTTCCACGTGGATCTGTCCGTTCTCCTCTGCGTCCCGGTCCGTAACACTCAGAAGCGCGATTACGGTACCGGGAGCCGCTTTTTCCCTCACCGACTCAGTGACAGTGCTGAAGGTGATCTCCGGTGCATTGTCGTTCACGTCGGTTACTTTGACCAGCACTTTGCAATGCGCGGGCACGGCATTTGGCCCAAGATCCTTGGCCTGGACAAAGATCTGATACAGGCTGCTCTCCTCGAAATCCACCTCTCCGCGCACCTCGATGCGCCCGGTGCGCGGGTCTATGCTGAACAGGTCCTTTACGCGGTTGGAGATGTGGTTACTGAACGAATAAACAATTTCCCCATTCAATCCCTCGTCCAGGTCGGTGGCATTCAGCTGTATGACCAGCGTCCCAGTCGGTGCGTTCTCCGAGAGGCTCACCGTGTAGACGGGCTGGTCAAACACCGGCACATTATCATTAGAGTCGAGCACTTTCACCACCAGAAGCGCGGTGCCAGTCCGGGGAGGCTGACCACCGTCCACCGCGGTCAGCACATACCTGTGCGCCGCCTGCTGCTCCCGGTCCAGCGGCTTCTCCAGGACCAGCTCCGCGAACTTGTTTCCGTCCGTTTGGGTCTGCACGTCCAGGTAAAAGTAGTTATTAATGGTGATATCATACGTGCGTAAAGCGTTAGAACCCACGTCCGGGTCGAACGCGCTCTCCAGCGGGAAACGGGTTCCCGGAGTGGCGCTTTCTGAGATTTCCACCGTAATGTCTGTCTCTGGAAAGCTTGGCGGGTTGTCGTTGATGTCCACCACCTCGATTTCGACCCGAAACAGCTCCAGCGGGTTCTCCAAGAACACCTCCATGTTGAGCTGGCAGCTGGAGCTCTGCTTGCAGATCTGCTCCCGGTCGATTTTTTCGTTAACGAACAGGACGCCGTTCTCCAGGTTCACCTCCAGGTACGGTGTACGAGAGCTGGGCACCACCTGGAAGCGGCGGGAGGCGAGTTTGGTAAGGTCCAGTCCCAGGTCCTCGGCGATATTCCCCACCAAGGTGCCATGGTCCGCTTCCTCCGGCACAGAGTAGCGTATCTGAGAGAGCACTCCATCCGTGATACACAGGACAATCAAAAGCACAATCATCGCCGTAAAAACAAGTGTAAAAAAGATTAGAAACCGTAAACCCTGTTAATGAACAAAATGTCAATTTCCATCACCCATTTCAGTAGGAAGGCAGAAGTCTCCAAAATGCGTAAATGTCTCCAAAAATGTGTATGGCGTCCAGAGAAATCTGACCTATTAAAAGATAAGCAGTTTGAATTTAAAAATGACTTTTACTGACTGCAGTAGCTTTTATCCCCTATTCTAGTTCTGCTGTCTTTTCAGACGCCTCACAGAGAAGCTACATTGGACATTCCAATGAGGCGCAGTGCTTGGAGTGATGAAAGCTCCTGGAAAGGAGTTGGAAAAAAAGACATAATAATCCATAAGAAAATAAGAGATAGGCTACGTTTTCTAATCTTTGATGGTCCCTAATCAGAAAATAAGACTTTCAGACTCGTCCTCTTTGTTTTTCTGTCTCTGTCTCTACTTGGCACCCTGCTCCTTCACTGCGGTTGCCTCTACTCCACTCTACTGAAGCTGTTCACTCAACTATTTGCTTTTTTCCTCGCATCGCGCCTCCCCTTCGCAGCTCCGCGGCTGTAAATCACGCTGAGCGCTCTCTCCTGATTGGATAGCGAGCTTGTCTATCAACGTCCGCTCGGCCCATGTCTCCCTCACTGCTTTTCCATCCCTCTCTACCTCCCTCTGAGCTCGGACTGGCTTCTATGTAGCTGACGCAAAAAGAAAAGAGGTATGGAGAAGGACAAGGCTAGACGTTTATGACTTTAACCCCTCAGCTTCCAAGTCCTGACCAGACTCCCCGCCTGCTCTTGATGTAAATAGCGTCATCTAATGAACCAATGTGTGATTAGAGTCAGTGGGGGACTTGTTGACTTGGTGGCAGGTCCTGTGTAAGCCTAAGGACAGGCTGGGTGAAACGGGTTAATGCATGCAAATGTTGTGATATGTATGCAGGGAATCATTCGATATTCATGTGCTGTTCTCAAGGATGTGCGCTATAATTACACCCAGTAGTGGTAACGTTATTAACTCTCCTCCAGTCACACAGCAGCGGGACAGAACGACATCTGCGGACCTCATACGACCCCTAGCGGCAAACTAGAGTCTGATTCATATCAAGGACCAAATGGCTGGCTGTCAAATGATGTTTAGCATAATTTTCTGGTTATTACAATACGGGGACTGTTATTTTATGTTTGGACCAGTGAATTGGATGGAGTGACAAGAGTTAGCGGTAAAGCTGGAAGATGGTTGGATGCAGAAAATCAGGACAGCACAGAATCAGCCTTTTCTGTGATAGCAGCAAACCTCTGGAATTATCTTCAGGAAATAAGGAACTGCACTGCACACAGTATTTTAAAAAACTCTAAGGATAAGTTTGGAGATATGACTTACTCCTCTGTCCCATTTCCACTCATTACAGTTTTTGTCTTACCCTTCTAAATCTATAAATTAGGCTAAATAACATTTTCTGTGTCAACTAATGTCTATTAGCGAAAATGTCCACAGTATACCAATGCAATAAAGACATTATTACATTTTCTACTATTTCGACTGTTTTTTCTAAGACAGCGTAACGTTGATTTTACCATTGATGGTTGTTTTAACCATAATTGTGTTTCATTATGAAAAAAATACTAGAAAAGTCTTGTTCTCAGTTTTGTTCCTGTACTTACATTTCAATGTATGTGTTTTAGTAACAGATCTCAATCAATCTGATTCTGAAGCCACAGCATTGTAGCCTTGGCATCCTCCCTGAAAACAGGTCAGACAATAAATTGAGTTACTTATTCAGGAATTTGCTTCTAACAGCAACAACAATAATGACAATTGTAATAAACAGATCTGATTCTTCTGGGCACAGCCACAACCTTCTGGTTTATCTCATTAAGAAAAAAATTATAATTTGGTTTAAAACTTTGACTATCGCATGAGCAGGTGAAGTTTGCTCTCAGTTGTCATGGAACTGTAGTTGTTCAAACAAAGAGAGAAATATTCATGGACAAGATCAAAGGTCAATGGTGTTTATTAGTCATTTGCACAGAACTGGGTCAGACTGCTCTGGCAACTAAACACAGCAATGATGATGGCATTAATAAATAATAAAAAAAATAATAAAAAAATATATCAAGTAGAAATAAGCACTAAGCTTAACAATAGAAATGTATTTGTATGAGTATTATTTCAACAGGAAAATCTCATTGACGTTGGAAACCTCTTTTGCAAAGAAGACCAGGCCAAAATAGTAGCATAAAAAGTTGCAGAGGAACCAATACAAAATGGATAAAACAGAGAATGGATAAAACAATATTAAAAAACAAAAGTAATTCTGTTTGCAGCCTATTCCAAGGCTATCTTTCGCATCTGTCCGTACATTAGATTGCACAAAAGAGGTAATTGCACATGACATCAAAAGCATAACCATTTTAACATTAATTAATTATTTATATTTAGTTAATTATAAATGGAGATATGGGCAGTGGTTGTGCAAGCTGAATTATATACCTAAAATAAAAAAAATATTTTTAACTCTCTGATTCTGATTTCTAATGCTGTGGATACTTTGGATGTCGTTGAAGTGCTTTTTTATGTATGATGAAAAACAGAGATTCTCATTTATGATGAGTATTGCTTTTTTTCCCTTTTTATACCTTGTCCTTTTTTCTTTGTCTAATGTTTCATAGATTTAGTTTTTTAAAGCTGCCTTTACCTAATTAGCTAAGATGTTTCCCAAGGCTTTTCATTCACCAAGTAAATCTAGATTTTGTGATCCTCTGGATAATTTCTCCAGCATCCATTTTGTGATGTTTGTTCATACTGTATACTTGATGAAGGTTGGTGGACCAAAATGTCATACATAAATATACAACCAGACTGTGCAGAAGAATTTTTCCTTTACTTTTATTTAATTTAAATTACTTCTGTTCTCCAGAAATTGTCTCCTCCTCTTGTCTTATTTCTGTGAACTGACACTTGACCTTGGCCATAACAGGAAATCTGTACCTTCAGTGTGAGATCAGTAGCTGTGTGAGCTAAGCTGCTTGAGGGAGGCGATCAGCTCATGTCAGACCAATTGCTCCCCCTAGTGAACAACAACAGCACTACACCATACACACTGCTACACCATGTCCAGTAAGGTCTTCGCTCTCCACCCTGATTCTGTCTGCTGTGATGGAGTCCAGAATGCACACAGATTCACATCCATGAGCCACAGTGAGTAAAACACTCACACATAAACACACATGGCAGCATAAGTACATGATTCATGCTGTCTGCAAAATGTCAGAGCTACACAGAACAGGCCACTGGAGGAGAAACATGAATTGACTCCAAGAAGTGATTTTCTAAATCAAGTCCCACCAAGTCAGTGGTGCAGTCAGACATGCATCACTGTCGGCTCAGACAACCAAAGTGAGCATGGAGGGGGGTTATCAGGGCTTTATGCATGTACAAATGCACATGGCAATGCAGAGTGAGCACTGATATAGAAACCATATTCAACGTCATGAACAATAACTGATTTTAATACACAAATATCATTATAAAGCTCGCATCACTCTCCATGCATTTCACTTACCCACTCTCAGAAAAACACACACAGACACATTAGAACAATAGCAAACAACCCTCTTATCCTGATTTACATGGTCATAACATTTTATTCTCAAGTCATTTTTAGAGCTAAAAATACAGCCTACTGACTAGTAATTGATGTCTTTTGTTGGGTAAAAATAATGGTCATCTCGCACATCAAAAGTTTCTCACATATTGCAGCAGGCAAATAGAAAAGGAAAAAAATCTAGCGTCTAAAAAGGTGCCCTACAGCAATCCCACCCATAAGATAATTAGAGCAGAAGAAACAGCATGTAATCATCAAGTGTAATAAAGCTACAGGGACCACAGAGCATCATCTGATCTGAAACCAAGCACTGCCTCTCCTCCTGTTAGCTTTAACAAGCACACTATCAATTAACACACAAGTGGAGTTACTCCTGTGGTGTCACAGGTAAATTTAGATGTTAGGGAAAACAAACAACCTTTGGTCACATAAAGGACAACACAGTCTAATAGAAGCATTTCTGCACTTCTATGTCAAATATACAAACTGGAAACTTTGAGACAGAAACATCCGTCATTCCTCTGTGTGTCCTACACATTGCACAGAGTTTTTAAAAATCTGACATTTGAAGGGTTCCTGATACGAAACACAAAATAGTGTTTTAAAACAGGAGTCTGACACTGGCGACCTGTAAGTCAGAGTTGTGGACAGAAATCTCATGACATGGACTCTAGTGAGTCTGATTCGTGAATCTGATGATTTAACTTGGCTTGTCAAAATTTAAATTACTATAACACAGATTATTTGTCTCTCTTGCACTTTAGCCTTTGGACTTAAAATTCCTAAATTGGGAGGATCCCCAGTTATAAAAAAAAAAAGCTTTATGGCAAACACAGGGGGGGTGATGAGATATGACAAAGGTTGCAGGTGGAAAAAGTTGGAATATAAATTATATGACACACTTTGTCAGTGCCTAACCACCAGGATGCCCCATAAATGATTGCGATTGTGTCACAGGAATAACACAAAGAGGTGCAGCTGATAATTTTGCTTTTACACTTAAATTTACATTTAAAGGCTTTTAAAGTAAGAAATAACATTTTTGAAAATCACCCCTTATTTCTGTAACATTTATATACTAATTGGTATAGACATTTAATTTAATTTAACTTAACATTTCTGACTGCATGAAAGTAGCTGTAAATTATATGATGACTTGTTTAGAACTGTAAACACAAAGTCTGGGACTTGGATTTAACTTGATCTTGACTCAGAAACTTGACTTGGGACTTGTTGGTCTTGATTTAGGACTTGTTGGTCTTGACTTGAACAACCTCAGGGTCTGAAAAATGAAGCCAATCAATCCCCATAGAGCCCCATGTTGAAATGCCCAAATTCATAGCAGAAATAAACATTTTTACGGATTGGTACACAAAACAGTTTTGGTCTCTGTAGTTCATTCCCCCTTCATGACAACTCTGAGGGGGGTGAATGTTTGAGTGCCATCACCTCTAGCTGTCTCCTTTCTGCTCACCTCAGCTAATTCAGACCACTCAATTTGCCCACCCAGCCGTGTACGTGCCTTTTGGAGAATTTTTTCAGGCAAATATCGGACAAATAATGTGGCTTTCTGTGCGGTTGATTGTACTAAAAGACCATCCAAGAAGTCTGTGTTCCAGTATTTTTGGTAAGTGAAATGTTATTATTATTGCAGTAATGAGGCTGTTATACAGTCTTATTAGCTTAGCTCGTTAACGCGCTAATTAGCCAGCTAATGAGCCTTAGGTTATCCTTCAAGCAAGATGCCCTGTGCTAAAGTTGCTAACGGGAGCTAGGCACAGTTTTTAAACCAGCATGCACCAAAGTCAAAGCTCAGCTGTATGGTGAGGTTCCCTAGTTAGGCAAGGCTAGATTAGTTAGGGCAGGGAATTAAGAGTGCAACACCAGCTTCTCAGTTTGTGTCGAGACTCTCCTGCTGTACATGGAGGCCAGGCCGTACGCCCACTTCACTTCCCGAGAAGGACCGGATGTAAAAGCTTAGACCCCATGGCAGGCTCATGAAACCTAGGAAAGCTAAGTCTTTTAAATGACTATTTAATAATTCTTTGATTTTCAGTTTAAGCCCTTTTATCCAGCACCTTACTCACTGGTTTGATTGGATGTGCCCACATTTTTCTGAAAATACTCACACACACACAGAAGTAGAGTCTGCAAATTTTTGTCCCCGTTGTCTTCTGAAAAGGTCAGAAAACCGCAACAGTTTGTGGGAGTAATTTCACTTTCTATTTAAACCTTTCTCCCTTGGCAAAAGAGTTGAGCAGAGTTAATGCTTAATTTGTTATCTGTGTGGTGTGATTAGCTTGTCCTTTCAATTGACAGTCAGATTAGAATGTGAAATCTATCATTTTCAGTCAGTAGTAAAAAAAAAAGTAGTAAATAGAATTTATTGAAGTGAAAAACATGTTTTTTTAAATATGAGAACATAAAACACAAACAGGTGTACAAAATTAGAAAAAACTATAAATGAAAAAGAAAACATTTTTTTTAATAAAAATCAACAGACTGGGCTAACAGCTATGGGGAAAAAGGGATTAAGGGCGGGATTTTAGGGATGAGGAAGAGCAGAGGTGGTAACAGTGTAATAGCTACAGATGTTATTTTTTAACAACCATGACAAACATAAAAAATAAACTCACCATTAGTCAGGGCTATTTTTAAGTGTAACAAAATGGGTCCTAAAGGCCAAATTCAAAAGCAGTGACACTGCCAACTGTAAGCAGTATACTGCATTTGGAGATGGTCTTTAAGGCAATTAGCTAATGTACTCAAAATCATATAATTTCCTTTAGGAACATTAACTGCATCTTTCAAAAATAGTCCAGGGCTGTCATGTCTAATGTGAAGGTGCTCAATCATGACACCATTATCTTCATGCCAGGAAGATGAAGCTGGTGCAGGTCTTCCTTCATTATGTTAACCAGTGAAACCAACAGTCACAGATGTTCGGCACGGTGAGGTTGGATCCCAAGGTCGCTGGAGCACTTTGGGCATAGCTGTCACCAATGATCCACACTGTGTTTATGGGAGGAAAATAAATTAATGTAATAAATGCTTCAGGTACTGAAAAATAAAGTTAACTATAAAGAGTGGCTCAGTCTTTCATGTTTACAATTCTATTATGTAACATCTGTAGGAGAAAATTGAACAAGGGAGGAACACTTAATAGCATATAAATGACAGTCTCTACATCCCTAAACCCCCCTAAAAAGGAGGCTGTACGCAGTCCTGTCCAGTCCTGTCCAGTCCAAATGAACAGTACACAAGCTAGGAAGCAGCAATCCTGTCATCCACGATACCAAAAGAAAGGCCAGAAAGTGAGCTAAAAGCCAGTACCAAGCATCCACAACCAGAACAAAACACAATTACAATCTAGGCAATTATACTCATAATGTCCAAAAACACACAAATATGAAAATCACAATTCCATGATATCGTTATTTTCACCACTTCCAGCAATCCACACAAGCTTTACACCCTCTGAAAGGGCAGACTCTGCAGAAAACAGGGATACCAGCCACATTGCCATACGATGAAATATCAGCAATCTACAGTCATAAATGTAACAAAAAATCATAACCATATCATAAAGCATGTCTTACCTTTGCTGTCTTCTGGTCAAAAATCATATTCCGATTGAAAAAGACAGTTCTAGCATGTTCTCTCGTGTATTACGGTCCCTTGGAAATCAATGGCGGCTCCCAGTGTTTTTCCACAAGCACAAACAGTCGAGTCAGAGGGGGGAGGGAGCTCACGAACAGAAATCACTGATTCTGGTCTTACTGCCTTCTGGATGGTGATTGGTGTGGCTAAGCCAACCGTGGGCGGTTTCAATCTATTCTATTGGCTCTAACAGTCACAAAGAGGTGTCATTTATGCAGATCGGCCAATGGGCTGCTGAGCTCTGAGCACCTCATCTCTTTGCCCATTTTTGGTTATCCGTTGTGTCGCTGCCAAGATGGTGACGGTTGGCTCTGCCCAACTTTTCAGAAACCTATGGGTGACGTCACAGACACTACGTCCATTTTTATATACAGTCTATGCTTTAGACTTGTTCTTGACACTTGATTTGTTGTTCTTGACTTGAGTTGTTAGTCTTTATTTGAGAGTTGTTGGTCTTGATTTGGGACTTGTTCTTGACTGTGCCAATGGAACATGGATGGTCATTTTTAGGGATTGCAATGCTGGTCTGTCGGGTGGTCCCCCATTGTGAATCAGACTGAAATATCTCGACTAGTGAAAGGATTGCCATGAAACTTTGGTGATCTGACTTTTCATCTAGTGCTACCATCAGGTCAAACATTTAATTTGGTTTATGATCACATAACTCCAAACCTAATGACATTTTGAGGCTTTGTATTTAGTGCTAATTAGCGAAAGTAAGCACACTTTTTGCACTAAACTAAAAACCACTAAATGTGGTTAATATTGTCATTATGAGCATGCTAGCATGCTAATGTCAGTGTTCAGCTCTAGCATGGCTGTAGAGATGTTAATCTTGATGGTCATACATTTCACAACATTCTTTGAACAATCCAATTTTGGCTATTTTGTGTTTGGAATAACACAAAAATGGGTTGAAAAGAGTCACTGCAAATTCATAAATTTTTGGCCCCAGAAATCACAACCAAACTTCAGCTGGAACTGATAAAATAACTTAATTTACAAACAGACAAATCACACAGACCAGAGATTATCACACAGACCAGAGATTATTGTTGCAGTTAACCAGATACTATTGTATGTACAGAATGTTGTTTTGCTTGAAAATATAGACGTTGCCGTCTGATTCACCCAGGGAGTGGAAGCTGTCGGAACCAGGCTGTGGCAGTCACGAGACTGAGCCTGCTGAACAGATGTTGCAACTTAAGATAAACATCATACTATATTTTGTGTTGGTATAACTCACCCAATGACATGTGGACAGGCCATATAACCTTGCCTGTGTGTGCGTGCAATAATTAGAAGAGCAGGGGTGAAAGGTCAACCACAATTCTGCTGGACCGGGACAGGACCTCTCTCAAGAGCTGGGGGAGGTGAAGGGAGTGTTTAACAGCACAAAGCCATTAAGCAGTGTTAGTTTTATAACAGTTATCCTCCCCGCTCTCTCCCTGCTGGCATATGTCGACATGTTTATTGTCAAATTGTGTGTGTGTGTGTGTGTGTGTGTGCGTGTGTGTGTGTGTGTGTGTGTTAAAATAAAAAGAAGCGTTGAGGAGGTGCACCCCAGAAGTCAACTCGAACAGAGTGTGGATAGCACCAGCTACACACACTCCGGGTGCACTTCCCTTGCGCAAGAAAAAAGCAGTGTGTGTGTGTGTGACCTCCAGCAGCCTTTAGATAGCCTAACTTGAAGCCAGGCTGTTGGAACACACAGCTGTGAAAACTGCTGTTTGTCAACCTTAAATTACTCTGTTCTCATTTCTTAAAGGCACACAATGGACAACTTGTCAGAAAAGTAACTGCAATTAAAGAACAAGGAGCGAGGGATGAAGTAATTCACACTTGAGGCTGAACCCCACAATGGGAAACAAAACAGTGCGGCTGCATGTTCTTTAAAGTCTGAAAGTTTCAACAGATACCAGGGGCAGCATGTTGACACTCCAATGAATCGGTGCAGAGGTACACACATACTAAAGTTTTTAGATGAGGTGGAACATGGCTTTGTTCAACTGATGGTATTTGGAGCTGAAAAACAGTGCCAGAGACAGCATCATCTGGAAGCTGTTAAAGCTTGTATACTTTCCCAGATTTTGCCTGTCATGTTGGCTCATTTAGCCCTGCTCACAATCCCATTTCATAGACATATGTGACACCTCAAAGACACACACTCCCAGGTGCTTTCATTTTTAATAAAATCAACTCAGGGACTGCTTTTCAATGAAAACAATAGCCACTGTCAAAGACTCATCTGCTACTCCAGCCTTATGTGCTAACTTTGCAAAAAATCTTCATGCACGCCCGCACACACACACATACACACACAGTGTCCAGAATATTGCTGTCATGGTGGTATCACTCAAGCAGTGGGAGCTTCAGTCAATCAGTCAGCTGGCACGAGGCAGAAGGTGTGAAACCAACACGAAACCTCTCCACAGCGACAGAGAGAGATAGACGAACAACAGAATCAGTGCGGCAGAGCTAGCCTGCCTCACATCAAAAACTTTAACTTTATAATCTTCAATTCAATTCAGTTCAATTTATATAGCCCAATATCACAAATCACAATTTGCCTCAAAGGGCTTTACAATCTGCACAACACACAACACCCCCGTTCTTAGACCCTCGAGTCAAATACGGAAAATCTACCCCAAAATAACTCATTTCAAATAGCCCATTTTTTCCTAACTCTTGTCCGAAATTACATACCCAAATAAATGGAGTATATTTTAACAACAACAAAGGCTATATGTATAATCTTGGTCTCAAAAGAAAGCTAAGACCTGGGAGATTACAATAGAAGTGTCAGGGATTCAGGTATCTATAGTCTGTCAGATAATAGTCTGCTCCCATAGCTTCCTTGGTTTAGTAATCATGCCTTGTGTCAATCTTTGTCATCTAACTGTGAATTCCAAAAGGAGTGAGAAAGTTATGGTAAGGTAAGATTTTATTATGAAGCTGAACTTGTTTTTTTCTTTTGAAGCCTTTATTTATTTTCAACCTTTTCTTTTACACAGGGCTCTGTAATTAGGGCCATTCCTACAGGTATAATTGAGTTAATTAAGTGTTATTTAAAATGTTTACCTCTCATATTTGTTCACACACCAGACTTCTTTTTAGTAATGTCACATGTTCCCAGATCTCAACAGTTAACTTGGTGTTGATGTCACTGTGTTCCCAGATCTCAACAGTTAACTTGGCGTTTACAAATAATGAATTAATAAATAATAAACCTATACAACAGTGCTTTGAGTTGAAACACAGTGATTATATGTAACTGTCTTTCGACAGACAGAAGAGTCAGACAGCTCACTGCTGTGCATTACAGTATACTGAAGCTATTATTTCTTTCTTTGTAAAGGTATATGATTGCAGTGACGTCGGCACGGTGTGGAGGTGCATTTATATTGTTTGAAATTCCATTTGAAACTTCAGCCAGGTATATACTCCAGTTAGTGCAGACAGACATACTGCAATAATTCTGAATGAAAATAATTATGTGAGTGAGTCACAGCTTGATTGGATTGGAACATAATGGCCTGCTGAAAGGCTCTATCTGTGAGGCAGACCAATGAAATTCATTCCTATTCCCTGGCTGAGATTTAAGTTTGCTGCATCATTATTTAGAAGAGAAAACGAGACAAAGAAAAAAGGAGAAAAGATAGAATGAGTGTGCGTGTGTTTATTAGTTTTAAATTTCTCTTGATCCTGCAGATCATTTACATTCTTTCAAATAAATTCAAACACCAAAGTTTCTCTAGGTGGCACCTACCTTAACAAAATCAAAATAATTTCCTATTTGCTTGTGTATGTATGATATCATTTTCATGAAATATTAAATTGTGGTTATACAGTAAATGGTCCTGAGATGGAGGATGAATTGGGATTATTTGGTGCAGCTAGTTCGAATACCTAAATGGCAAAATAGATTATTTGTCAATGCTGTACAAGATGACCATTTCAATTCAATAAAATTTTATTTGTATAGCCCATCCATCCATCCATCTATTTTCTACCGCTTATCCGGGGCCGGGTCGCGGGGGCAGCAGTCTAAGCAGAGACACCCAGACTTCCCTCTCCCCAGACACTTCCTCAAGCTCTTCCGGGGGAATACAGAGGCGTTCCCAGACCAGCCAAGAGACATAGTCCCTCCAGCGTGTCCTAGGTCTTTCCCGGGGCCTCCTCCCGGTTGGACATGCCCGGAACACCTCCCCAGGGAGGCGTCCAGGAGGCATCCGGGACAGATGCCCGAGCCACCTCAGCTGACTCCTCTCGATGTGGAGGAGCAGCGGCTCTACTCTGAGCTCC
>CM022490.1:3119912-3157255 GCA_011952105.1 Coreoperca whiteheadi
CTCTTCACCTCTGTCCTCCTCTCCATCCGTATGCATTATCATCCCATAAATGCATGTCACTAACTTCACTTCTTCCCTCTCCCGGAGTTTTGTGCTTTGTCGTCCGTCTCTTCTTTCTTACTGTCACTTTCAGCAGGAATTTCAGTGTCCGGAGATGTATCTGGATCGGTGACTATGGCGACCTGCTGGGGCAGTGTTGCTGTGTCTATGGTGCAGAGGATGAGTGGCTCGGGTCCTGCTCGTTGGGCTCCACCTGGAGCTGCTCGGTTGTCCGTCTGGACCCATCATCTTCCCTTATGTTTTACCACCTAAACATTTCTAACATAATAATATATACACAACAATTTTGCCATCATGGCTATATATGTTATAGTTTTGATGCTATAAATCTATTCTGTACTTACGACATCTATTGCATGTCTGTCCGTCCTGGGAGAGGGATCCCTCCTCTGTTGCTCTTCCTGAGGTTTCTATCATTTTTTTCCCCTGTTAAAAGGGTTTTTTTTGGGGTAGTTTTTCCTTAATCGAATCGAGGGTCTAAGGACAGAGGGTGTCGTATGTTACAGATTGTAAAGCCCTTTGAGGCAAATGTGATTTGTGATACTGGGCTATATAAATAAAATTGAACTTACTGCCAGCAATGCGAACCAAACTCCTGCTCCGGTCATATAGGGACCGGACAGCCCTTAGCAGAGGGCCCCGGACCCCATACTCCCAGAGCACCCCCCACAAGTCGCAGCGAGGGACACAGTCGAATGCCTTCTCCAGAGCCACAAAGCACATGTGGACTGGTTGGGCAAACTCCCATGAACCCTCCAGCAACCTGTATAGCCCAATATCACAAATCACAGTTTTGCCTCAAAGGGCTTTATAATCTGAAACTGTAACGCATTCACAGAGGCAGGATTCAATAACAAGTAACTCAGTCTTTATTGACAAGAAGTGTCACAGAAAGACAAAACTCAGAACACGGATAAAGTCCGGATAAGACGGAGCCGTGAGAGAGGCTCTGTTGGCGACCCGGGCAGGCTGTGACTCGGGAGATCGGTGCAGGCAATCCGGGAAGGGATCCAGCGTTTCATGGAAGGGGGAAACGACAACCGACGCGGAGACACAAGGGGAACATCCAACAACGCTCTGACAAAGACAAGAGAGAACAGAGAGACTAAATAGGGTGAAGGTGATGAGTTGCAGCTGGCACGGGCGACCAGCCACAGGTGCGTGATGAGCCAATCCCAGGCTCCGCCCTCACCTACATTCGACACGCCCCCAAGAGTGAAACAGGGAATCCATGAACCGTGACAGAAACATACGACACCCTCTGTCCTCAGACTCTGGATTCGACTAAGGAAAAACTACCCCCAAAAAAAATTGATAGAAACCTCAGGAAGAGCAACAGGGGAGGGATCCCTTGAAACATCAATATGACCATTATGCGTTTTCTGATCCTCTATGTTTTGGGTTTGGTTATGGTTAGGCAAACTACTGAGGACTAAATTGGTATAGGTTCCTGATTGATCAAAGGTGTGGTCGTGTTTAAATTATGTGTACAGGTTGAAATGCTCTCAAGAGAAAACTTTAACAATGAAAATGAAAACACAGACAACGTTACATGTGCGTAACACTTGTTTACGCAGTTGTGTGTAACTTAACATTCTCAGCCTAATGGGGCAATACCCCATATATTCCCAATGTTTTTATTTTAATGCTCCGCCAGTCAGTCCACTCCTTCCTGCTCGAGTTGGCAAGCAGTTCTGATATCTAGAATAACATGATAAGTTGACCTCAAGAGAACAAGGTGACATTGATTATCAGAAAAAACAACAATTAACTTTAAAAACACTAAACACCAACATTAAATTTAGCTGCGCGGCTGGCTGTGGTGGTCTGATGTTCTTCCTGCTTTTCAAAAACTCTCTGTCCTTAAATGTACAGTATGTCATGCTTTTTCCAAATGTTTCCTAATATTCAATTCAATTCAATTTTATTTATATAGCCCAATTTCACAAATCACATTTGCCTCAAAGGGCTTCACAATCTGTAACATACGACACCCTCTGTCCTTAGACCCTCGATTCGATTAAGGAAAAACTACCCAAAAAAACGTACCAGGTTACGTAGGTAACCATGGTTCCCTGATAGGGAACGAGACGTTGCGTCAGCTGACACTATGGGGAACGCCTTCAGCGTGACTGCCTCTGAATCTCTGTATCAACTTAGACCAATCTTGATTGGGTTTAACGTCAACACGTGACGTACACCGGCGGATCCGGAAGTATAAGGGGAGCCGGCTTCACTGTTGTCGTCAGCCTTCTGATCGACTGAAGCAAGCCGCTCACAGGCATGCCGGAAGTATGGCAGCGAGACGCAGCATCTCGTTCCCTATCAGGGAACCATGGTTACATACGTAACCTGGTACGTTCCCTTTCAAGGGAACTTCAACGCTGCGTCAGCTGACGCTATGGGGAACGCAGTACCAGCTCCGCCATGCTGAAGGGATGCCTGTCAGAGTGTGAAGCCAGCAGGGCACACTTCAAGACAAGAGAGCCACAGATCCCAAATTATTTAAGCAGCCTAGGCTGTAAAATCTCACAAAGGTTTGAGGCGAGGACCATCCCGCAGCATCGCATATATCGGAGAGGGGGGTTCCCGACCACCAAGCTCTGGAGGATGCCATACTCCGTGTGGAGTGAGAGGTGAAGGCAAACCGCGCACCTCGTATGCCAAAACGATAGCCTCAACTATCCACCTGCTAATAGTGTGTTTGGTAGCCGGGCAGCCCTTACGAGGGGACCCGAAGCATACCAGCAATTGGTCCGAATTGCGCCACTGGGATGTCCTCCGGACATAAACTCCAGGGCATTGACTGGACAAAGCAGTTGCAGCCTACCTTCCTGTTCCGCCGGACCACCTCAGTGGGTACTTTAGGTACATAACCCGGCCTGGGATGCAGGATGGCTCTAACTGCGCCTGGAACGATCTCCAGGTTAGCAGGAGCCACCGACATGGACTGCAGATCTCCCACTTTTGAGAGAAGTCATGGCCAGCAGAAATGCCATATTTAAGGCCAGACGCCTGTCTGATGCATCGTCCAGTGGCTCGAATGGTGCTGTGGTCAATCCATCCAGCGCCACAGTCAGATCCCACAGAGGGACTCTGACTCAAACCGGAGGCCTCATCCTCAAGGTGCCACGAAGGAAACTGGTAACAAAGCGGTGCTTCCCAAGTGAGCAGCCATCCACCAAACTGTGGAATGCTGCGAAGGCAGCCACATATACCTTAAGTGTAGCGGGGGAAGAGTCCAGCCAAAAACCAGCTATGGAGGAACTCCAGCACTGAAGCCATCGGGTAATGAACTGGGTCAAGATGGTGCTCCAGCCACCATGTAGTGAAAATTTTTCACTTGTACGCATGCAGTTTCCTTGTGGCGGGGGCTCTAGTAAGATGGTCTCAACTACCTCGGTAGAGAGACCGGCAGCTCGGAGGTGGTCCCTCTCAGGGGCCAGACCCACAGCTTTAATTTCCCCGGCTGGGGATGGAATATTTCGCCTTGGCCCTGCGACAGCAGGTCCCTCCTGATGGGAATCTCCCACTGGGGGCCGTCCAGGAGGGTTAACAGGCCCGAGAACCAGATTCTGGCAGGCCAGAACGGGGCCACGAGCAGCAGCTGGGCTCTCTCTAGAACCCCCGGGAGCAGAGCAATCGGGGGAAAAGCATACAGCCGTAGCCTCGGCCACGGCTGTGCCATGGCATCCTGCCCCAGGGGCGCTGGATACACAAGGGAGAACCAGAGGGGGCAGTGAGCGTTGTCTGAGGACACAAACAGGTACACTTGTGCCCTGCCGAATCTCCTCCATATCATCTGCACCGTCTCGGGGTGCAGTCTCCATTCCCCGGTCCTCGGCCCCTGCCTCGACAGGATGTCTGCTCCCACATTGAGGTACCCAGGTATGAAAAGTGCTCTGAGAGAGAGCAACTTCCCCTGGAATCACAAAAAAGGATCTGTCGCGCCAGTCTGCACAGAGTGCACATGTGACCTCAGATTTAAGTAGGAGACCACCGCTGTGTTGTCAGCTCTCAGCGGACAAGCACATGGTGGCCCCTGAGGTCTGGAAGAAAGTGCCGTAAGGCCAACAAGACCGCTCGCATCTCCAGGCAATTTATGTGCCATAGATGCGGGGTCAACCACAGACCTCGGGCTGTGCGGCCTTCCAAAACCGCGCCCCATCCGGTGCTGGAGGCGTCCGTCGAAAGTGTGTAACGGTGATACACCATTCCCAGCACTGGGCCCTGGTTCAGAAACACCCATTGTCTCCACCTGTCTAAGGCACGAATGCACCTGCGTGTAACCTTCATCAGGCGAAAAGGATTGTCCCTCGGGGAGAATCCAGCGTCCCTGAGCCACCACTGCAGCTGCCTCATGTGCAGCAATCCAAGCGGAATCACGGGGGACACTGCGGCCATGAGGCCTAACAGTCTCTGAAACTGAAGTGCAGTTAGATGTCGGCCTAGCTGCACCCTGAGTACCATAGTCAGGATTGACTCGACGCGTGCGGGAGACAGTTTTGCCCGCAACGTGACTGAGTCCCACACTACTCCTAGGAACGTTAATCCTTTGTGTTGGAGTGAGCGTGCTCTTGCTCATGTTGAGCCTCAACCTCAAGCACCTCAAGTGCGCAAGTACGACATCTCGATGCCGTACCGTGTGAGACGAGACTGGGATAAAATCAACCAGTCTTCCAAAAAAAAATGAGGATGCGGATCCCCTGGAGTCTGAGAAGAACCAGGGCACAGTACATACACTCCGTGACGGTGCGAGGGGAGAGTGCTAGGCCGAGGGGGAAGCACCCGATATTGGTAACCTTTGCCCCCGAAAGCGAACCGCAGGAACTTCCCGTGTCCCGGAATGATAGAGACGTGGAAGTACATGTCCTTTAGATCAATTGTGACGAACCAGTCCTCGGACTGATTGAGGCTCACAATCATAGGGACCGTCAGCATCCGGAACCTAAGTCTCCTCAGAGAATGGTTCAGGTGACGAAGATCTAAAGCGGGACGCAAACCACCATCTCTCTCGGGACTATGAAGTACCGGCTGTAGAACCCGGTATGCATCCCTCAGGTGGGGATTTGTTTAATGGCCCCATTGTACAAGAGAGAATGTATTTCTCGCTCCATCACCTATGCTTGTACTTGCTCGATCCCTCAGGTGAACCAACCGCTCGAGGCTGGTACCTGGGGGACCTGGAGTGGCGGCCTCAGTTATCCGAAGCGCTGCAGTGGCGGGAAATCCCCGAGTACATGCCTGACTGCCCCCCGAACCTGCAATGTGAGCGCTGCAGTACCCCGAAGCAATGGAACGGCAGGATTTAACCGGAAAGGAACGTCTACAGGCCTTAGTAGAGGACGGAACTCTGGCCTGACTGCTGCACAGCCATGCAGGTCTAAAGGCAGCGGTTGCATGGACCTCGCCATGCCCCGAAGTGCCACCGGCGGCAGGGTTAAGAGGCTGAGCTCCCGAGGGCACAATGGGGGAGCAGCCATGTGCTCAACCCCGATGGGGGGGCCCTCTGAGGCCCGACGCTTGAGTCAGGGCCTCTTCTGTGAGGCCTGCAGGGCGAGAAGCACAGCCCTCAGGTCCGTCTTCTCCCTCTCAGGTCCTCTCCGAGCAGGCTGGAGTGAGCCCCTAGGCCGCTAGGGAGGGGCACGCTGGGCCACACTTGCTTTCTGAGCCACCATGTAAGAGCTGCGAGATTTTGAAGGCTGAGGTGGTCCACCCTCAGCTCAGGCCCGAGACCTCTGGCGACGGGGGTTAAACCGTTGTCATAGCATGGTGGAGCGCCGTCCATCCTCGGATGTGAGGACTCCGCCAAAGTCGAGGTCCTAAGCAGGTCTGCTGGGCATGCCATGGCGTGCGGACATGCCCCGCCTGACCCGCTGCCCTGTATGCCTTGCCCACTAAATTCAATGTAGTGTGACAAGGCCTACTAGGCAACATCGGGGTCTTAAGGGAGGACGTGGCCTGGGCGATAAACGCTGCCAGCGTCTCCCCGCCCTAGCCGTTCTCCTTGCACCCAATGATCGACGCAGACCGGCGACCAGTCGGGCTAGAAAACCGTGCAAAATACGGCCTGGACCAGGATTTCGACACCTCGGTGTGGAGATCCAGAAGAACGGCAGGTCCCGACGTGGGCGTGGAGGTGTGGCTAGAAGGAAACACTCACCGAGCTACTCCGGCGATGAGTGTCCTGCTGCTCCGCTGGCCAGGTGATATTGAGCCTAACCACCATTTTCCTTTCTTGGGAAAATCACCTCTAGCAGCTCCTCATGCTGCAGTGACGAGCTACCCATATGACCACCTTCCACACTCAGGACATCCAGGTCCTCGGAACTGGATCCTCTCTGCGCGGGCTCTGCTCTTGGACTGGTTGGTAAAATATTTGGAGTAGGCTACTGTATGAAGCTATTACATTTACTCTACCTAATTAATGGATTATTGTTTTGTAACTACGGAAATGTCTATTATTTCTGAACATGAGCATGGGGCGAGCTCCAGTAATAAGCACGTCGACAGTGTTGGGCGAGCTCCAGTAATAAGCACGTCGACAGTGTTTGCGTCGACAGTGTTTCCCTCCCCTACGCTTAGTTTGAGTAGGTGAGAGAAAGGTTCCACACTCAAGCTTTAATTCAAACAAACATCCAATGCTATCATTTTTTTGGTGGTCTCCATTAATGAATACCTGATCTTTCCTTTCAGGGCTTCCATCAGGCGAGCATTTCTGTGCCTACACACGATGCTCAGTGACACTGTGGAATAACTAATATCAGGCTGCGACTTGTTTAAGTTTACTGAGCTTTTGTTTCCATAACAACACTTGGATCTGTTCTAATCACTGACATTGACTAAGCTGGTTTCATTTGTTAGAACATGTAGGTTCTTCTTGTATTTCTGTGTCCTCTCTCTTTAAATGTATGAGGGTTTTTTTGACTCTGCGTTCCATTTGTCCTCTGACACCATTGTAAGTGGCTTCACTTGTTCTAGTTCTTTCAGAGCAAGACAGGGTGGTGGAAATTGCCTCCCTTAATTGAGTAACCTTGCATATCTATTCCCTATTCCCACCAGATGTGATCGCCCTCTCTCTCTCCCATTCTCTCTGTCTCTCTTACTCGATCACACTATTATTTGGCTTGTCAACAGATTTGGTGGTGAAGCTGCCTTTTGTTCTCCTCATTTTCATTTGGAGTCTCTCATAGACACACATTAGAGGAGACCTCATAAACTTTGAAATAGAAGGACAAAAATTAAGACTCCTTCCATGTCCCAACAGCACATGGGCCTGCAAATGTAAAAAATGTATGTAATTTCAAAAAATTCATCCTTCGGTACAAAGTAGTTCCAATGACGGAGTCATGGACATATGAAAACAACCACAACCAATGAAAAGTTAAAAATTGTTTTGTAATTGGGGTGAATCAGTGTTAGGTAATGATATCCAATGCTATGTTGCATATTGTTGAAAGTTTCCTATCACATATCGGACAACGAGTGAGAAGTGGTGGAGGCAGTGTTATGTGATTTGTTCACTTCTGTTTCCAAGGTCCAGAATGAAATTTGACCCTAAATTTTAGGTTCTGGAGAGGCGAGGCGGAGACACATCTGTAGTCTTGCCACAGCTCGTTTAATTCTGAATCATTCAATTATCTCACAAGTCTCACAAAAATCAATCAATAATTTAACACATATTTGGTTAGACAGTAAAATAATATCTAAATTGGCTAAAAACAATAGTAAACCATAAAGTGCAAATAAAAATACATATAGTTGTATAACAGTAACAAACATCAACATATACATTCACTCTTTATATTTGTTGCTACATTGCAACAAAAGTGCATTAATTAACACCATTTTACACTTCTACATTTCTTCTACACTTTTATCACATACACACAAGCGGGTTGGCAACATAAAAGAAAACGTGCCTGCTAAAACTGTTTCTAAAACTCAGTGAGCAGTCTTCATGGCGACTGCCTTAACTTGAATTTGTATAACATTTACAATTAAAACACTATAAACTTGCATCTTACTAAGCACTTGAGCAATTTGCATTGCTTAAATAAGGCTTTCAATACGTTATTAGCTACTGCATTGATACTGAACATGTCGGACTCGTGGTGAAATCGAGATGATATGAAACAGTAACAAAACTACATTTTACTTTGAAACTAAACTCTGAGACATTTACAGTTTGTTCAAAACCTTTACACAGCAATCCGAATAATTTTAGGACCAAGTCTGAGTTAATAAAATTACTTTTTTTGTCATACTTGTGGAGACACAAGTATGACACACACTTAGACACACCAGCGTGTGTCTAAGTGTGTGTGGCTTGCTTTTGATGAGTCTCTCATACTTGTGGAGACACGTTAGTCTAACCACAGCTTGTTTAATTCTGAAGCTGAGCGTGTACTGCGTCCCTCTAGTTCCCACAGTAGCAATTACAGCACCCTCTATTGGTTTGGATGTACTCAAAATAAAAGACACAAAAAAATAGAGGGGGTGTCTGTTTCTTCATGAAACTTTAAATATAGCCTTTTTCAACCTACTACACATGCAACTAAGTAGTAGAAATACTACAGTTGTAAAAATACTACCTCTACTACTTAAGTAAGGTACTACTGAAAGCACACTTTCTTGATGGATTACTTTGTAACGCACTATTTCTATAACGTATATTTCTACTATTTTCCAACTGGACCAGATCACATTTCAGTGTCTTGCCGATACATATGCAACATGCAAGAAAACACAGGGCTGTTTTCTGTCTGAATGGCCAGCAACCTTCCCTGATTTCACTGTTCACATGACCTCTGGGTCACGAAACAGGCCCTGCAAGGATGAAACTAATGTAAAGTTAAGGGACAACTGACCAATTTACGACAGGACAGGTCCACATTCCGAAATGTAAAATGTGAAACAAAGAAACAAAGAACTGACTTTGCAATGCAAATTCATTACACCAATTTCTAAATGATGTTTAATTAAACATATTGGAAGGATATGAAGCTTGGGGTCAACATACTGATTTTGATACAGGAACAATAGAAACTAAACCAACAGGAACAGTTTACACAGGCCACAAAAGATAACGATGGAATGTCTGTTTTTGTTTAATAGCTAATGAATAGCTAATGAAACACGAAACGTGAACGTGCATTTACGTAGCAAATTAATTGATCATAGCTTGCAATTAGACAAAATGTAAGGTGGAATGCCAAATCTCACATCCCCTCAGAGTATATGTGTTTGTGTGTCTGCCTGTTTGGGGGCTGCCCCAACTTCCGTTTGCATTCCTCTCAGTGGTAGAAAGAAAGCAAATGCACATTCCTGCGATCCAAGGAATCCTGGCATTTATTTATTTTATTTTACTATTTAATTTGCTGTGCTGTTAGGTATACGTATGCATATACGTATATAGATATTTAGGTATGTATATGTATTGCCATAATACATAACAGATGTGGTACATGGCTGCCATTTATGATCCTGTGAAAAACTTTTTTATGTTTATATATAAGATATGTGAGGTGGTATCTTTCAGCAACTGAGGAGGCCATGCTTTTAAATATGGGAGAATTACACATAACTTCATAAATTCTTTAGAAAAGAAATTTGATCAAAGAATAAGACAAGACAAGACAATATAGATCTAGCATGGGTGGAGTGAAGTTTTGCGCCGCTGACATCAGACACCACCCACCCTTGACAGAAGATTATAAAACAAGAAGAAGTTTTGTACTTGGGTTCCTGATTTCTGTCAGCAAGTGGGCAGACGGGCTGCTCTCCAGCACACCGGGAAGAGTAAAGAGTTTCCGAACCTCGGGGAAATATAAATATAAAGTATTTCTGATTCTGAACTCACCTGAATCCCCTGCTCCAGTCTGGATTGGTGTTGGCGCCTGCGTTTCTAACATTACAAAAGTTAGAAAAGTCAGAACTGTGACAAACTCTGGAAAATGCTGCCACCATGTCACAGGGCACCCAAGTGGGGGTTTTTGAAGATGTTATCATCCTGCTGACTGCTGAGAGAGAGACAGCAGACTCAAACAAAGTCGTCACGTGATGCCTGAGAACACAGCTGCTGTGTGATGCATTATGGTCATCCACTTAGTGCTCACCTGTGTTTCCACAAATAATTATATCTTGCCAAGATATCATTCGCTGCTTATCTGGTATACCGTGGTTCTCATTCAAGCATTAATTGTCTCTTGTGTATTCATGGCCTGCATTTATCCACTCATTTGTATGTTTAGTAGTTGTTAGTTGTGTGTAGTTGTTTAATAAATCAATAAATAATATTATCTCAGAATTGTTGTTGGTGATTTTTGTGGTTAATTGTATCTACATCTACATTTAGCAGATGCTTTTATCCATAGCGACTTACACACTACACACCGAAGGCTCAGCTTCAGGATCAATTTGGGGTTCAGTGTCTTGCTCAAGGATACTTCAACACATGGCTGGGGGAAGCCAGGATTAAACCGCGGACCTTCAAATTGGTGGACGACCGCTCATCCACCAAGCCACAGCTGCCCGTAATTGTAGTTAGGCTATATATATATATGCCCATCAGTACAAGAGAACTAACCATTCACACACTCACACACCAAAGGCACAGCCCTCGGGAGCAATTTGTGGTTTCAGTATCTTACTCAAGCACACTTCGACATGTGGGCTGGGGGAATCTGGAATCGAACCACCGACCTTCCACAGGATCACACCGACCACAGCCGCCCCATAAAGTTGTATTGTATTGCATTGAGGTTCTGGGGCCCTACGGCAGTTCCCCAACTGCTAATCCAGCCTAGTTTTAATTGGGAGATATCCAGATTTTATGTGTCCGTGATGTAGAGAGAAGGCAGGAGGCAAAGTCTTGTTTCTGCTTTCATTCTAATTATCAGCAGCAGCGATGTGTCCGTCCAGCTAAAGTCCAGTGTTAACCAGTGATTCAGCACTCTAATCAAAGAGGAGGTGAGTGGGGCTTGGAGAGTGGTTACACCATTCAATAGGCACTCATTAGTAAGAACACGACGGAAACAGACTTCTCACAGTCCACAACTGAGCCGCAAAAGTCTCTGAGTAATGCTTCTGGAAGTATGTGAAACCCCCCTCCTTCTTTCTTCCCCTGTCTATCTATCCATCTTTTTCCATCTCTTTCTCCTTACAGCCTGGTGATGAATTGAACAGCCACATGACAGTCTGCTGCTCCTCTCTCCTGTCTTTACATCATCATCATCTCACTCCAATCCTAACCTAATTACCAACACATTTAAAATGTATCTTAATTACCCCACACCCAACTCTTACCCCCTCTGACTTAATTAATGTAATCAATAATTAATTTAAATATAGCTTTTGAAATTAATTATTGTTTCATTGCGGCTAATTAGTCATGCTAATTAACAGAATGTGTCTGTGTCCCCTCTGTGGATGTTACAGATCAAATTCTTAAAGTGTTACAGCCATTGTTTACAGGTGCATCCTCATTATCAGCGCCCACTAACTTCACCTGAGATTTTCCTCATCTGACTCTTGTCTGTTTGTTTATTTGGATAGAAACATCCAACTGTCCTGTTGCTAAGCCACACACAAGTAAGGAGCATTAATTGTCCTGTCTTTCCCCTCTTTGTCAAACTTCTTTATTATTTAGGCCTATAGATCACCACAGCTCGATCGAGCATTCTTCACATTTTTTGGTTTCATTCCATATTTCATCATCTCACAGACTTCTCTCTCTCTACCTGAATATTTCTTCCTGTGTTTGTCTCTCTGTCTCGACATTGAGCCTTTCTACAGAGATAACTTTTATGTCATGTTCCATCTACAGCACTGCAAACAATGAGATATTAGGATGACAAGAAAAGAGGAAAATAGTTTAATCTGGATCTGTAATTGCAGCCACCTGCTGGGGCGGTGCTGCTGCATCTATGGTGGAAGGGAGGTGGTGTGGCTCGGGTCCTGCTTGGTGGGCTTCACCTGGAGCTGCTCAGTTCAGACTCCCATTTTTCATTGCCCACTCCCAGTTTCCTACCAGGGTCACATCTCTCCCGTATTTTTCCCAATTTATGACAAATGTTCACACCTTTTTTCCCCTTTTTGTTATCACTCTATCGCACTCTGAATTTGTGACGTGGAAGTGAGCTGCTCGCGTTTGTGCCTTGTCCTCCCCTGTGAGTGAGAGACAGAGAGAGAAATGGAATGAATAAATGAATGAATGAAAACTAATGAATAAGTTGACATTCCAGAGATTCACGCAAGTTCACGCCAGAGAGGCAAATTATTCTGCATTCTTTCCTGAGAATTAAAAGTATTTAACATAAAAATGCTGTTGCAAAGGACCACCTTGAGGTCTCAAGATTGGCAAGTGTGGCTGTCATGCACCCATATATTCATATTCTGCGTGCAAAAAGTGCGCGCACAGTTTGTGTGATGATGCGATTATTTGTAAGAAGGATTAGCATTTTGTTTAAGAAATTAGCTGTTTGTTTTGGTGATAACTCTCACTCCCTCTGTGCTGTTTGCTCATTGCAACTTTTCTAAGTTAGCATCTTATTTTTGTTTCAGAGCTTTATTTGTCATAGGTAATGTTTGAGTAGCTACTATAGAAGAGGACAAAGTTGGGCTGGTAGTTAGCCTTTTTCCCAACGAGGGAATGGCGCCCAGAGGGCCAAGGTTTAAAAGTCACAGTTCGCTATTAAATGTAATGGTTGGAAAAAATCAGCCTCTGCTTTATATTTTCTCCAATACTACCTACCTTTGGTGTGAGCATAATACAATATGGTTATTTATGGTGGAGGGAAGGTCATGCATTTTTCCCCAGTCCCGCAGGGAGGCTCAAGTAAAAATATTTGTAGCTCCGGGGAGGGTCAAGATAAGAGAGTCTGGTGTCATTCCTACTCTGATCAAACAACCGCACAAAAGCGGAGTCTGGGTGCTTCTAACTCTGGTGCAGTTAATTTGCGGTGAGAAAGCAACATGGAACTGACATGCTGATCATGACAACCATTTCCTTCATTGTGCTGTAGGCTGCATTATTTCCTTTAATGCTGAAACTATTAGTTGTTAAATTGAATGTTAGATTATTCTGCAAAAAGTAATAAACTAATCAGCTATTTATTTTAATTATATCATACGTAGGCAGAGATGTAGTGGGCAGCGTTGTAAGAATATGGGGGGCCCTGAAAACAGCTTCTCAGGATCCTGTAACAGAAAATAGTTTTATCTCCTGAATCATTCAGCGTCCCTGGTACAAATGTGTTATAAGAATATAAAGCAGGCTGTTGGCGAAAAAGAGCATTGAGCTCAGCTGACTTTTATCGGAGGAAAGGAACGGTTTGGATGCTTGTCAGATCTCCACAGGGGAGGCGACGGTTAAAAACAGGTCTGATCCCATCAGCCTCCTTGCCTGAGCGAACGCTGCTGGATGCTTCCATTTAAAAGGCCATTACTCCTCATCATGTCAGACACAGAGAGATACCCAATATAGAAAAGAGGGCATTAGCATGTTGAAGCAATTCTCTAAAGCCAAACTCCCTGCAGACTTGCCATCAAAACTTCAGGACCCAATATCAGCTACGTTTTTTGCTTAAAGTGGGTGCAATGACTCTTGATACCAAAATTATACTTTTTAATACCTCACTTTGTGATGATGAACAACACAATTCCACAAAAACCTACTGGCTTCTCTAGGAGTATTGAAGTTACACCCAGACCTATTTATAGATATTATTATATAAAGCTATGACTTTAAGACTTGAGTCGCAAAGTGGGAAAAGCCACAATTCCACTACTGTAAGTTAGCATTTAAAAGTGTTCTTTTAATGATGCTGTCAGTATTCCTCAACTCACCAAATGTTTTGTTGGGAGGGAGGGATTTTATTTTGTTTTGTTTTACCCTGACCAATCAGTAACATGATACATATCGGCCCTATCATCATTTTCATAAGGTGGTTGTAGTGGTTGAAAGTTAACAGTTAACGGTTAACTGTGTTAAAATACGGTTATTATTTTCACGGTAGTCAAAGACATACAGTTTATTGATAAGAGCTGTTGTTTCTCTGTATTTCCACTTACAACAACCTTTATCGTTTCATCCATTTCATCAAAGCTTGTCAACATTTATTTGACAACATTTTTCATGGATCTAGCTAGGTAGACAGCTAAATTCGTGGGAACGTAATGTCACAACTCCTAATCCTGCCTACTTTCTGAGTCGTTGATTGTCTCTCAAACTTGCAGAAACAGCTATCAGTTGGCACAAACCCTGACCTATTTGAATCACTGAACAAATCTGAGATATTGCTGGTAATTCAGAGGTTTGGAACCAGGTAAGTTAAGGACACTTGTCTTTGCAGTTGGAAACAAAACTGCACTATAGCATTGAATTCATCTAATTGAAACAACCGGTTAAATGTTTTATCAAATATAATCTTTAGCTCTTGCTCACCTGTAGCAATGCATGCAACAGAACTTTAAGCTTTTGGATGATTCTTACATCAGCTTTGGTACAGGTACACATTTGTGCCTTTGATTTTTATCAAAGGACCAGAAATGTTATAACATACAGTAGTTGCACCCTAACGCTGACTGAAAGAAATAAGCAGGACTCATTTCTGTCACCTTGGACGCCCAAGAAACAGGAGCAGTCAGATGATCAGACAGAACAAGCCCAAACTGTTATACAGTAATCTACTTCTTTATTTGGAGGTAAAACTGAAAGTTAATGTAACTTGGTGGTTTTGTGCACCGATGGTGGCGGAACTGCCATGCAACTTTCAGCAAGATTCATTCTCTTGAACAGGAGGAACCAGTGATTGTACCCCTAACCCCGGAATTAAACCTATATTAACATTTACTTATACATACCATATATTTTTATACAGTACATACCATACTATGGTGGGTACTATGTTATTACTAAGACTAGCACAATAATAACAATTTTGTAATACACAGCACTTAATCTTTAATTTGGTGTTCACCTTAACTTTGAGACAGAATATTATGCTTGCAGTTACACACACACACGTTTGTTTCTCTATCCCCGTGGGGGCTCTCATTCATATAATGCATTCCCCATCCCCATCCCCTTACCCTAAACCTAACCATCACAACTAAGTATCTAAACCTAACCCTTACCCTAACTCTAACCCTAACCTTAACCTAATTAAAACATTTACCCTAAAACCAAGTCTTAACCCTCAGAAAAAAAGTCTCTATCCGTGGGGACCTCAATATTTGTCCCCACAGTGACACAAGTCCCCATGGGTCTGTGAAACACACACCACAAATCAGTGGCTTTGGACCCTTGTGTGTGGCTGGCTGAAAAAGCCTGTGAAGCACAGCAAAAAGCAGGCTGAATTTAATGAAATGGAGGACAATTATTGTGCATCCTGTGGAGACCGACACTAATTTAATAAGTTATGCGTTTGTTCGGCGTACCTACCCTCCAGCCTCATCAGTGAGAGGCTTTCAAAGGGACTACTACCAGACTCCACCAGACTCACTTTTGTCTCTCTTTTCATCCCTCCATTATGATAAGCTGTGGCTTAATTAATTTAATAGGGTCAGGAGTTATTACCACCTGCACTGCACACACTTTATTACCAGGAAGCATCACCTCCATTATCAATTTTTCTCTTTCAGTGCACATGTTTTTGAAGACTTTGCTCTCAGGCCTCTTCAGGTGCAAAGGGAGGTGAGCAGCAGAGCGGAGGAATAGCGGAAGGGATTTATAGTGCAGTTGAAGGCAAGTATAGCCAAAATAAATATGATGTAATTAGACTAAGTAGGTTTTGATTTCAGAATGTTGATGTGAATTATAATAATATTATAATATTATAGAGTATATATAATATAATAGACCTGCTCTACAGGAGAAGTTCAATGAGATATATAAATACAATTGAATTGAAGCTCCTTTAAGTCAGGCAAAAAAAGTAGAACAGATGCATTATTGTGTGAATACATGTGTACAGTATGTGCAGACTATGTACATGTACTGTACACTTGGCACGTAGGCTCAGACTGTCCCAGTAGCGGTTACAGAGCTGAGCACACAGGGATATAGGGAATGTTCTAGTGTCAATATGTTGAATCAAAAACTGAAATATGGTTAAGGACAATAAAGAGAAAGTCATTTTACCTCCAGAATATTGGTAATTTAAAAAAAAACCCCTCTTCATGTTGATTTCCATCAGAAACAAGAGACATTATGTCACCTTTTAGAAGATGAATTTCATATCAAGATCCTTATTTATCATTTAGACTAGACAGACAGGTTGGTGGGTAGGTAAGTAGACTTTTGTAGTGTGAAGCTCTTTGAGTGGTTGGAAAACTTGAGGCTAAGGCGCTGTACAAGTACAGTCCATTTACCATTTGAAAGTGTCACAAACAAGGTTAATGTGGTCTTTGCAGGCCTTGTGAGAATAGTGCGCATGCGCCACCGTGCATGCTGCCTGTTGCCGTAGCGCCGTCTCGTCGTTTTACTTTTTCTAACTTTTAGCTTTTCCTTTTTCTTCCAAACTTGAGTAACTTGTGTGTAAGTATAAATTAAACTAGGCTCTTTAAGAAAATAAGGGTAGAAAGTACTTTAGTACTTTTTTTCGCCGTGGAACTTCTTCTCCTGCTACTCGGTCAGGGCACCGCTGCTGAACAGCTGTTTGGCCGCATTGTTTACACAAGGGAACAGCTGATCACGCTGAAGCTGAGCGGCATGGCGCCCAGATCAGGAGGAGGACACGGATGCAGAGGTGGAACGAAGCGGCGAGGGAAGAGAGAGGGTTGCAAACAAAAGACACTTAAGAACAAGAGATTTAAGTCTGCCTTCTTTCATAATAGGCAACGTGAGATCACTGGCGAATAAGATGGACGAGCTAACGACGGAGTTCTGTGAGTGTAGTTTGATGTGCTTCTCGGAGACATGGCAACACCAGGATATCCCGGATCATAACGTTTCCATCGACAGCTTTCAGACTGTTTGGGCTGACAGGGCTTACACCGGGAGTGGTAAGCGTAAAGGCGGCGGGCTTGCTGTGCTGGTTAACAACAGGTGGTGTAACCCTGGTCACGTTACTATCAAGCAGAGTATCTGTAGCCCGGACATTGAACTGTTAGCTGTGGGACTCCGACCATATTATCTGCCACGCGAATTCTCACATGCCATTGTTGTGGCTGTTTACATCCCCCCCTCTGCTAACTCTGTATCTGCGTGCAATGCCATTCACTCCGCCATAGCACAAATCCAGACTCAACACCCGAGTGCACTCATATTAATATCAGGCGACTTCAACCATGTCAGTGTTTCAACAACACTGACTAATTTCACCCAGTACGTGAGTTGTCCTACTAGAGAGGAGAGGACATTGGACCTGCTGTATGCCAATGTTAAGGACGCATACAGCTTCCCCCCGGGCAGGTCAGACCACAACCTGGTTCACCTCAAATCCTGCTATATGCCTCTGGCAGCCTGTGACCACAAGGACAGTGAGGAGATGGTCAGAGGACTCCTATGAGACACTGCAGGAATGTTTTGAGGTGACAAACTGGGATGCACTTTGTGAGCCTCATGGAAAGGACCTCGACGGGCTCACTGAGTGCATCACTGACTACATTAACTTCTATGTGGACTGCAATGTCCCAACTAAAATCGTTCATTGTTATCCTAACAATAAACCGTGGGTAACAAAGGACATCAAAGACATCCTGAATGCCAAGAGGAGGGCCTTTACAGATGGTAATAGGGAGCAGGTGAGGGCAATCCAGGCTGACCTGAAGGTGAAGATCAGGGAGGCCAAGGAGAAGTACAGGAGGAAGCTGGAGTGGAAACTCCGGCAGAACAACATGAGAGAGGTCTGGAGTGGCATGAAGTGCATCACTGGCTTCAGACCAACTGGCAGCAGAGGAGTTGAAGGCAGCTTGGACAGGGCCAAGGAACTTAATCTGTTCTTTAACAGATTCGACACACCGGCCCCTGCTCATCCCCCCTCTAACTCAGCAGCTGCCCCCCCTCAGACCCCTGTGAGTCAACTGCTCCCCCCTCCCCCATCATCCTGGGAGAGTCCTACTCCCCCCTCAACTGGCTCTCAGGCTAACGGCCCTCTTCACATTGACATTGATGTCCCCCGACCCCCCCCCGCCTGTAACCTCTGCTGTGTGCCTGACTGCTGACCAGGTGAGAGGACAGCTGATGAAACCACTCAAACAAGACTGCTGGCCCCGATGGAGTTAGCCTCGGGATGCTAAAAGCCTGTGCCCCCCAGCTATGTGGTGTTCTTCAACATGTCTTCAACCTGAGCCTGAGTCTTCAAAAGGGTCCCTGTTCTGTGATAGACATCTTGCCTCGTTCCTGTCCCGAAAACGCCACGTCCCAGTGGCTCCAAGGACTAAAGACCGGTGGCACTGACCTCCCACATAATGAAGACCTTGGAGAGACTGGTGCTGGAACAGCTGCGGCCCATGGTCAGACCCCTTCTGGACCCCCTTCAGTTCGCCTACCAGCCCCGGCTGGGAGTTGAGCACGCCATCATCTTCCTGCTGAACCGCATTTATACCCACCTGGACAAGCTGGCAAGAATAGTTAGGATCATGTTTTTTGATTTCTCCAGTGCCTTCATCACCATCCAGCCAGCCCTGCTGGGGGAGAAACTGGCAGCGAAGCAGGTGGATGTCCCCCTCGTGTCCTGGATTGTTTACTACCTGTCTGGCAGACCACAGTATGTGCGTCTGCAGCACGCTGTGTCGGACACCGCAGATCGTGGGGTGGGCAGCTGGATCTGTCGGTGGCAGGTCTAGCGGTGTGTGTCTCCGTGTCCGCGTATTATGGCCACGGACACACTTCATTTTTTGTGTGTGGTTCCTCAGCGTAGGGATCGGCACAGCCGGGCCGCTCTCGATGGAGTGGCTTGCGGTAGTGTGTGCAGAGGGTGCTGCGCTCGCAGCTGGCGGTGTTTGATAACGCCGCAGGCCGTGGGGCTGTCTGTGGGACGGGGGACTGCTGAGGCATCTTCCTCGTCCTCGGCTGACGATCCAGATATCCTCCCGCGTTATGCGGAGGCCCGCAAGGCAGTTTTTTTCCACAGGGCGGAGGATCCAGTGCTTCGGCTGTTGCTTTGAGCACCGAAGCGGGTGAGGTGGAGCAGCCGCCACTCCATGCCGGCTCTAGAGGAGCTGGTGGAGGTTTTGTCACGCACAGCGGCCAAGCTCAGCTTGGCATCGACCGTTCCATGACTGGTATGGTCTGTGTGGAGAGAGGACATTGATGATAGCTGCCCTCCCACAGGGCGGCGCAACTGTGGTCGCGTTCCCCCGATGCTCCGCGGACGCACGCTGCTTCAGCCGCCTCTAGCGAGACCTGCAGCGGAACAGCGACCGCGTTCGCGCACCGAAAATCCTCCTCGTTTCCCCCTGCCGGTCAACCGCTTCGGGGGGTCGGGGTGGAGGCTCAGTTGATACCCGAGGTCGGCCTCTGAGCAACCGTATTGCTCCGCCTGTGCCCTATAATAGATCTCAGGTCTTTAGACCAGTCTCAAGGAGATACAGGTTTAAGATGCCATTCCAAGCATAGTGAGTCGGATCCAGTTTGAGGACCGGTTCGTCACGATAGATCTGCAGGACGCACACTTCCATGTCTCCATTTGTCCGTGTCACAGGAAGTTCCTGAGGGTTGCTTTTGGGGGGCGAAACGTACCAGTATCGGGTTCTTCCATTCGGCCTGGCTCTTTCCCCCTTGTTCCCTGAGAGGGAACGAGACATCGCTTCCATTCGCTTCATCGCAGGAAAGCTAACTGCGCTATGTTCCAGCGTCCCTATATGCCTTCCGGGTACGCCGTCACATACGACATCAGTACGTATCATGGTAAATGGTAAATGGACTGTACTTGTATAGCGCCTTTCTAGTCTTTCTGACCACTCAAAGCGCTTTTACACTACATCACATTCACCCCATTCACACACATTCATACACTGATGGCAGGAGCTAACTGCCCATCAGTACAAATTAAACTAACCAGGCACACTCACTCACACACCGAAGGCGCAGCTTCGGGAGCAGTTCAGGGTTCAGTATCTTGCTCAAGGATACTTCGACACATGGCTGGGGGAAGCCGGGATCGAACCGCCAACCTTCCGATTGGTGGACGACCGCTCTGCCACCGAGCCACAGCCGCCCTATCACCAATCAGGATTGGCCTTTTTTCATTCTCACTTCAGAATGGGGGCGTTCCCCAAACTGTCATTACGATGACACAGTGTCTCATTCCCTATCTGGGAACAAGGGTTATAGTCATAACCCGAGACTGGCAAAAATCACACTCACAGTTTCCTGTATGGTGGAAGGTGATTCCCAGGCTGTGGTCTCTGCCCCTTGCTTTCCAGCCATTTCTCCAGTCCTTCCACGCACTGGAGTTTAGGCATTTCTAGATAGCAAAACAGAGTGAAAATGAAGGTTTTCAGTTGGGTAAACTTATATAGACAGTTGAATGTTAATATTATTTGCTATAAAACCATCCTTTTAAATTACTTTATAATTTTTACATATAATTATATTCACAATTAAACACTTACAACACATGTTTTTTAGTTTCTTATTATCTCTTCGGCATGACAGCCTACTGTTAGCCTACTGACAGGTTCTGTCAGAAAGCGCCGCAAGCCTCATTGCCTATGACTAGCAACAGCCTTGACAATGACACATTGGTTAATAGACATACAGAAAAATCTGTGTTGAATTCAGACATGTGGTGCATTGTTTATGTTTTTATATTGGCTATAAAGAGTGGGGAAAAAACATGATAAAAATCTATGTAAGGACAGAGGATGTTGTATGTTGTGCAGATTGTAAGGCCCTTTGAGGCAAATTGTAACAAATTGTAATTTGTGATATTGGGCTGTATAATAAAATTGCATTGAAAATGACACATTTTTGTTTTTTTACAGATATTTGTCGGGACCCTGGGACATCCAGCTTGAAACCGGAAAAAGAACAAAGTGGGATATCTGGTCCATAACTGCAAGCACTCCCAGGTTTCGCCCCTATTTCAAGGCCATCTCCTGGCACCCTTCCATTTTGTTGTTCCTCACAGGAAACTCTGTAGTGTGCATGGCTTTAGTGTAGTTTACTCAATGAATTCATCATTTCCTTTCATTTGAAAGGTGGTGCCCTGAGATCTTGAAGTCATTATTTATGATTTTCTCGAAAATCTTGATATCAAAATCTAATTGATTGCACCTACACAGCTTGGTGCCCTTTTAATCTTGGTAAACCCCAACAACACAAATACTTCCTAATTCAACTTTGACATAATGTACTTACTGAACTTGTACTTTCCTATGCAATTTTGCAGTTCAGGGCGTTCAGGTAGGGCAGGTTTTGTTAGAAGCAAAAATATATATAATATATTTATGAATATGTATAAAAACATTAATATTATTAAAAAAATAATAATATCGATTAATAATTACGGTGCACCACCCTGGGATTAGGGACCAAAAACCATATGTGAAAAACAGTCTCAAAGGAATCACACTGGAATCAGGTTTCAAGGGAAATTATTCCAAGAAGAGGTATCCAATCAGTGTAATCCAAAAACGGCAGTCAAACAGGCAACTAGGAATCTAAACACTGAGAAGGCACAAGAAGAACTAAATACTAGGGAAAACACTGGGAAGACCGCTGGAAAGCTCACGCAAGGGTCGAGTCAATCTGGTACAAAACAGGGGAAACACACCAGACTAAGTAGGGGAGCTGACAAGACACAGGTGGAGCACACAATCACAGAGGGGAGGAACATGAGGGCAGGAAGGGAATCTGAAACCAGAGACAAGGGTTAGGAACTTTAAAATAAGACAGAACACAAAATGGTCAAAGAGAACCCAAACTAAACAGTGAATCATGACAAAAAAATTTATATTTAAAGTACTATCTTACATTAATAAGAGGGGACAGTGATGGGTGAGATCAGAGCACTGACCGTCGCAACCAGCTGTTATTACAACATGTACACACAATAACCACAGGCAACTGCTATTTAAAAGATAAAATAGCATTGATTAAACCTTAAAACTGATAATCAGTAACGTCACCAACAACCATTATCGTCTGATCGAAACACAATAAGCATACAACAATCAGCAAGCACATAAGGTCGTCACACACAGAGGCAAAATGGCGGGCAGACCTGCAAAAGTCAAACAAAAGGGCAGAGCCAAAATGGAGGACATGCTCTATTTTTCTGAAGACAGCGTGGAGTTTAGCTGGGTTGTTTGAGATGTGTTTATAAGTGTAAAGATGTGTGAGTTAGTGGAGAGGAAAGAGAAAGAAAGCACAGTAAGGTACAAGAAATCTCAAATGCTGTGGTAAAGCACAATAGCTATCATTTTAGCACACAGGAACCTGGCAGCAAACTTTAATTCAATAGCCAGGTTACTGGACTTTGGGCTGATAAAGCACAGTTGTTAGCTTCCACAGTGGCAAAACACAGTTAAATAGCCCAACAGCGTGGTACCGATACAAAATGAAACATGCTAACTACAAAGAAAAACACACAGTAAAACAGGACTTTACAAAATAAGCAAAGCAAAATTCACAAGAATGAAGCTTGGATTAAATAAGTAACAGCTATGAAATCTATCTCTGCTCAGACACAAGCCACTTACGTGGGATTGCTCTTGATAGCAATCGAATGCGTCAGTCCATTTGGGTTGATCTGGTGAAGTCCTCTCAAGGCTCAGATAGTTTACGCTGCCAGCAGGTCCAAAGAAAATCGAGTGGCAGCAAAGGGAAGCAGTGGTCAGTGTCGGTGGGGACGGAGAGGCTCAGCTGTGATCTTGAAGAAGCTCTGTTGGTTAAACATCACGCCCCACGTACGAGGCTATAGCCCTCACCGCAGAGGACCAGGGTTCGACTCTGGGCCGTTGCAGATTTCCTGCCTACCTCCTGTTGGCTTCTTCAAATCAGGACCTTCAGCGTGCATTGGGACGGTTTGCAGCCGAGTGTGAAGCGGCGGGGATGAGAATCAGCACCTCCAAATCCGAGGCCATGGTTCTCAGTCGGAAAAGGGTGGCTTGTCCCCTTCAGGTTGGTGGAGAGCTCCTGGCCCAAGTGAAGGAGTTTAAGTATCTTGGGGTCTTGTTCACGAGTGAGGGAAGGACGGAGCGGGAGATTGACAGGCGGATCGGTGCATCCTCCGCAGTGATGCGGTCGATGTACCAGTCTGTCGTGGTGAAGAAGGAGCTGAGCTGCAAGGCAAAGCTCTCTATTTACCAGTCGATCTACGTTCCTACTCTCACCTATGGTCATGAGCTTTGGGTCATGACCGAAAGGACAAGATCCCGGATACAGGCGGCCGAAATGAGTTTCCTCCGCAGGGTGGCTGGGCGCTCCCTTAGAGATAGGGTGAGGAGCTCGGTCACTCGGGAGGAGTTCAGAGTAGAGCCGCTGCTCCTCCACATCGAGAGGAGTCAGCTGAGGTGGCTCGGGCATCTGTCCCGGATGCCTCCTGGACGCCTCCCTGGGGAGGTGTTCCGGGCATGTCCAACCGGGAGGAGGCCCCGGGGAAGACCTAGGTCACGCTGGAGGGACTACGTCTCTCGGCTGGCCTGGGAACGCCTCGGTATTCCCCCGGAAGAGCTGGAGGAAGTGTCGGGGGAGAGGGAAGTCTGGGCGTCTCTGCTTAGTCTGCTGCCCCCGCGACCCGGCCCCGGATAAGCGATAGAAAATGGATGGATGGATGGATGGAATCTTGCTAGCCAAATCTAGTTGATTTCACCAATCTAATCTTGGTGCCCCTTTAATCATGGTAAATCCCATCAAATGGTGCTGCAATGTGAGGCATATTATTGTTAAATCCCAACACTTGTATTTATATCATTATTAGTATCATTTGCAGTTAAGGCCATAATGACAATCACCTTATCGACCCAGCACACAGCAGAGACCCCAGCTGTTGCTGCAGAAGAAGGACAATGAATGGGAAAGTGAAGAAGCAGTTAAGAATGGAAGTTAGACTGTTTGGATGTGCCCTTGCCATTCCCGGGTCATACATTTCCATCTATGACTTGGAGCAGGGCAAATGGTATGCATGCTATTCATGCATCACTTATTAGTAGCTTTGAGGACCTTTGACTGAGGGCTAGGATTAGGAAAGAGGAAGGGCACACTACAAGAAAAACACCTCCTCTCTTCTTATTTTTCTCAAATTCTACATTTACTGAAGATTTAAGTGTTCAACATGAATCCTTTTCTCCTTTTCCCTTCCTCCTGTGCTATCCTACATTATTAAAAATAAACTGTCACAAAAAATAATACCTGTGTCTGCATAACTGCTATGTTGAGAGCTATTTTGAGAAGAACAACATTGTCAGGGGTTTCTGGATATTAGGGTATTTTCTTTGTTTTGTGGAGTTTTTAACTGTGAAAGTGTTTGTGTGGAATTACTGCTTTGGCTTTGCTTATTCTGAAAGTGTCTGTTCTGTCTTGGGTTTAGGTTTGGAAGGTCCTGCACTGTTTTGTATTGGTTGCCTCCCTCGTGTGTCTTTCAGCCTTGATTCCTGTGTATGTGATTGCCTTGAGTATTTCCACCTTTGTCATCATGTGCACCTGTGTCTTCTTGCCTGCCTGCCTGTATTTAGTTGAGGTTTTTCCCGTGGCTCATTGTTGGTTCGTCATTGCATTAATAGTCTCTCCCTGACTTGTTGCCTGTCATGTTCTGTCTGCTTGTCCAGTCTTTGGTTAGTTTCCGTTGCTGTGGTCTATATGCCTGCCTGCCAGTAATTGTGAATAAAGACTCCACTCATCATTAAAGCTGTCTGCAATAGGGTCTTTTCCCTTTCCTTGCCACCAACATCGGAAACCCTGACAAACGTGACTGGGAGCTACTACTCTCTGCAAGAGTTGTGTTTTCTTCTCGAGGGACTGTAAAGACCCAAATGAAATAAACTCATAACTCAGTTTGAAACTGTAGACAGTCCCTGGGCTCTGGCCGCTGGTCAGTCGCCAAATTTTTCACCCAAATCACAGTATTACAAAGGCTACAGATCTGGCTCCGTCACTGCTGATTTGAATGGTATTAGACTAGGACCTTAATCGTGTACAGTTTTGTCATTATTTCTGGAAATACCACTGAATATCAAATAGCAAACTGACCTATGACTATTGGAAAGAGAGGTGAAAGTAGATAATTGAGACTTAGTTTTCAGACGCCTCAGTGGTAGTAAATTAAGGTGTCATTTATTTGAGATGATGGCTTTCTAAAGATACATACAGCCATTTCATCGAGAACAGAGACGTTCACTTGAGAGTTATTTCCTATCTGTTTCACATGGGTTTCATGTGGTGCCCTGCCCCTTTAAGAGACTAGCTGCAGGTCCTGAGTCTGATCAGACTAATGGGTGAATTGAACGTAAGCACAGATTATGACAGATTGTTTCGCCCCATAGTCAACAAAGTAAATATAGGACCCATTTTTAACAAGCCACATATCTCACAAACATTCTGACACTAAAATGGTATTTTTCAGACAGAAAAATCCACTTTGAGAACTGTCTCTGTCTAAACCACACACTCTAGCAACAGCTGTTCTCTAACCATTGGTCTGGTTTCCAACCAGATAAATAGAAATACAAAAATACTACAAAATGTATTATTATTTAACTGGGGAGAGTCAACCACATTTACTTAGGAGACAGGAAGTGTATACCATTTCATACCATTGGCATTGCCCGTAATGTGGTATTTTTGTTAGTATGAAGTACCTTATTCTAAGGTGTTCTTATTTTCCGGTGATTATACACTAATTAAAACATATTTATAAATATTATATTCTATTTCTGTCAATAGCTCCTCAATGTTACATGCTGGACCTTTAAGGGGTTACAGTGTAGCTTTGGATCTTGTTCACCTTGTGTTTTCTCCTACAAGTTTCTGATGCTAGTGGGGACTGGTACCTATTCCCTGATAGGGAATGAGTCGCTGCATCTCGCTGCCATACTTCCGGCATGCCTGTGAGCCACTTGCTTCAGTCGATCAGAAGGCTGACGACAACAGTGAAGTTGGCTCCCTTTGTAACCTCTGGTTCCGCCGGCGTGCGTCACGTGTTGACGTTAATCCCAATCAAGATTGGTCTAAATTAATACAGAGATTCAGAGGCGGTCACGCTGAAGGCGTTCCCCACAGCATTAGTGTTCCCTTAAGGGAACCATGGTTACCTACGTAACCTGGTACATTTTCACTTATGCTTCTTACACCAACACTTATTACATTTTTATTTAACGGCAATGTGATTGTTTATCAGCAAAGTTGATGCTAGGAGGTTAGTAACATGCTGAGGCTAAAGTTGACATGTTATTGTTAAAAATAAATGGTGGAAAAGGGGTATAGGTGGTTCAGAAACCAGGCGTCATTTGGTTCGCCTGAGCTTCACTTTTGCACCGATTTCTGTACTAAGATGCCAAGATGGCAACAGCCACAGTCGCTGGGAACCACCTACTTTAAGCTTCACAACAGCTCTTTAGAAACCTATGGCTGACTTCACGGACACTATGTCCATGTTTTATACAGTATATGATTGGAAAGTATGCAGAGGTGTCAAATATATTCACATTCATTACTCAGGTGGAAGTATAGATACTAGGGTTTAAAAAGACGTATCAACTCAAGCTTTTTACTCAAGTAGAAGTGTGAAAGTACTGGTTTAAAAATTACTTAAAGTAGAAAAGTAAAAGTAATGTAAGGAAAAAAATGCCATTAAGGACAAAAGCTTAGTCCGTGCCACAGGGGCCTATCGTGCACTACCCCACCTCCTCAAAATGAAACATTTTTCTTAAGGCCATAATGACTATAATGTTATGTTAATATTGAAAAATTTGGGATCTACTAGGGTATCTGTTTAGTCCTGCCGCATATATGTCCATTGTAAATGAATGCATTTTAGTACAATGCAAATACATTAAAGAACCAATATGTGACAGACATCTTTATACTTGGCTACATACGCCTGCTTAACTTATTAAATTTTTTGAGTAACAAGCCCAACACTGGCTATGTCCTTGCAGGAATGTGATGTGATTTGTGTCATGTGCAGGTGCGATGGATCACGTAAAAAGCAATAGGGTGTCGGAATGGTATATGGTTTATACTTCTCATCCAACCACAATCAAATTCACTCTATCCAGATGGTGCGATTTATCTGGATAGGTTTCTTTTTTTCCCCTCCTTGAACCACCACCATATTGTGGTGGAGGGGTTTGCGTGCCTGAATGATCCTAGGAGCTATGTTGTCTGGGGCTATTGCACCTGGTAGGGTCTCCCAAGGCAAACAAGTCCTGGGTGACAGGCCAGACAATGAGCGGTTCAAAACCCCTTATGAGAAATTTAAAATCCAGGTCCGTGACGTCGCCCAGTATGGCGCAACCGGGGCCCCATCCTGGAGCCAGGCCCGGGGTTGGGGCTTGTATGCGAGCGGTCTTGCCCCAAAGGGCCCAGCCGGGCTTAGGGTTAGGGTTAGGGAATGAGTGACGTGGGGCCGATCTCCAGTGGGCCCACCACCTGCAGGAGGAACCGTAAGGGGCCGGTGCATTGTGGATTGGGTGGCAGTCGAAGGCGGGGGCCTCGGCAACCCAATCCCCAGACATGGAATCTGGCTCTAGGGACATGGAATGTCACTTTGCTGGGGGGGATGGAGCCTGAGCTGGTGCGGGAGGTCGCGAGATACCGACTAGAGATAGTCGGCCTCGCCTCCACGCACAGTTTGGGCTCTGAAACCCAACTCCTCGAGAGAGGCTGGACTACTACTCTACTACTCTGGAGTTGGCTGTGGTGAGAGTCTGGTGTGGGCTTTCTCATAGGCCCCCAGCTCAGCCACCATGTGTTGGAGTTCATCCCGGTGAACAAGAGGGTCGTTTCCCTGCACCTTTGGGTCAGGGATAGGTCTCTCACTGGTATTTCTGCTTATGGGCCAAATGGCAGTGTAGAGTACCCGACCTTCTTGGCATCTCTGAGAAGGGTGCTGGAAAGTGTTCCGACCAGGGACTCCATTGTTCTACTGGGTGACTTCAACGCTCACGTGGGCAGCAACAGTGATACCTGGAGGGGCGTGAATGGGAGGAATGGCCCCCCTGACCTGAACCCAAGTGGTGTTCTGTTGGACTTCTGTGCTAGTCACATTTTGTCCATAACGAACACCATGTTCAAGCATAAGGGTGTCCATCAGTGCACGTAGCACCAGGACACCCTAGGTCGGAGGTCGATGATCGACTTTGTTGTTGTTTCATCTGACCTCTGGCAGTATGTCTTGGACACTCGGGTGAAGAGAGGGGTGGAGCTGTCAACTGATCACCACCTGGTGGTGAGTTGGATCCGATGGCGGGGGAGAAAGTTGGACAGACTTGGCAGACCCAAACGTACTGTGAAGTCTGCTGGGAATGTTTGGCAGAGTCTCCGGTCAGAGAGATCTTCAACTCCCACCTCTTTAGTTCAGAGCTTCAACCAGATCCCGAGGGAGGCTGGAGACATTGAGTCTCCACCTCTATTGTCGACGCAGCTGCCAGTGCCTGTCGTGGCGGCGATCCCCGGGATGCCGTCAAGCTGAAGAAGGAGTCCTATTGAGCCTAGTTGGCTCCGGGGACTCCGGAGGCAGCTGATGGGTACCGGAGGGCCAAGCGAGCTTCAGCCCGGGTGGTTGCAGAAGCAAAAACCCGGGTCTGGGAGAAGTTCCGTGAGGCCATGGAGAAGGACTATCGGTCGGCCTCGAAGAAATTCTGGCAAACCATCCGGCACCTCAGGAGGGAAAGGCAGTGCCCTGCACACACAGTGGGGGTAGGAATCTGCTGACTTCGACTGGGGACATCCTCGGACGGTGGAAGGAGTACTTCGAGGATCTCTTCAACCCCACTGACATGTCTGACATTGCGGAAGCAGAGGCTGAGGGCTCGGTTGTGGACTCGTCGATCTCCCGGGCTGAGGTCACTGAGGTAGTTGAAGATCTCCTCGGTGGCATGCACCGGGGGTGGATGAGATCCGCTCTGAGTACCTCAAGTCTCTGGATGTTGTGGGGCTGTCTTGGTTGACATGCCTCTGCAACATCACTTGGCAGTTGGGGACAGTGCGCCTGGACTGCCAGACTGGGGTGGTGGTCCCTCTGTTTAAGAAGGGGGAGCGGAGGGTGTGTTCCAACTACACACTCCTCAGCCTCCCCGGAAAAGTCAATGCCAGGTTACTGGAGAGGAGACAATGCGTTTTTCGTCCCGGTCGTGGAACACTGGACCATCTCTATACCCTTGCCAGGTTGCTGGAGGGTTCATGGGAGTTTGCCCAACCAGTCCACATGTGCTTTGTGGATCTGGAGAAGGCATTCGACTGTGTCCCTCGCGGCGACCTGTGTGGGGTGCTCTGGGAGTATGGGGTCCAGGTCCCTATATGACCGGAGCAGGAGTTTGGTTCGCATTGTTGGCAGTAAGTCAGATCTGTTCCCGGTGCATGTTGGACTCCGGCAGGGCTGCCCTTTGTCACCGGTCCTGTTCAAAATTTATATGGACAGGATTTCTAGTCGGGGGGCCGGAGGGAGTCCGGTTTGGGGACCACCAGATTTCGTCTCTGCTTTTTGCAGATGATGCTGTCCTGTTGGCTTTATCAAATCAGGACCTTTAGCGTGCACTGGGATGGTTTGCAGCCGAGTGTGAAGTGGCAGTGATGAGAATCAGCACCTCCAAGTCCGAGGCCATGGTTCTCAGCCGTAAAAGGGTGGCTTGTCTCCTTCAGGTTGGTGGAGAGCTCCTGCTTCAAGTGGAGGTGTTTAAGTATCTTGGGGTCTTGTTCATGAGTGAGGGAAGGATGGCGCTGGAGATCGACAGGCGGATCAATGCATCCTCTGCAGTGATGCGGTCGATGTACCGGTCTGTCATGGTAAAGTGACCAGTCGATCTACGTTCCTACTCTCACCTATGGTCATGAGCTTTGGGTAATGACCGAAAGGACAAGCTCCCGGATATAGGCGGCCGAAATTAGTTTCCTCCGCAGGGCGGCTGAGCGCTCCCTTAGAGATAGGGTGAGGAGCTCGGTCATTCGGGAGGAGTTCAGAGTAGAGCCGCTGCTCCTCCACATCGAGAGGAGTCAGCTGAGGTGGCTCGGGCATCTGTTCCGGATGCCTCCTGGATGCCTCCCTGGGGAGGTTTTCCAGGCATGTCCAACCGGGAGGCCCCGGGGAAGACCTAGGAAACGCTGGAGGGACTATGTCTCTCGGCTGGCCTGGGAATGCCTCGGTATTCCCCCGGAAGAGCTGGAGGAAGTGTCTGGGGAGAGAGAAGTCTGGGTGTCTCTGCTCAAATGCTGCCCCCGCGACCCTGCCCCGGATAAGCGGTAGAAGATGGATGGATGGATGGATGGATGTTTTTTTTTAAAAAAACCCATCAAGCTGGAATGAAAAATAAGCCATAATGAAATAGGAGTAATGAGGCTTTTTTTTATGTAAGGACTAGAAAGTACAGATAATTGCGTGAAAATGTCAGGAGAAGAGGTAAAAAGTCGGGTGAAAAATTATTACTCCAGTAAAGTATAGATACCCAAAATTTCTACTTAAGTAAGGTAACGAAGTATTTGTACTTCGTTACTTGACACCTCTGAACCTCCACCTCTAGACTGGAACCAGTGCAGCAATGCTTTTCCACCACACAAGTGTCCCAAGTATTTATTGTGGAGTTGGTTTTAAAGCACCTTACTCCATGGTAATATCTGATGCCTTTTTATTTTTTGACTTCTCTCTCAAAAGTGACACAAAATCTACTTACTGTACATTACTTTACTATATACTGTAACCAGAGAAGCCTGATGATACAGCAGTACCTTTACACAGTGTCTAGCCTTAGCAGCATTGTCTGTAGAGCATGGAGGGAATTCAAATTTAACAAAGAGGTTTTCTCCAAAGTTGCTCACCTGCTTGTACTTGATCCTTATTGCTGAGAGCAGCTCAAAGGAATGTGTGAATGGCGTGTTAGTCTTTGTTTTCCAGCTGGGACTGGTGGAAGTGGCGAGGGACAGGACCTGTCACTGGATCCATTAGCTAGCTGACATTAAGCAGAGGAGTTTAGCCCCGGAAGGCCATCATGGCCTCTTCGTCTGTCAGCTCTGCTTTTCCACCAACTCCCTGACAGCCCACACGCTCACACACACACACCCTGACACCAGGGCATGCTTGTTGTCTCCCTCACACAGCCCACAGTTTCTACAGATTTCATCCATCCCAATGATGGGCTATGGATTGGTTCTTGGTTAGACACATATTAGAACAGATGGTTGACCTTAGCCATAGTCACAACAATAACTCTGTCTCCCTGAGCAGTGTGAGTGTTTGTCAGCAGCAATCACACCACACTTTAATGACACAGCTGATTCTCAATTCAGTATTCAGTCTATCTGGGCTGTGATGTTGCAGTCAGGCTAATGTTAGCTTGTTCCCAATACTAAGGCTACCGGTTAGCGGTTGAATGTTGTCATCATCAGTGTTCTATTACTATTTGTTGTGAACCTATTCTGTACATACATCTATTGCATGTCAGTCTGTCCTGGAAGAGGGATCCCTCCTTTGTTGCTCTTCCTGAAGTTTCTATAATTTTTTTTCCCCATTAAAAGGGTTTTTTTTGAGTAGTATTTCTTTAGTCGAATCGAGGGTCCAAGGACAGAAGGTGTCGTATGTAATACTGATTGTAAAGCCCTATGAGGCAAAATTGTGATTTGTGATATTGGGCTATATAAATAAAATTGAAGTGAATATTATTTACCACAATTTTTGTTATCAAACACCTAAGCACTGCACAAGTGTTTGCTAGTTGTTTTGCTAAATAGATTTTTCTGTTTTCTACTTTTCATAGAAAAACAGATTTATTTATTTATCTCTCAATCTAAATGCTGCAGTTGTTAACAAACAATGTTGATATATCATAAAAATAATATCTAGCCCAGCTGTGTGGCGGTCACTTTCACATTGTGAAATGGCAAAATACATCCAGTGAAAATTACTGTTTTTTTAACTCATGCTGGGTGCAGCTTTTTCAAATGCAGTCTATGTATTAAAACTGACTTTTTTTCCCTCAATATTTAAACATCCATAAAGCAAACTGTCTGATCACACATCTAATTCTTTCTGCTCTTTCCACAGGACATACATTCCCACAGAGATAAAGGCTTCCCTTTGTACAAGAAAAATCAAGTCCTCCAGTGCTATTAAAACTTTGCCAGACATAGTAAACACCAGAATTATGTGTTATTACTCTTTAACCCACCTACTTTGTATTATTTTATTCCGATTAAAAGTAAAGTCTGACAATATTTCTAAAGTGCCGTTATTTATGTTTTGATAAGCTTCTTAGACGTTGCTTTTGAGATATTGCATGTCTAGTATTGACATAGTGAATCTCATTGCTCCAGTTAAGGTTTTTATATTGTTTTTAAATTGGTCCAAAAAGTTTTGTGTGAAATTAAAATGCATTTACATGCATTCAATTATAAACAAATCACTTTCGAAAACACACTATTTATCTCAGTTTTGTATTGGTAATGTGAAAACAGGGAAAATGTCCCAAACGCCAACAGCTCTGAAGATGAGTGAAATGTTTAGCCTGTCAGTGTTACGGACAGGCTAAAAGGTTACAAACAGAAAAGCCGGCAAGAAGCAAAGGGTGGTGGGTCAGATTCAAGGACTCAGCCATGTACATGGGGCTCTACCAGGTGAGCTATCTGCACCGCAAAATCACATTTCTTGCCAATAAATAATGAGGTTTCATAAACATTTAATGCAACAATTTTGTGATATGAAAATAACTAGTTAAAAAAACAAAATCTACGTACAGTATATAGCACAGCACTCAAACTATTTACATTTAACAAGGGTAACAGCATCCTATACCCTCCTAGGATAAGAATGAAACCCCTATATTGTTCATGAGGTTCTGAAAATTGGTCATGAATTGACCAGATACAACAGCGTGGTATGACACTCTGTGACCTTCACCCAGAGTTGTGCACTGCCATGCAACAAATGGTGCTTTTCCATTACCAGTACCAACTCGCCTCGGCTCGCTTTTTCGCTCTGTTTTCCGTTGCAGAAAGTACCTCAACAATAGTACCTGGTCGTCATAGCGATGCCGCAGGAAACTGCCGTGACGTAATCTTCTACCCACACACACACAGGACAATGGAGGAAATCAAGTGTGTGCTGTTTTTGATCGTCGGGATGTGACTGTTTCTCACAGCAAGAAGACAAATGTTGTTTCGTTTGACCGTTTGCATATTCTTCCGAGTTGCCATAATAGTAATCAGTATATCAAGTAATCTCTGGCAAAACTATTTAAAAATGGCAGGGTTATTCAGGATACTACATCTGGCACTTGCAATGATGACGCAGTGAAATGTGACGATTCTGTCTGACCAGCAGTCTGCCACGTGACATTTTACTATTGCCTGAGCTCACTTGGAACCTCACCGGAGGTGGTACGAAAAAAAGTACCTGGAAGCAGGTACAGGTACAACTTTGGAAAACCAAACCGAGTCGAGTTGAGTTGAGCTGAGGCGAGCTGGTACTGTGTAGTGGAAAAGCGCCAAAACCGTCCGTATGCTGCATGGCGAAACTAACTTGTCTTCCCCTGCATCAGGAAGGTCAGCTACAGCCCGTAAGTCATTCCAGATCCTCCTTGCCAAGGCGCAAGACACCCTCCTGCACATCTGAGGCTGTTGGTTGCATCATTTTCTCTCCACCACTGCATTTCTTTGCATCTCTGACAGACGCACCATGAGGGTTGCCCTGGGACAGGAGGTACAGATAGAGGAGCTGCAGGTAAAAATTGGCTGATGATGTCAAACATCTGGCTGAGGTCTTGCTCCAAAACTTGGCGTGCCTACTTTAAATCCAAGTGTTTAATTTTTTCCTAGGAGTAACATACATACATAGTGAAAATATATTTTTACTGAGGCTCATAACATCAACAGCTAAAATAAAATAGCAACTATTACATTATGTGCAATGGGAATAGATAATGTTTAGGAACAGACAATTATTATTGTGGCTACTTACATATTCACATGCAATCCTCTGCATTCTTACATTTTTCACACGAGCAATGTCCTCAATGCCCTGTCTTCCATGGACCCTGCCTGATGCACCTCATACAAGGCTCCCTCATCAACCTGCCCATCTTCTCATAGAAGCAGCTTTGAGTCCAGTATCTCTGTCGCAAACTGTATCACTAAATATCAATAATTTTCAATCATCTTGCAATGCTTCAAATGTAAATAAGCTGGTAATTGACAGGCTTACCATCTACCTTGCTCTAGTGGCTAATGTGTTAGCTTACATTAACTAAGTAGCTAAACAACTTAATACAAAGCTAGCGGTAATGAAATGAGGTCCATATATCTAGCTAAAATATAACCAGGTATCAGTCACTGTAAAACATGTTAATTCAAGCTATGTGGAGTATAGCTCATGTTTCGTTCTTACCGGTGTGTATGTTGTATACATGGGACTGGCTTCTTCAGTTGCTGTGGTTACAAGCTTGTTAGTGCATGACATCAATCTCTGTGGAGAGGGGCTTTTGAGGCAGAACTCAAAAGAGGGACCTGGAGAGGGACCTGGAATTGTAATCTCTCAAATTCTCAAGGAAAGGCCAATCTAATTGCTTTATTAAACAAAATAACTTTTTTAAAAGTTTGGGTCTCGTCATCAGTTTGAGCCATGTGTACATTTCACCTAGCCTGTAATTCTTATGGATTCAAAGGTCACAGAAAAAAACTTAGTTTGAAGAATTAGCTGCATTTTTTGCACAATTAGTTGAAGAGTAGGCCTAAGTGTGAGAGTAATGAGAGAATAACACTGATCAAAATCTAACAATATAAGCATAAAACCAGCGAAGTTCAAAAGCACAGTTTGACCTTTGGTGTAGGGGCTGGGTTGATGAATTAACACTTCAGGTGTCATAGCCAGGTTCGGGATTGATAGTGAAAGTTGAGAAGGTTAAATGTCATTATGATGAATCAAATTTTATTCAAAGACTCCGTTTTGACATTGACTATTTGTCAACAGATACTAAAATATCCATCCATCCATCTTCTTCTGTTTATCCGGGGCAGGGTCGTGAGGGCAGCAGTATAAGCAGGGACGCCGAGACTTCCCTCTCCCCAGACACTTCCTCCAGCTCTTCCGGGGGAATACCGAGGCATTCCCAGGCCAGCAGAGAGACATAGTCCCTCCAGCGTTTCCTAGGTCTTCCCCGGGGTCTCCTCACGGTTGGACATGCCCGGAACACCTCCCCAGGGAGGCGTCCAGGAGGCATCCAGAACAGATGCCCAAGTCCACCTCAGCTGGCTCCTCTCAATGTAGGATGACAGAGGAAACTCATTTCGGCCTCCTGTATCCGGGATCTTGTCCTTTTGGTCATGACCCAAAGCTCATGACCAAAGGTGAGAGTAGGAACGTAGATCGACGGGTAAATAGAGCGCTTTGCCTTGCAGCTCAGCTCTTTCTTTATCACAACGGACCGCTATATCACTGCGCCTGTCGATCTCCCATTCCATCCTTCCCTCACTCGTGAACAAGACCCTAAGATACTTAAACTCCTTTACTTGAGGAAGGAGCTCTCCACCAACCTGGAGGGGGCAAGCCACCCTTTTCCGGCTGAGAACCATGGCCTTGGACTTGGAAGTGCTGATTCTCATCCCAGCTGCTTCACTCTTGTCTGCAAACCGTCCCAGTGCATGCTAAAAGTTCTGGTTTGATGAAGCGAACAGGACAGCATTATCTGCAAAGGACGAGATCCTGTGGTCCCCAAACCAGACTCCCTCCAGCCCAGCATGGTACACTCGGACTCAATGTCTCCAGCTTCCCTCGGGATCTGGTTGAAGCTCTGCCGAATGTGGGAGTTGAAGATCTCTCTGAATGGAGACTCTGCCAAATGTTCCCAGCAGGCCCTCGTTTTGGTCTGATAAGTCTGTCCAACTTTCTCCCCCATCATCGGATCCAACTCACCACCAGGTGGTGATCAGTTGACAGCTCCGCCCCTCTCTTCACCCGAGTGTCCAAGACATATGGCCGGAGGTCAAATGAAACACCACACCACAAAGTCGATCATCGACCTCCAGCCTAGGGTGTCCTGGTGCCACGTGCACTGATGGACACCCTTATGCTTGAACATGGTGTTCGATATGGACAAACTGTGACTAGCACAGAAGTCCAATAACAGAACACCACTTGGGTTCAGGTTGGGGGGGCCGTTCCTCCCAATCACGCCCCTCCAGGTATCACTGTCGCTGCCCACGTGAGCGTTGAAGTCCCCCAGTAGAACAACGGAGTACACGGTCTGAGCACTTTCCAACACCCCTCCCAGAGACACCAAGAAGGTACTCTACACTGTCGTTTGGCCCATAAGCACAAATAACAGTGAGAGACCTATTCCAGAACCAAAGGTGCAGGGAAACAACCCTCTCGTTTACCGGATTGAACTCCAACACATGGCGGCTGAACTGGGGGGCTATGAGCAAGCCCACACTAGCTCCCCGCCTCTCACCGTGGGCAGATACAGAGTAGTAGACAGTCCAGCCTCTCTCAAGGAGTTGGGTCCCAGAGCCCAAACTGTGCATTGAGGTAAACCCAACTATATCAAGTCGGTATCTCTCAACCTCCCGCATAAGCTCAGGCTCCTTCCCCCCAGCAAGGTAAAATTCCATGTCCCTAGAGCCAGATTCTGTGTCCGGGATTGGGTCGCTGAGGCCCCCACCTTCAACTGCCACCCAATCCACATTGCACTGGTCCCTTGGTTCTTCCTGCAGGTGGTGGGCACACACGAGATCGGCCCCACGTCGCACCTTCGGGCTGAGCCCGGCCGGGCCCCGTGGGGTAAGACCAGGTGGTCACATGCGAGCCCCAACCTTGGGCCTGGCTCCAGGGTGGGGCCCCAGTTGCGCCTTTATTCTGGTGACGTGACAGTCCTTGATCTAATGCTCGTCATTACATACTAAAATATGCCACATTTTTGCTTTTCCTATTTTCTTTTGCCTAAATTTGAATGTTCCTTATGTTCCTTATGTCTATATATTTTTTAGATTTTATTCTATCATAAATATTTTCTCATTTATATATTTTTCTCAATCTTATTACACTTGCACCATGCACAGTCTATGGAGATGGAAACTAAGCATATTACTACACACTGCCCTGTGTACAGTTGTGTGCGTGATGAATAAATCATTGAAACCTTAAATCCTTATTTTAAAAAGGATCATCTATTTGAATATGAACACATACTAA
>CM022490.1:3157280-3225731 GCA_011952105.1 Coreoperca whiteheadi
CTCATATCACCGAACATGGCACAGACACCTCCTTTTTCGGCCAATAGCATGTCTAGAGCCATCCTGTTTTGCAAAATGCACCAGCCACATTCCAGCATCTGGTATTGCCTTTGATTGTTTTTGTTGACGTGTTTAAACTGAACATACTGTTTTCACCCTTGTAAATTTTAACGTGTAAAACTCAATACGGATCTTTAAAAAAGTAAATCATGTGTTGAAAGGAGTGGCAGATTGTCCACATGGCAGACAGTATCAGCTGCATTGTCATCAGCCACCACTTTTCTATTTCTTGCAATAAACTTCAACCAGATCCCAAGGGAGGCTGCAGACATTGAGGCCGAGTGGACCATGTTCTCCACCTCTATTGTCGACGCGGCTGCTCGGAGTTGTGGCCGCAGGGTCTCCAGTGCCTGTCGTGGCAGCAATCCCCGAACCCGGTGGTGGACCCCGGAAGTAAGGGATGCCGTCAAGCTGAAGAAGGATTCCTATCGAGCCTGGTTGGCTCAGGGGACTCCGGAGGCAGCTGATGGGTACCGGAGGGCCAAGCGAACTTCAGCCCGGGTGGTTGCAGAGACAAAAACCCCGGGTCTGGGAGGAGTTCGGTGAGGCCATGGAGAAGGACTATCGGTCGGCCTCGAAGAAATTCTGGCAAACCGTCCGGTGCCTCAGGAGGGAAAGGCAGTGCCCTGCACACACTGTTTACAGTGGGGGTGGGAATCTGCTGACTTCAACTGGGAACATCCTCGGACGGTGGAAGGAGTACTTCGAGGATCTCCTCAACCCCACCGGCATGTCTAACATTGCGGAAGCAGAGGCTGAGGGCTCGGTTGTGGACTCGTCGATCTCCTGGGCTGAGGTCACTGAGGTAGTTGAGAAGCTCCTCGGTGGAAAGGCACCGGGGGTGGATGAGATCCGCCCTGTCTTGGTTGACACACCTCTGCAAGATTGCGTGGCGGCTGGGGACAGTGCCTCTGGACTGGCAGACTGGGGTGGTGGTCCCTCTGTTTAAAAAGGCGGACCGGAGGGTGTGTTCCAACTACAAAGGGATCACACTCCTCAGCCTCCCCGGAAAAGTCTATGCCAGGGTACCCGGAGAGGAGACAATGCGGTTTTCGTCCCGGTTGTGGAACACTGGACCATCTCTATACCCTTGCCAGGTTGCCGGAGGGTTCATGGGAGTTTGCCCAACCAGTCCACATGTGCTTTGTGGATCTGGAGAAGGCATTCGACTGTGTCCCTCGCGGCGACCTGTGGGGGGTGCTCTGGGAGTATGGGGTCAAGGGCCCTCTGCTAAGGGCTGTCCGGTCCCTATATGACCGGAGCAGGAGTTTGGTTCGCATTGCCGGCAGTAAGTCAGATCTGTTCCCGGTGCATGTTGGACTCCGGCAGGGCTGCCCTTTGTCACCGGTCCTGTTCATTATTTATATGGACAGGATTTCTAGGCGCAGTCGGGGGCCAGAGGGAGTCCGGTTTGGGGACCACAGGATTTCGTCTCTGCTTTTTGCAGATGATGTTGTTCTGTTGGCTTCATCAAATCAGGACCTTCAGCGTGCACTGGGACAGTTTGCAGCCGAGTGTGAAGCGGCAGTGATAAGAATCAGCACCTCCAAATCCGAGGCCATGGTTCTCAACCGGAAAAGGGTGGCTTGTCCCCTTCAGGTTGGTGGCGAGCTCCTGCTTCAAGTGGAGGAGTTTAAGTATCTTGGGGTCTTGTTCACGAGTGAGGGAAGGACGGAGAGGGAGATCGACAGGCGGATCAGTGCATCCTCTGCAGTGATGCGATCGATGTACCGGTCTGTCGTGGTAAAGAAAGAGCTGAGCTGCAAGGCGAAGCTCTCTATTTACCAGTCGATCTACGTACCTACAGGCAGCCGTAGGGTGGCTGGGCATTCCCTTAGAGATAGGGTGAGGAGCTCGGTCACTCGGGAGGAGCTCAGAGTAGAGCCGCTGCTCCTCCACATCGAGAGGAGTCAGCTGAGGTGGCTCTGGCATCTGTTCCGGATGCCTCTTGGACACCTCCCTGGGGAGGATTTCCGGGCATGTCCAACTGGGAGGCCCCGGGGAAGACCTAGGAAACGCTGGAGGGACTATGTCTCTCGGCTGGCCTGGGAATGCCTCAGTATTCCCCCGAAAGAGCTGGAGGAAGTGTCTGGGGAGAGGGAAGTCTGGGTGTCTCTGCTCAGACTGCTGCCCCCACGACCCGGTCCCGGATAAGTGGTAGAAAATGGATGGATGGATGGAACTTTATTTTGCAAGGTACAGTTTGTTTGAGTCCTTCATGTTGCTTCCATTGAGCCAGGATCATAACAGCCGTCACTGATGGTTATACTTTTGTGGTAGCTAAACTAACAGAACAAGCCACAACTACATATTAGCCCTACACAGCTACCAGAACTACCAGCACTGATATTTAAGAGTAACACCATGTCTACTCAGGAGGCCTAGAGTGAGCAGCATGTTAGCAGAGGAGCAGCAGCATCAGCCTTCTATCTGTGTCTACACAGGATGCATTTACACACAGTATTGAGTGTGGGTCCTCCTGTGTTTTGGCAATGCTCCAAGTCCAACAAACAAACACTGTAGTATAATGGAAGAAAATAGACTTCAAGTGTGAAAGTATGCTGTTTACACACATAAGCACAAATGAAACGTGAGCCATTACTCAGCCTGTGTAGAAAGCGGGCTTGATTAAAAGTGTATCTACTATACAGCCTCAGTGGGCCCTGTAGCAAATTGTTAGACCGGTTGTGTCTAAATATTTCTACATCTAATATACATCAATCATATTCACTCATTATCTCTGTAAGATCTCACTGTGTATCCCCTAGCTGAGACTCATTATAGGGTCAGAGGTGACAGAAGGCTTCTTCCTGTCACTTCTATGTTTGGAGCATCTCTAATGATGGCAGATAATTTTTAGATTTAGAGTAAGTGAGGAGGATGGTAGATACGGCACACTTTGGCCAAATGGAATGAGTCTGTCACAAGTTAAGTGTTGGCAGCAGGGAAAAAGGACCCAAACCCAGGCAGCTCAGATGAGGAGTGGAGTATTTATTCTAAGGTTACCAGCAGGTAGGTAAGCAGACAGATAAACCAAAGTACACAGGTATATTCCAAAACAGACAAGCAGACAGAAGCAACACATACAATAAGCAACTGACACTGAACAAAGGGAAAACCTCAACTTACTTACACTGGCTCAGGCAGGTGAGACAAGTAGACACAGGTGAACGCAAGTTTTATTTATATAGCGCCTTTCCCAAGCTCAAGGTCACTGTACAAGAAAATACATACATAGTATAGAACATTATAGAACATAGACATACAAATATATACCTAGGCAGAGGATGATTGGAAACACTGTAAGAAGAGATATGTTTTTAGTTGAGATTTGAAATAGGAGTGTCGCGCAGAGATAGAGGGAGGAAATTCCAGAGTTTCAGGGCCACAGCACTGAATGATCTACCACCCAAAGTAGAAAGACGAAAACGAGGTATAGTGAGTAGTCTTGAATCAGATAACTGGACAGAACAAGGAGGAGAATAATAGTGTACAAATTCAGATAAATAATGGGGAGCAAGTCCAAACAGACATTTAAAAGTTAAAAGTAGAGTTTTATACTGGATGTGTACAGAAACAGGTAGCCAATTTAGATTATAGTGCAAATGGGTAATGTGGTAAGATTTCTTGCCTTGATGGATGACTCTGGCAGCAGAATTTTGTTGAAGTCTAGCGATTGTTTTAGTGGGAAGCCCAATAAGTAGTGAATTACAGTAGTCGAGACGTGAGGTTATTAAAGCATTGATTAGAGTTTCAGTATCTTTAATGTTGAGAGCAGGTCGCAGTCGGGCAACGGTGGTAGAATGCAGTCTTGGCCATTGAACTTATATGAAATGTGACGAGTCAAATTTTTTTAACAAATTTTTAACAGTGTGAGATGTAATTAATGACGTCCCGTCAATAGGAAGACTCAATCAAGACTTTTTCAACAGGGATGGTGGAACAAAAACAGTAACCTCAGTATTTTTGTTATTAAATTTAAAAGGAAGTTTCTATTTAACCAGGTTTTATATCATATTTTAAAATGTGATACAGTGGTGTTTGCTTTGTAATGCATTTCAAGAATAAAACATGTACTCCTGATTTATTTATTTTTAGGTTGCAATGGAGGTAATAACACACAGCTCCCGAAATCTGATGTCTCTTGCGGTGTCACGATCCAGTCTGATTGACAGTTGTGCAGAACTGTGTGTGGTTATTCTGTAGCAGCCTGGTGTCATTTGCACCTTATTTAAGGAAGATAAGCACAGTGGATGGATAAATTCAATCTCATACCATTCTTATGGTGACGTCTTGGTATTACTCTCCAGTTCCATACGAATGATTTGACCCCTTGAATATTACTTAATTTTAAAGTGTGACCATGAAGTCATGGTGGAATGATTTATGCAAGCCTTGTGGCAGGTGTCACAGCACAGATAATTAATAATAAATAGTTTGTTGTTAATAATAGTTAATAATAGTTTGTTGTTAGGTCGAGACAATTTAATTATCACTAAACATCATGGCTGCATTAACTAAGAACAGGTCACAATATAAATATAGGTAGTCTACAACAAGAAAGCATGCAGGCCTTACCTGAACCCTGGTGAGCTCAACTAGCTTTCTGCAGTCGCTTCACTAATCTCCTACAGTGTCTCTTCCATAAACCTCATGGTTGGGCAGACCCACTCTGGTCCTCTTCTTGTGTTGCCAAAAGTGCAGTGACACTCGGCAACCAATCAGGTGGGCAAATGAATACTAATCTATAATAAGTGTTAATTGTCAGTTGTTTCATGTGGGGCTACTGATGACATTCCTGTATTTAAACACCTGTGGGGCCCTTGATGGTGAATGATGTTGAAAGTAGCAAAAGCTGAAACATGTCTGCCAAAAATACTGAAATGAAGTGATTTACCTTGTTTTACAAGAACATAACCATGTGAAATTTATTTTCGTTCATATTCGTTCATATTCTGTATTTCTAAACTACTAATACTTAGGTTATTGTAAGCATAATACCACACAGGCAAGCCATTGCATGCAAGCACACACATATATACAAATGAAGGTGGCTGGTGGTTTTCTGAGCTTCATGCATGAACAAAAAGCATTTACATCAGGTCACAGCCAGCAGTGGCCAAGAGTTGAGCACAGTAAGGGGTGGGGGTGGAGAGAGGTAGATATTTGACTAAACACTCACCTCCCTCCAAAGCTGAGATGAAGACATACAGACAATATCCATCCTGCATTCATGCAAAAGGAAATTACAAACATCCCTGGTGCCAGATACAAAGAAATCACACAGAGTAAAACACAATGATATATTTAACACACTGCCTATGATCAGTGCTGCTACTGTTCAGGCAATTCATTGCATCTTTAGTTGAAAATAACTATTTCAACTCAAAGTCCTCTTACTTGCTTGTTCTGGAGCTTTTGATCAAGTCACATGTTCTAATTAGCATATTGAGTTGCCCGCGGTGAGAGGCGGCGGGCTAGTGTGGGCTTGCCCCCAGCTCAGCCGCCATGTTTTGGAGTTCACATCAGTGAACGAGAGGGCCGTTTCCCTGCGCCTTCGGATCGGGGATAGGTCTCTCACTGTTGTTTGCGCTTACGGGCTAAATGGCAGTGTAGAGTACCAGACCTTCTTGGCGTCTCTGGGAGGGGTGCTGGAAACTGCTCCGACCAGGGACTCCGTTGTTCTACTGGGGGACTTCAACGCTCACTTGAGCAGCGACAGTGTCACCTGGAGGGGCGTGAATGGGAGGAACGGCCCCCTGGCCTGAACCCAAGTGGTGTTCTGTTATTGGACTTCTGTGCTAGTCACAGTTTGTCCATATCGAACACCATGTTCAAGCATAAGGGTGTCCATCAGTGCACGTGGCACCAGGACACCCTAGGATGGAAGTCGATGATCGACTTTGTGGTGTGGTGTTTCATCTGACCTCCGGCCATATGTCTTGGACACTCGGGTAAAGAGAGGGGCGGAGCTGTCAACTGATCACCACCTAGTGGTGAGTTGAATCCGATAGTGGGGGAGGAAGCTGGACAGACTTGGCAGATCCAAACGTACTGTGAGGGTCTGCTGGGAACGTTTGGCAGAGTCTCCGGTCTGAGAGACTCCCACCTCCGGAGAGCTTCAATCAGATCCCGAGGGAGGCTGGAGACATTGAGTCTGAGTGGACCATGTTCTCCACCTCCATTGTCGACGCGGCCGTTCGGAGCTGTGGCCGTAAGGTCTCCGGTGCCTGTTGTGGCGGCAATCCCAGAACCCGGTGGTGGACCCCAGAAGTAAGGGATGCCGTCAAGCTTAATTAAGAAGGAGTCTATATTGAGCCTGGTTAGCTTGGGGGACTCCGGAGGCAGCTGATAGGTACCGGAGGGCCAAGCGAGCTTCTACACGCAGTCGGAGGGAGTCCGGTTTGGGGACCACAGGATTTCGTCTCTGATTTTTGCAGATGATGTTGTCCTGTTGGCTTCATCAAATCAGGACCTTCAGCGTGCACTGGGATGGTTTGCAGCCGAGTGTGAAGCGGCAGTGATGAGAATCAGCACCTCCAAGTCCGAGGCCATGGTTCTCAGCCGGAAAAGGGTGACTTGTCCCCTTCAGGTTGGTGGAGAGCTCCTGCCTCAAGTGGAGGAGTTTACGTATCTTGGGGTATTGTTCACGGGTGAGGGAAGGACGGAGCCGGAGATCGACAGGCAGATCGGTGTATCCTCTGCAGTGATGCTGTCGATGTACCGGTCTGTCGTGGTAAAGAGGGATCTGAGCTGCAAGGCGAAGCTCTCTATTTATCAGTCAGTCTACGTCCCTACCCTCACCTACCCTCATGACCCAAAGCTCATGACCGAAAGGACCAGATCCCGGATACAGGCAGCCGTAGGGTGGCTGGGCGTTCCCTTAGAGATAGGGTGAGGGGCTCGGTCTTTCCGGAGGAGCTCAGAGTAGAGCCTCTGCTTCTCCACATCGAGAGGAGTCAGCTGAGGTGGCTCAGGCATCTGTTCCGGATGCCTCCTGGACGCCTCCCTGGGGAGGTGTTCCGGGCATGTCCAATCGGGAAGAGGCCCCGGGGAAGACCTGGGACACGCTGGAGGGACTATGTCTCTCGGCTGGCCTGGGAACGCCTCAGTAACTATCCGGAAGAGCTGGAGGAAGTGTCTGGGGAGAGGGAAGTCGGGGCGTCCCTGCTTAGACTGCTGCCCCCGTGACCCGGCCCCGGATAAGCGGCAGAAGATGGATGGATGGATGGATGGATGGAATTCAGCCCAGCACCCACAATCCAGCATAGGACCCCTTGCTGAACAGAAAGCCTCCCACCCATGAAGCAGCAGTTAACAAAATTAATCTCAACTCAAGGTCTACTCACTTGGTCTGGAGCTTTCAGTTGTATGAAACAGCCCACACCAGCAGATTTTATTTATTTTCCCTTAAGTTTCCTAAAAGACTATTAGTGTGTAAAAGAAGTGTTTGTTATAAATGAGCACTCCACCAATGTTATGCAACGAATGGGTTATGGCATCAATGTAACGGATGGTGGTAGAGGTGTGAAGAACCACGGTTCAAGGGAGGATTTTCAACAGTTTCTTTATTGGCTGCAGAAGACAACAAACACATTAATTTGCCTTCTGGCTTCATCTCACTGCACCTCTGCTTCCCTCAGCATTGTGGAACGAGACTGAGGTTTCATATATTTTAAATACATTACAAACACATTATTATAATATGAAATATGTATTTGCATCACAATGTATTATTCCTGAGAGCCCTTATTGCTATCCAAAGTAGACCCATTACACATGGATTCTAACAGTTCGTAACAATCAATCACAAAACAAAGAAAGAATAGCGACACCCGATGGGCAAATTACAAAAGATGTGTGTGGGGGCAACACGGAGACAATAAAGATTAACAGTAATAAACAAACACACATACCTGCAGAAGACAACAAACACATGAATTAGCCTTCTGGCTTCATCTTACTGCACCTCTGCTTCCTAAACATACAAAAACAGTGCTTACATTACGAGAGAGCCACGCCAGCATTCCCGTCGGGATACATTAGCCACTTAAGTTACTATAAAATGGCGGCTATCGAGTTAAATGAAAACTCTTAAAACTTCATGAGACTGAGGGAGGGAGGGGGGCTACGGAAGCTTAGGAGGCGCGGAAGAGATAACGCGAGACTAGGGTCGTCTCCATAGGAAAATAGAAATAACTTCATGAGATAAAATTCACAATTACACAACAAAATCATCAAATGATAAATAAACTTCGCAAATACAAATTTTAAAAATAAATAAATGTAGTGCATTTTAAACTCCGTTACAGTTACACATAGAGCACAGTTTTCCAGTCATGTTGTCTTTTTAAAATTTGGAAGAGCTTTGTCAAGTCTAAGAAAATAACCCTCATGATAGTATAGCGATGTCATCCGAGTTACCTTAGCATGGACTTGGAGACTTTAAAAGTAGCCCTTTAATAGAATATAAAAATATTTGTATTTAACTAAGTAATTATTATTAATTTCAAGAGTCTCATGTGCTATGTTCTATCATAGCACAAGAGTTCACGTTTACAAAGAAGTTTTCTTTGACTTTTCTGAGATCTGCATTATGTACAGTGAAAGTCTTCTCCTTAATTTTTCAATGTTCTGGTCGCTCATTAGCTCAGTAAGTTATAATGAAGGCAAGGCAAGCACAGATTTGTGACCTTGCTTTTAGTCTTTACTGCATCTTTATAAATAATTTGGTATACCAACTGGTGTCTTCCAATCAAGTTGAAAAACTCAAAACGTTTTTCCTATAGTCACACTTTTAAAAATAGGATAAAATTGCAGTTTGCCTGCCAACCAAATTCCTTTACAGCAACAGTTACATGTGAGAATATTTTCTGTAAGTTAGACAATAATGCACAACAGAATTTCCCAACACAAGAAATTAAATGTACAAGTTGGAGGCCGGTCTTTCATTTTCTATATCATTACATCTTGGAGTGTATTATCACACCGAATTACCATAGAATAAAATATCACTTTTTGTTAATTTTCATTTAGGTTTTTTTTCCCCCAGACGCCTCCTGCTTCTAAAGCCCATTCCTCCTGAAGTGTTTTGGGGGGGAGGAGTCAGGATCTGGCTCAAACAATGCACCCGTTTCTTAGGTGTTCCCAGAGGAACCAAGTTTTGATAACTCGTGCACACGTCTGACTAATCAGCCTCATTTCGACGGTTCTCTTGGCCATGTTTAGGGTTTTTTAATGTTTCAGACTGAAAACTGTGACCTTTTTACTATTGCGACAAACCATGCCTGACCCTCATTGGCTCACAACTAACTCCACTCACATCCTCTAGGATTAGAGAGACAGAGGGACCATTAATTGTTTCTGTTTCTGATAAAAACAGAAGAAGGTTTGAAACATGGATGCTGTTGTCTGGGTGTGAGAGTGGGGGTAGATATCTAGGGAGTGGTTATGTGGTCTGGCTGATTGCAAGACCCCCTTCTGATGAACAGATGCCGTTGTTTAAGATAAGGGATAAAAGTTTACCGGCTCACAAGAATAACTATTGGTGCTGTAAAGATGGTTAAACTGGTCCTCTGTGAACTGGAAATATTGATTGAGGCAGGCAGGGGGAAAGAATAAGAAGGCTGGTAACCTTGTTACTCAGACCGAAGCAGAGCAGAGACACACAACATGATATAAGACGGGAAGAACATATGGAGGGAGATACTCTATTTAATACAGTTTTTTTTCTAGAGAGGTATAATGATGGTAATTTTGACACCAAATGCTTTAGCAAAAAGTAAAATTTTATCTTATAGCTCTGTTATATTATTTATTTATTTATTTTTGTTGCATGCATCAATTTATGAATTACTTTAATTTAAATTCCAGGGGGGTTTTTTTTGGGGGGGGGGGGTAAAAGGGTTTGATAACAATCTACTCCATTAAAAACTTAATTACAAATGAGCAGAAAGTGTTTTATATTACTATCTGCTGTTGGGACTCAACATTCACTGGCAGCGTAGCTGCCTGCCTGCCGCCTTGCAGAACTAAACCCTCTAACTAAGGCCACATTTACACATAGCCGGGTATTTAGAGAAACAAATACCCCCCCCTCTCCATTTTCAAAAATAACATCGTGCACACAACATCGTTTTCAAAAAAGTTGTTGTTTACATCAACCCGCATAAATACGCCGTGGAGCGCCGTCATAACTATGCCAAACCTATGGGTGGCAGCGTAGGGAGAAGGATAAAGCCATGAAACCCAATCAGAATCCTCAAAATCGTCAACAACGAATAGCACGAGGGACTTCCAAAACCGTTGGCAGACAATGTACCAGCGTCTTAGAAGGGAAAGCTGCTGTAAAAATGCTGACCTTCGTGTACTCCTTCGCCTCTGCTCCTCGATATAGTCCAGCAGTTGTGTTTGCAAATGCAAACAGGTCAAAAGCGTTTGCACAAAGGTAAAAATTAGTAAAAACATCTATGATCAAACAAACTCTGATCATAGGGCGCTCACATGACGTAAGCATTTTCTGGCGCATAATGTGACGTTTGAGAACCTAAAACCCCGTTTCTCCCAGTTGACACGGCAACACATAACCGACGTTATCAGAAATCTCGACTTTGGCCGGAGTTTTTAGAAATAATCGTTTTCTGGGATAAAAACGGCGTTTTCGTGTAAATGACAGGCCAAAACGCGTTTTCCCATCGTGTTAACGGGGCCTAACTCCTTTAACGAGGCACTATTAGCTTACAGAGCACATTCGTCTGCTAGCACACAAACCCGATACAATACAATATAACCCAATACAAATAACCCTCCTAGGTTTAAAATTCCTTTAAATTCCCGTTTGTCTAGCTTGTAATCAATACATTATGGCCAAGACACGAGCTAATGTAGCTAGCTCATTTCTATCTTTTATGGCTCCCGCCATCTTGAATTAGCATTCTTTGTGGCCCACTTACAGAGAAGTACATTGTGGTAAAATTTTGATTATCAAGTTAACTAAAGCAATTTGATAGATTTTACCACTTTAAGCCCTCATAGTGTTACAGTAAGAGTTGCTATTGCTGCAAGCCATCCAGTTGACCCTGTAGAATTTTAAGTATTTGGATCAGCATTTGAATATTCCACATTCAATGCATTTGGTTAAGCTGTCAGTTGTAATTTAAGTGCTCCTCCTTCCTTTTATTAAGACGCAGCGTGCCACCGGCCTTGTGCAACCGAGAGTTTTGTATTTTCCTTGCTGTGCATTTCAGCTTAAGTAAGAATAGAGTGTGAGATAAAGCCACCGCGTGCTTCCCACCCTGTGTAGTTTGTACCCAGCTGTGTAAACTTTAAGAGGCCATCCTGACTGTTATTTCATATCAGTCAGTGCATGTTAAAATTTTGGTAAGCAAACCTATTTGGTAAATCTGCTTGGCCTTCACTGGCCCCAATGTGATTCACACTGGATGGTGCTGTAACTACCGCTCTTCCACAGAGAGCTACTTTGACAGTGTAGGCCACATTGTTAGTTTAGGTCAGTGTACTGTCAATACGACACCATAGCCAAACCACATTGCTTTGTTGTACTAAACAACTAGCTTAATTTCATCCTCCATTCCAGATTCAACAATGGAGAACCCCTGTGTAAAGCAGTTTATTTTTGCTAGAACAGAGCCTAAAGCTCGGCTACCCTGAATTCATCAATAGGTTGAATTCTGCTGCTGATGAGATTGCCTCAATGGTTGCAGCCTTCCAAATTAAACAGTCTTATCGTGAACATCATAGAGATTATTTTAAATGTTTAGGACATGCATACTCCCAAGGAAAGATTGCATTAGGCTTAGAAGAGAGTTCCACCTTCAAGTCCTTGTTCTTGTGTAATCTTCACCCATGTGAACGTACTCACGTACTCACTTAATCCTATTGATTTAAGTGCCACTCTCTCTGCACCTCACCTAACTAATTTACATAACTAACCTTCCTGTAAATGAGAAATATGGGTTATGTATTTTATATGATGCTACTTCGTGTCATGTTTGTCTAGGTTTTGTTTTGTAACTGTTGACTATTTTGCTTAGCCAAGATAAATAGTGCAGATCCATGCCCAGTCGGTTAATGAACTACCCAGATGTTGCAACCCTAACGAACTGACATATGAACTCTTTCCTCATGGACAACCGTGCTCTCGGGATCACACATTAAGTGCAATCCTGAGAACAAAAGAGGGATGTTGGGACTCAGTGGACGAGTTCATTTGCTGTGGGTAATTTTAACTAAGCTTTTTTAAAATTGACTGCATTCCCTTTTCTCCCACAATTCCTGAGACTGTAAACACTATTGACTTCCACTGGACGTGCGATCCCGGAAGTCCTCACAACGATATAGCTGGGGTTACAGCCCCTGCTCCCTCAATCTAAGTCTAGTCCAGTCTCTCCCTCCTCTCTCTCAGCGTGGGGAGGTGCAAGCTCCGCTCTCTCGCCTCTCTGCCGACGCGGACCTGCCGCCTCACCGCCGGCCTCTCAGCGACTAGCTGAGCAGAAGCTGCTGGCGTCAAGACAGCTAGCAGAAGGCCCAATGAAAGAGCCTGCCTGCTGCCGTGGTGAGAGGCGAGTTTCCCGCTAAGAGTAGTGCCGCAACAAGTAGCAACAAGCCAGCCACTTTAAGAAGGAACTGACCATTAACCGAAGCTAACCACACAAGGCGACCGGCAGAGAGACCTCAACTTCGCCCTACACCTCAATAGCTGCTTCCAAAGCAAACCACAAGTTCCTCCCGCTTGGCCATCGGACAGATGCCGGCTGTGGGGCAAAAGCAACACCAAAACGGATTGGTAATAACGTTAACCACTGGGCATAGCACATAGCATGATTAGCTGAATACTGTGCTTAGTGTAGCATAAGATGTGATTTCTTTGAGATTTATCATTGTGACTCTTTTCATTCAGTTCATTAATCTGGTAGCCATTGTTAAATAGATTTTATAATGATGCCATTCACAGGGTATTTTGCATGCCACTAACTCCTTTTAATGAGGCACTATTACACAAACACACCTTTAACTGGCCTCCAGCAGAGGCCACACTTGTGCTAGTACCACTAGGGAGCCCAGCCTCCTAGGTGGCTTACCGCCATCTTTAAATGTCCCTTTGTCTAGCTTGTAGTTAACACATTAGCTTCACGACACAAGCTAATATAGCTATCTATTTTATGGCTCTCGCCATCTTGACTTAACATTCCTTGTTGGCCCATGTTTCGTCCACGTTTCACACGCACACACACACACACACACACACATCTTTTTGTTTGTAGTTTAGTGTATTTAGTTAGTCCTCACAGTGTGTTTTTGCTTTGTTTACCTTTGTAAATAAATTATTATGTTTAATTATGCTGATCTCTTTAATGTCTCACAAGAGTGAATAACTTGCCGACCTCTTCTATGTTTGAATTCCAAATCCTTCACCTACTAGCTATTAATGGTAATTTGGGTTATAGTTATTGATTAAATTATTATTCTGAGTTCCAAACTGATAGTATAGTGTATTTTATGAGACTGAATCCAGAGAAAGCCTAAAGACTGTGCAATGGCCGATGATATTGAAAAGGGTTTGAGCGACATGATGAAGGTGTACAGTGAAATAAGGGAGCGTACTACGCCATCCCCTGACACAAGACACAAAATGGACTCTTGTGAAGCAGTACTAAGGACTGTTATACGAAAAAACGTATAACAGCAATAGATGGAGATTTTGATGCAGATAGAGAAAGGCAGCGCCTTCATCAGCTACAGTCACAAAAGTACGCCCACTCCATCTACGGTACCACCTCTCAGTCTAGTGTCGGTAAGCAGTCTGACACTTCAAGCATCGCAGCCAAAAGGATTAATGCAGCTGTGGAGTTGGCGGTAAAGGAAGCAGAATAAAAAATTGTGCAGGAGGAAAGTAACAAAGGAAAAAAAATTAAAGATATAGAATCTGAACTTGAGCGTTTAAAGGCAGAAAAGGAAAGGAAAGCTGCTCACGCAAAACTTAAGATCTACAACAGAGAAATGAACATGAATATGGACAATCAGCAAATACAACCAAACAATATGTCTTTCTCTGTCCACCACCAATCTGTTCATGAAGCACAAGCTGCCTCTAGTGGCTTACCTCAATTAATGCCACAAAACAATATGTCTATCCATATGTCAAAACACACATGATGAACAATCCAAATCCTCAAATTGTCACCCAGGAACCTCTGACAGACATTTCCCTCATAATAGCTCACTGTCCCGACAAAGTAAAACACCAAGGAAAAGGCTTCACCATAAACAAAATCAGATCCAGAGGCTATTGGAACCCAGGGATGAGCAGAACCATTGCTTCTTTCATCTGCCAGTGTGTCATCTGTCACAGACTCCGCAAGGCTCCGGACCTACCTCCGACCTACCTGCATAACACTTAGAGCCTTCTCCGCAGTATGGACAGCTTTGGCAATTCTGTAACTACAGAACTGGACTTGCAAGTGGACTTTTGTTCACTTGCTTTTGCTCTTGCGCCATTCACATTGAGCCAAATCCGATGTGATCAGGGAACAGACTTTGTTGGCACAAATGAGTTTAAAACTGCCCTAAATGAACTGGATACCCAAAGACTGTACTTATGTGTCCCAAAAACAGTGCGACTTTGTGATGAATGCACCTCACTACAGTCACGCAGGTGGAGTGTGGAAACGCCAGATAAGGACTGTCAGAAGTGTATTAAATACTACAAGTGATAGAGGTAATGCATGGGCAGCTGCGATCCCCCAGCCATGGGTGAAAGCATTTTTGAGCAAGATACTGAACCCAAAAAATGCTCCCGAAGCTGCGCCTTCGGTTTGTGAATGTTCTCATATGTAAGTCGCTCTGGATAAAAGCGTCTGCTAAATGTAAATGTAGACTAAATGTTGCTTCACTAAGGACTTTATTCTATGAAGCTATGGCCTTAGTAAACAGTCGCCCGCTGACTGTAGACAATCTTAACAACCCTGACAGTTTGGAACCACTTACCCCTAACCACCTGCTCCACATGAAATCCAGCACAACACTGCCCCCACCTGGTGCCTTTCCAAAGTAGGACCTCTATTGAGCAACGAGATGGCGTCATGTGCAGTTTTTGACTGAGCAGTTCTGGTGCAGGTGGAGGCGTGAGTAGCACATTATTGCTAAACAGACCTGGCACTCACCAAAAAGAAATCTAAGAGAAGGTGATATTGTTTTGGACATTGATGAACTGTCACCCAGAGGTGAATGGAGACTTGCCAGAGTCCTGGAGACTGTCAGCGGAAAGGACGGACTCATGAGAAGAGTGAAAATCTCCTTTGGAGATAGGAGACTGAATAACAATGGTCAACGCAGTACTAAGCTTTCTAGTGTAGAGAATCCTGTGCAAAAGTTAATTCTTATGTTAGAATTTTCATGAAATGGTTATTTCCTGTTGAAAACTATTCGTTGTTGTTATCCTGATATAACAAACACTCATAATTTGGTGGGAGTGTAAATAACCATAAGTATATTTTATTACAGAAAAAGTGATTGTCTTTTATTTTGAAATTTCTGTAGTGAAATGGTTGTCCTCCGGTCTTAAGCTACGTGCATTTGTTTTCCTTTGGAAGCACGTGCCCTGGTTAGCGCAGGTCATAGTGTATAGCTTGCTAGCCCAAATACGGCAATAACTTCAACACGGAGCCATGGTAAACATTAAATTCTTGCAGCCCTTCCGAAGAGGCAAAAGGTATGTTAAATAAGTTGAGATATGAGCATTTTGTCTGTTAGTATATTCGTTTTGCATAAATGTAAGACAACAGTATGTAAACGGTGTTAGCTTATCAATTATATGTTTTGTATACATTTCAGCTCTTATGTTGGTGATATGGTGAATGGAAAAGATTCATAAAGGATTAAACATCACCTCCTCACCTACAAAGCTCTTAACGGTCAGGCACCATTGTATCTTAAAGAGCTCATGGTACCTTATTACCCCACTAGAACACTGCGCTCTCGGAATCCAGGGTTCCCAATTTGGTTTTGGGAGGCAGAACCCATCTCCATATTTAAGAGTAGGCTATAGACTTTCCTCTTTGATAAAGCTTATAGTTAGGGCTGGCTCAGGTGATTCCTAAACTATCCCTTAGTTATACTGCTATAGGCCTAGACTGCCAGGGGACTTCCCAGGTGTCAGATCCCAGTAAATCCCCGTATGGGAGGTACTGAACCAGCTCTCCATTTCTAGGGTCCGATCCTTAGGCTCTCAGAGTATTACCCTAAAGTATTGAATAAGGACTTTTTAAGCTGGTGGCGAGGAGACACACCTAGCTTCTAACTGCCTACGTCCGAGCGTCTACCCTGCTTCCTCTGATACCGCAACCGAATGAATAGCCCTTGTGTGTCAGCTACCACTATCAGTCGCGCTCGTTTAACAGCAGCTCTCCTCTAAATATTCTGGGCTCTTGTTATGGTGCTAGGATGGGTTTTAGTGGCGAACCACAAGGGACTGTTAATTTGATTGGCTAGAGTAACCTGTAAGAACCTGTAAGATGTTATGCACACAACAACGTAACTTTATACTACCATCAATGAACTCATAATCAATGTCACACAAATACTTTAACTATAATTTGCTTATTTACTGCAATAAGCTTTAGCAAGGGCAGTAGTAAACAACTCAATTCACATTTCAGACTTCAATTAAATCATTTGAATGAATCATAAAATAAATCATAAAAACAACAAATCAGCTGATTTTAAATTCAATAGTTATCTGCCTTTGGGTGAGGGAGCGAGTAGTTTCTCTGGCCAGAGCGATCCCACTCTTCCTACGCAATAATTGATATTTATATAAAGCAAACTTGACAGGAAAATGTGCGGTCCTTCACGCAAGCTCTGACCCAGGCGTACGCACAAAAACGGGTGAAATGACAAATGGCAACACCGTCGGCAGATTGAAGAAACACGTGAAAGTGTGTGAAACTGTAGACCGTTGTTTAAAAGAAATGAAATACTGCCTCTCATAAATAACATGAAAGCAAGTCTTACAATAAACAGCCTACAGGAACACCCGTTTGATCGATCTGCAGTGTAAAACAAACAAGGTCAAATGAAAATTACAACAGAAATGCAAATGAACACATATTTGCAAAAAGAAAAATGTTCTGCAATAATATTGGCATGTTATGCAATTCATCCTCAGAAATAATATGGTAAACAGAACGAAATAATGTACAAAACTGATATTCTCGTCAATATGTCCGTCTGACGGAACAGATATAGATGCAATTAGATAGACAGATAGATAATTAGGGAGACTTATAGATAGATAGATGTATTAATTGTCCACTGGGGAAAGTTGTTTTCATAGTAAAAATGTCTTCATCAGCTACGGAATCATGGTATTCGTGCATATGCCTTTAGTTTGATCAAAGTCTTGATAAAATAACGTATCACGTATGTCTCAACCATTCAGAAAGCTGCAAGAAATTACATTTGCACTGAACTATTTCCTACTTACACGTAGATTATAACCGACATATGTAGCTTGTCAGATGCAATTAAATGAATGGAAATAAAATGCCCCATCACAATGCGTAATGACACACAATGGCTGATCTTGCGCTCTTAGAAGATGTGGCAAATGGAAGGATTCGGAGTGAACACATCTTCAGACCTCTCATCAAGAGGGGTCAGCTCCGGTGTCCCCTTCCCCCACCCTTGGCACACTCTGGGCTTTTTTGCCTCGACTTTGATGTCCGATCAATTCTTTTTTATTTCGGCCACGGTCCGAGGTTGTGAGGCTACAGCATTTACGGCGTCTGCAAACTTTTGCCACTCAAGTGCCTTTTTGGCATTAGTAATACCCACACTCTGCCCTCCAAACAACATTTTTCTCCTCTTTTCCACCTCGCCAATGATAACTTCTACTTCACATTGAGTGAAGTTACCTTTTTTTGATTTCCTTTCTGTGTTTGCCATGATTTCGCAATCGATGAATATTAACTTGTGGGCATTTCACGGACTCTTTATGGGCAAGTAGGGGGCGTGTCATGAAGCCGCAAAAGCTGCACTACATTTAGGGTCCTTTCACACCTCTAGTTCGGTTCATTTGGTCCGAACCAAGGGCAAACAGTTATACATTGTAGCATTTTTTAGCCTTTTTGGTTTGTTTTCACACCGTTACTTTGGTCCGAACCAGTTGAAACGAACCAAAATGCAGTCGCATGGCAACATCCACATCACTCATTGGCCATGGCGTATTTCCTAAACTGCTATTTGATTGGTCAGAATTTACATGCTGGAAGTTTCTAATAGAAGAGGAAAAGCCAGCAAACAACACGGAGACAACTATGGAGAGATGACTGCGCGGGCTGGTTTTGTCCCTGGCCATAATCTATTATATTGATTGTATACACTGCAATATGCAAACAATAAATTTCTATAATGAAGCGCGGATGTGGCTTGAAAACAATGTTCTAATGCAGACGGCGAGCGCGCATCGCTCAAGCGGATTAATTCATTAATTCTTCTTAACTCTGACATGCTCATCTTCCGAAAATATGACTATGGCAGCTGGTTTAGTCCAAAAATGATCAGTATTTTTGCAGTTGGGTCGGTTTGAGGTCAGATCACGTTCTCACCACAAACGAACTCGCTTGTTTGGTCCGCTTTTGGTGCGCACCCGAGTTCGATTGCTGCTTTCACACCTGACCAAACGAACCGCACCAACGGGGCAAACAAACTCTAGTATGATTCAACCGAACTAAACGAGGCAGGTGTGAAAGCACCCTTAGAATTGATTGTGATTTATTAAGGGAAAACTGCGTAGGATGTGATGTGTACCCTTCTCGACTCCTCCCCCGTCCGGAAGAGGGGTTCCAGATCTTCTTCCTCTTATGAAGGTTTCTTCTTTCCACACGAGCACATGGCAGCCTGTAGTCCTCCTTTGACCATCACATAGCCAATTACTCCAACTATGATGAATCCAACAAACATCAGTAGATAGGGCCAGAGTTGGGCAAACAAATTGCCTATCCATCCCCCTACTACGAAGAATCCCTCTCCAATCACTCCTCATGTCTCTTCCACTGCTTCAGAGAGAATTCTGCCTACAGTATTTGCTATCGTTTGGTACCAAGTACACTTGTGCTTCTGCGTTCTGGTACCGCAATCAATTCCATGTTCCTCTGGTGAATGGCAGGTTCCATTGCTGTAGAGACGGTTAGGCCCCAACCACTGGTAACCTTCAATCTCCTGACCTTCACATAGCCTTCTTCTGAAGGCATGTCCTTCAGCTAACATCACAATAGGATATTCATATACTCATCTTCATAGTGTGAGTGGCAATGATCTTCCCAGCCAGGAACATCCTTGCAGTACTTTCGGGCCAGATGTATGGTACATGTGGTGTTAGCTCTGTCGCACCGCATGCTCCATGGTCTTGGGCTTACATACGGCTCTGGCCTGTACCATTCCTCTGGTCAGATGTCACGGTATTTTGAGTACAGTAGCTATGTATTGTTACTTCACCCAATAATTGGTGGTTTGCTCCAGGCATAGAGCCACCCATTGATTAATTTCTTCTTCTTGCCGGCTTGCCAGGTTGATTCAGTATCTCTGGTGAACTTTTCTTTCCAGGCCTGTAGAATTCCTTTGATTGAGCCATTTACTTTTAGGCCGCTGCAATCATACAGCCATTCCCCCCCAGGCTTTCTTCGCCACTTGCCTCAACAGACAACGTGGAGAATTGCCGCTGCTCACAAACTTCGTGTTGTTCAAGCTCTGGAATATTTTGTCAACAACACGTGTCAATCTTGTGGTAGTCTTCTTGTGGTACTGACTTCAGGTCAGTAGGTTTTGGCAGCTTTTGGACATATATATTGGACAAATATGGTCCTTTTTGGCCCTGGCCTGTTCTTGCATAGCCAGGCGGGAAGGATTCAGTGATCCATATCCAGGGCAATGAATCAGTGAGCCAACTCTTGTGAATAGCATTGGGCTCAAGCCCCCTTCATGAAGTAAAACTTGTGCTTCTTGGCCTGTGTAATAACTAGGTAAACTTGTATCTTGCATTCTCGATTCACATTCCAAAAGCATGGGGCTAGGTGAACTAGCTTTTGATGCACACTTTCCCGAGCAAGCTCTCTGCTCTTAATGCTATGGTAGTTACTTTTTGGATTGATGTCTGGGTCCACCAGTTTCAGGGTGGAGTCAGGTGGTGGTGTAATGGCAGGAGGCACTGTTTCGGGTGTTGGAGTTACGCGGGCTCGGCCACTGGTTGAGTTGGGTGCTACTTGGTTGTCAGCAGAGGGTTTGATGTCTATTTCTTGCGTTTCGCAGGCCCCCGAATCCTCACAGGTAAGATTGTAATAGCCCCAAAATTCCCATCTCGGGAACATGGCATGGCAATTCAATTCAATTTTATTTATATAGCCCAATATTTATTATATTTATATAGTCTATTTGTGATAACAAATCACATTTGCCTCAAAGGGCTTCACAATCTAACTTACGACACCCTCTGTCCTTAGACCCTCAATTCGAATATGGAAAAACTACCCAAAAAAACCCTTTTAACAGGGGGAAAAAAAAAAAATGATAGAAACCTCAGGCAGAGCAAAAGGTATTTATTTAGTCAACGTCCTCCTTGTTATATGAAATCAGATGCCGAATACTGATGGCTGACATTATTTCAAAAAGTGTTTTTGGTGACAGAAACAAACCACGGGTCTGCACAGACTGGCTATGAACTGTTCTTACTCGAAGTTAATTTACCAGGACGGACAGACATGCAATAGATGTTGTAAGTACAGAATAGATTCATAGCATAAAAATCATAACATATACAATTATGATGGCAATGGCAAATTTTTTGTATATATATATGTAATTATGTTGAAAAGTGTGTGATGTAAAACATAAGGGAAGATGATGGGTCCAGACGGACAACCGAGCAGCTCCAGGTGGAGGCCAACGAGTAGGACCTGATCCACTAGTCTTCTGCACCACAGACACAGCAACACTGCCCCAGCAGGTCGCCATAGTCACAGATCCGGATACATCTCCGGACACTGAAATACCTGCTGAAAGTGACAGTAAGAAAGAAGAGAGGGACGACAAAGCACAAAACTACGGGACAGGGAAGAAGTCAAGTTAGTAACATGCATTTATGGGATGAGAATGCATACGGATGAAGAGGAGGACAGAGGTGAAGAGAGAGAGGTGCATCATGTGAAGTCCCCCGACAGTCTAGGCCTACAGCAGCATAACTAAGGGATGGTTCAGGTTCACCTGAGCCAGCCCTAACTATAAGCTTTATCAAAGAGAAAAGTCTTTAGTCTACTCTTAAATATGGAGCTGGTGTCTGCCTCCTGAACCCAAACTGGGATCTGATTCCACAGGAGAGGAGCTTGATAGCTGAAGGCTCTGGCTCCCATTCTACTTTTGGAGACTCTAGGACCACAAGTAAACCTGCATTCTGCGAGCGCAGTGTTCTAGTGGGGTAATAAGGTACTATGAGCTCTGTAAGATACGACGGTGCCTGACCATTAAGACCTTTGTAGGTGAGAAGGATTTTAAATTCTATTCTGGATTTCACAGGGAGCCAGTGCAGAGAAGATAATATTGGAGAAATATGATCTCTTTTCCTAGTTCCTGTCAGTACACGTGCTGCAGCGTTCTGCATCAACTGGAGAATCTTAAGGGACTTTTTCCGGCTTCCTGATAATATGGAATTGCAGTAATAAGTGCATGGATTAATTTTTCTGCATCATTTCGAGACAGGAAGTGCCTGATTTTTGAATGTTACGTAGGTGAAAAAAAGCAGTCCTTGAAGTTTGCTTCATGTGGGAGTTGAAGGATAGATCCTGATCAAAGCTCTCTTCTCCTTCTCTTCCCAACTCCGTTTTACTCGGTCTTGAGTGGCTTCATCTATATGGGTGATGGCCAGTCTCTAATTTCAGGATCCAACCCTCGCCACACCCACTGCCAGGAAGTGATGATGACTTCATCTGGTAATGGCAAGGGTCCGTAAGCATACGAGCCCAAAAAAAAAAAATAAAATTGAAAATAAAATGGGAAGCAGAAATGATCTTCAGCAAATGATCCATTCTGCAGAAAGTGGGCACCACCGGCAGCTCAAAATCCACGATGCCGCTGAGAAATAATGAAAAAACAGTGTAGCAAATAACTGACAGCAGGCAAGGGACAAAAGTTCATTTCAGACAATGCTGTGATTTTTTTTGTACATGTCTAGGCTGCTGCTCCAGATCATGTATGGGCCTTGCGAGACATCGATGCACACTCCCTGTAGTGGTTCGGCATAATGTGGTCCCCATTTCAGCTTAATAAGCTCTTTCTTCACCCCAAAGTATATTGTATTCAATATCCAAGGGGCCGATTTGTGTGCATCTCGGTCATACTCCCACTCGTTATAGAAGTATCCTCCAGTTCCTGGGTAAGGGATATTAAAGTCTCTTATTGGATGATCCAAAAATATCATTTCATTTGGGAGCCTCAAATAGGGCTGTCTTCCATCTTGCAGATAATTAGAGCCATTTAAGGTATAGACTTACCAAGTCCTCCACTACTTCAACGTCAGCTCCAATGGAGTACACCCCTTTGAATGGGACCATATGGACTGACACTTTAACTTTCACGGTCTGATCTGGTCTTTTGGGCATGGCCGCTCTATTGGCCAACGTGCCTGGAGTTTGCATTAACCCATTACGTTGCCATACTTCTAGTGTGATGACAAATTTGCCACTCTTGGCTTTTGCTCCAGAATTTCCTCATGCATCAAGACCGGTGACACAATAATACAAATTTGTGCCTCTAGCCCCCTCTTCACTAGGGACTTCAGGTAGATCTTCCAGTGCTATCTCTGGATCCTTAATTATCTCATCAATCTTGGTCCTTCCCATTGGACCGTCAAGGTAGATGGCTTTGTGCATGAGTTCTTCACTTCTCTCCACTCCTCCTTCTCCGCCGACAGGAATCCCTTTTTGGCAAAATTCAATTTCTTCAGGGCTCTACCTGCCCAGATCCCCGAGGTTGTTCTTCGCATGGCAACCACCCCCTAGACAGTAGCCAATCTGACGTAAGGCAGTAGGGGTTTTGTGCTATTGGCCATTCTCTGGTGTTTTCTCTGAAGCCTTAGAGCTAGATGCTCTGACTCCTTTTGGTTCAAGGTTGGGTGGGCAATCTGCCTCCCAGTCTCCTTTCTTTCTTCAGGGGGTCTGGAAGGAGGAACCAGACTGTTCCCCTCACTCTGGTGTGCGGGTCACCCCTTCTGCTTCTTGCTCAAATTTAGGCTGCAGCACTTCTTCTATTCGAGGGGAAGACTTTACTGTTTCTTTCCCCTGTTGCGACTCTGCTTTCGGCTTGATCTTGACTTTGCTTGCCAGCATCGCTGCTAATATTTTATTTTTCAGTTCTTGGTCTTGGATTAGGGAGGTCACGACAACAATCTCCTTCACAGAGCCAGAGGTCCCAGACCTACGCATATGAAGCTTGATGACGGCCACTGCTGCCTTCTCCGCCTCTTCCCACAGCAGGTTGTTTGATATCAGACCGTCGGTGCACAGCACAATCCTTCTCTGATGGTGCTCGTTCGCCAGGTCTATTCCTGGCGAATAGCCCTGCGACGAGTTGGCCACTGTTCCCTTTTCCAGTGCCGTTAGCATCTTCTTCTGGTATTCTTGAAACTCTCGGCTCCTCCATATTCATCTATCAACAGATGTATGACAGCATAGTAGGGGAGCTCTGCTCCGCTTGTTACTGCCACATGCTTTGTCTTGTTAGCTTGGCTCCTGGCCATTTGCTTAACTTCCTACCAACACTGATCCTTCCCCTGCTTCACTGGTCATCTTTATTATAGGGTCATACCCCTCGGAGGGACTCACTACTGTTTTCATGTTCCCTCCTTCCCATTCTTCCAGAACCCGAACCCACAGCTTCAGCCACTCTACGGTGTCTGTCTTTTTCTTTGTCATCGCTGGATTGTCCATCACTATTACTAGCTGGCCATCCATGGTTCTCTCAGGCACACCCCCTGGTCTCTGCTGGCAGTCTCCATATCTTGCTCTAGGATGTCCTCCTTCCCGGGATTACATCCTAGTAGGAAGTCCTGCACTGTTGGATACCAGGTGGCGTAGCCATCACCTCTCATTATCACCATACATGGGTGGCTGTGTTCTGCTGCGTGTGTCGCCGGACCTCCAGGCCCGACAGCACTGGGGCTCTTGCCCCAGGCAAAGTTGCTTAAGGTGAGGTGACGCATTAATTTCTTGTCTTTGTCGTCTCGAGTCGTCTGCTTCTCAAAGCCTCTCGTAGCGCTTTGAGTCAGGGCTGAGTAGCGGACTCTTTGGGCTATTCAGCGGCGTCGACTGGACCTGGTAAGATGTCCCTCAACGGCTGCTCTTCTACCCTGCCTGCTTCTGCAGTTCTTGCGGGGGTGGTGACTTTTGCAGTCTTGCCCGGATCACGCCAGTGGATGGAGCTGGCGACTCCTTCAGTCCTGGTTTGCCACCTGGCAGTCCAGCCTCTGCCAGTCATTGCCTTTCTTGGACGCTCGAGCAGTTTTTCCTCACTGCTGCCTGCCTCTCTCGGGTCGTCTTTCACAAACAGCGGTTCTTCTTTAGGACACAATGGAACTTTCGCCATGTTGGTCGCCAAGTGTCAGATCCCGGTAAAACCCCGTACGGGAGACACTGGACCAGCTCTCCATTTCTAGGGTCCGATCCTTAGACTGTCAGAGTCAGTCACTTTCATTTTCACTTTCACATTTTCTACCGCTTGTTCCCGATAGGGGTTGCGGGTGACTGGAGCCTATCCCAGTGACTCCGGGCCTTAGGCGGGGTACACCCTGGACAGTGGCCAACTCGTCGCAGGGCTGACACATAGACAGACAACCATTCACACTCACATTCATCCACTAGGGGCAATTTTAGAGTTACCAATTAACCCTAAACATGCATGTGTTTGGACGGTGGGAGGAAGCCGGAGAACCTGGAGAAAACCCACGGTAACACGGGGAGGACATGCAGACTCCACCCAGAGTTTATTGAGAGGCCGGAGCGCTAACCGCTCTGTCACCGTGCACCCCGACTCTCAGAGTATTACCCTAAAGAATTGACACACCTTGCTTCTAACCGCCTACATCCGAGTGTTTACCCTGCATCCTCTGATACGGCAACCGATCGAATAGCCCTTGTGTGTCAGCTACCACTATCAGTCGCGCTCATTAACGACAGCTCTGCTCTAAATAATCTGGGCTGGGCTAGAAAATCCTCTGGTTTACACCCATCAGAAACTTTGATTTTGTGTTTTGGTTTTTCAAATGCCACAGACAAACACAGATACTACTGGCTTTGGGTTATTATTGCCATTAAGGTTATGATAATACTAATATACAATTGATAATATTATTCAATGATTATTATTACATTTATTCTAATGGAATTATTTTTTAAATTTTTGTCATGCTAGGATGGGTTTTAGTGGTTCGAGCGAACCCCAAGGGACTGTTAATTTGATTGGCTAGAGTAACCTCTAAGAAACTGTAAGATGTTATGCCCACTACCATCGATGAACTCATAATCAATGTCACACAAATACTTTAACTATAATTTGGTTATTTGTTGCAATAAGATTTAGCAAGGGCAGTGGTAAACAACTCAATTCACATTTCAATCTTCATAAAATAAATCTTCGTATTCTTCTTTTCCTTTCGGCTGTTCCCTTTCAGGGGTCGCCACAGCGAATCATGTGCCTCCATCTAACCCTGTCCTCTGCATCCTGTTCACTCACACCAATTAACTTCATGTCCTCTCTCACTACATCCATAAATCTCCTCTTTGGTCTTGCTCTAGACCTCCTGCCTGGCATCTCCAACCTCAATATCCTTCTACAAATATATTCACAGTCTCTCCTCTGAACATGTCCAAACCACCTCAATCTGGCCTCTCTGGCTTTATCTCCGAAACATCTAACATGAGCTGTCCCTCTGATGTACTCGTTCCTGATCCTGTCCATCCTCGTCACTCCCAAAGAGAACCTTAACATCTTAAGCTCTGCTACCTCCAGCTCTGCATCTTTTCTTTTCTTCAGTGCCACTGTCTCTAAGCTGTACAACATCATTGGTCTCACCACCGTCTTGAACACCTGTTATTTCATTCTTGCTGATACTCTTTTATCACACAACACACCTAACACTTTTCTCCACCCGTTCCAATCTGCTTCCACTCACCTCTTTTCCACAGTCTCCATTGCTCTGAACTGTTGACCCTACATATTTAAAGTCCTGCACCTTCTTCACATCTGCTCCCTGTAACCTCACCGTTCCACCTGGGTCCCTCTTAATAACACATGTATTCTGTCTTACTGTGGCTAAGCTTCATTCCACTGTTTTCCAGAGTAGACCTCCATCTCTCTAGATTTTCCTCCACCTGCTCCCACTACAAATCACAATATCATCCGCAAACATCATAGTCTATGGAGATTGCTGTCTAAGCTCATCTGTCAGCCTGTCCATCACCAGAGCAAACAAGATGGGGCTCAGAGCCCATCTTTGATGCAGACCCACCTCCACCTTGAACTCCTCTGTCACACCTACAGCACACCTCACCACGGTCTTACAGCTCTCATACATCTCCTGCACCACTCTAACATACTCCTCTGCCACTCCAGACTTTCTCATACAATACCACAGCTCCTCTCTCGGCACCCTGTCATACGCTTTCTCTAAATCTACGAAAACACAATGCAACTCACTATGACCTTCTCTGTACTTCATCAGCATCCTCAAAGCAAATACTGCATCTGTTGTGCTCTTTCTAGGCATGAAACCATATTGCTGCTCACAAATGCTCACCTCTGCCCTTAGCCTAGCTTCCACTACTCTTTCCCACAACTTCATTGTATGACTCATCAGCTTTATTCCTCTGTAATTGCCACAGCTCTGTACATCTCCCTTGTTCTTAAAAATTGGCACCAGTACACTTCTCCTCCATTCCTCGGGCATCGTCTCACTCTCCAAGATCTTGTTAAACAAACCAGTCAGAAACTCTACTGCCACCTCTCCTAGACACTTCCATACCTCCACAGGTATGTCATCAGGATCAACTGCCTTTCCACACTTCATCCTCTTCAACGTCCTCCTCACTTCACTCTTGCTAATATTTGCTACTTCCTGCTGCACACCAGTCACCTCTTCTACTCTTCATCCCCTTTAATTTTCCTCATCCATCAACTCTTCAAAGTACTCCTTCCATCTTCCCATCACACTCCTGGCATCTGTGAATACATTTCCATCCTTATCTTTAGTCACCCTAACCTGCTGCACATCCTTCCCATCTATATTTCTTTGTGTGGCCAACCTGTACAAGTCCACCTCTTCCTCTTTCCAGATGACACACCGAGTACCCTCCTACCTGTCTCCCTGATCACTTTAGCTGTAGTGGTCCATTCATCTGGGAGCACTTCCTGACCCCCCAGAGTCTGTCTCAGCTCCTCCCTGAAAACTACACGACATTCTTCCTTTTTCAACTTCCACCACTTCGTCCTCTGCTCTGCCTTTGTCCTCTTCATCACCACCAGAGTCATTTTACACACTACCATCCTGTGTTGTCTGGCTACACTCTCCTCTACCACTACTTTACAGTCACTGGTCTCTTTCAGATTACAACGTCTACACAAGATGTAGTCCACCTGAGTGCTTCTACCTCCGCTCTTATATGTCACCCTATGTTCCTGCCTCTTCTGGAAGAAAGTATTCACTACAGCCATTTCCATCCTCTTTGCAAAGTCTTCCACCATCTGTCCTTCTGCGTTCCGGTCCTGAAGACCAAACCTGCCCATCACATTCTCATCACCTCTGTTCCCTTCACCTACATGCCTGTTGAAATCTGCACCAATCACCACTCTCTCACCTCTGGGGATGGTGTGCATCACTTCATCTAATTCACTCCAGAATTTCTCCTCTTCTAACTCACATCCTACCTATGGGGCATAACCACTCACAACAGTGAACATCACCCTTTCAATTTTCAGCTTTAGACTCATCAACCTGTCTGACACTCTTTTCACCTCTAGCACATTCCTCACAAACTCCTCTTTCAGGATAACTCCTACTCTTTTTCCGTTTCCTATCTGACCCATGGTAGAACAACTTGAACCCTGCTCCTAGCTTCTAGCCTTGCTACCTTTCCACCTGGCCTCCTGGACACAGAGTACGTTCGCCTTGCTTCTCTGCATCATGTCAATCAACTCTCTAGCCTTCCCTGTCATATTCCCAACATTCAAAGTCCCTACTGTCAGTCCTACATTCTTAGCTTTCCTCTTCTCTCTCTGCCTACGAACACACCTTCCTCCTCTCCTTCTTCGTCTTCGACCAACAGTAGTCCAATTTCCACCGGTACCCTGTAGGTCAACAGCACCGGTGGCGGTCGTTGTTAACCCGGGCCCCGACCGATCCGGTATTGAAGTCATTGTCACAATTCACATTTTTAATTTGGCATGTGTTTTACGTCGGATGCCCTTCCTGCCACAACCCTCTGCATTTATCCAGACTTGGAACTGGCACAAGAAGACACCCTTGCGGTCGCATTGAATCATAAAAACAATAAATCAGCTGAGTTTAAACTCAATAGTTATCTGCTTTTGGGTGAGGGAGCGAGTAGTTTCTCTGGCTAGAGCGATCCCACTCTTCCTGCAGGGGACCAAGTCTCTGATGAACAATTCACAGCTCCGTCCAAAGCTCACAAAACTGTTCTCAGTATCTCACGTCCACAGAGTGAGCAAAAGAGGAACTTTAGTCCAAGTATTTGATTCCCTGTCACCGGGTTAATCCTCTTTGTGCTCAAATCCTCTATTGGTGATAGAGTTCTCAAAGTTCTTTTTCGTAGATGTAACAGCTCACGTTTCTCCTTCATTCGATGTATTCTGAGGATGAGTCACCAGGATGTAACCTCGATTTTCTCTCTGTCTCCGTCTTTTATGCCACTTGGTGCATGACACAGCTAAAAACTCTTTTAAATCTCTCACCCATATTACAACATAAAAATTAATTTAGACACTTCAACTGTGAAAAGCTGCTTTCCTCTTACACATCAACTGCCATGTTGCCATCCTTCCATCCTCTTTTTGCCTTCACTGGCCGTGACTTTGATGACTTTGTTATCAAAACATTCTCACTTACATTTCCTTATGATTAATATTGATTATACAATCGTGTTAATTATATTCACTTCAGGTAATAGTGCAGCACAGAATTCAGCACACACTCATGTATTATACAATTCAGATCAGGATTTCAGATGTTATATGCAAAGCATGGGTTCAATGATATTCATACCATACTCTTAATATTTAGATTTTAACTTATGATTTCAACTCTTTCACTATTTTGCCTCATAATTCACTCTCTCAACTAACTTGACACAGGATGCAACTCTCTCCTCACTTCTCCTCTCCCTCTCCATCCATATGCATTCTCATCCCACAAATGCAAGTTACTAACTCGTCTTCTTCTCTCTCCTGTAGTTTTCTGCTTTCTCGTCCCTCTCTTCCTGTCATTTTCAGCAGGTATATCTGACTCCGCAGATGTGGAATCTGGATCTGTGATTGCAGCAACCTGCTGGGGCATTGCTGCTGTTTCTATAGGGGAGCGGGCGAGTGGCTCGGGTCCTGCTCATTGGGCTCCGCCTGGAACTGCTCAGTTTCAGACATCTATTGCATGTCTGTCAGTCCTGGGAGAGGGATCCCACCTCTGTTGCTCTTCCTGAGGTTCAAATAAATTCTTTTCTGTTAAAAGGGTTTTTTTGGGTAGTTTTTCCTTAATCTAATCAAGGGTTTAAGGACATAGGGTTAGATTGCAAAGCCCTTTGTGATTTGTGATAACTTCAATTCCCTTTCAAGGGAACTTCAACGCTGCGTCAGGTGACACTATGGGGAACGCCTTCAGCGTGACTGCCTCTGAATCTCTGTATCAACTTAGACCAATCTTGATTGGGTTTAACGTCAACACGTGACGTACGCCGGCGGAACCGGAAGTATAAGGGGAGCCGGCTTCACTGTTGTCGTCAGTCTTCTGATCTTCAGCAAGCGCGCTGGGTCTCTGTGGAAATGACGAGTGTGAAGCGGTGTTTGAAGTCCTTCCTCCCTGTCCACGGATTATCCCCACCGGCAACTCACGTGTTTTGGTTGGCTGTTTTGGGTTGAGAGCTCGCTCTGTCAGCCCTCGAGGTTGTCTGCAAGCAGCGTGAGCTTCTCCTCGGGTGTTCGCTCCGCTTGGTGCGAGTCCCGCGGGCTGCCAAAACAGGAGAGACACGGCTCATCCGCTAATTCCCACCCGTTTTCAGGACCGGAAGCCCGCATCGCAGCTTCTTCCGACTGGAATGGGGGATGCGTTCACAGGCCACACACTTGTGTCTGCTGTCTGCACGGAGAGCAGGCTCTTTCCGCCCTGAGGGGTGACTATGAGCAAGGTAAGTGCCCTCTCTGAGGAGAGCTAAGACGCTCTGCTCTCGACTGATTGTTTGTTGAAACAGTCTACCCACATTCGGGATCCGGAAGCCAGGCTGAGCCTGCAGCGTCTTCCGCCCTGGATGTGGAGCCTGCGCAGACAGGATCCAGTTCTGAGGAACTGGATGTCCTGAGCGTTGAAGGTGGTGATGTGGGTGGCTCGTCAGCCCAGTCACTGCAGCATGAGGAGCTGCTGGAGGTGATTTTCCCAAGAGAGGAAAATGGTGGTTAGGCTCAATATCGCCTGGCCAGCAGAGCAGCAGGACACTCATTGCCGGAGTAGCTCGGTGAGTGTTTCCTTCTAGCCACACCTCCACGCCCACGTCAGGACCTGCCGTTCTTCTGGATCTCCACACCGAGGTGTCGAAATCCTGGTCCAGGCCGTATCTTGAACGATTTTCTAGCCCAATTGGTCGCCGGTCTGCATCGATCAGTGGGTGCAAGGAGAACGGCTCGGGCTGGGAGACCTTAAGACCCCAACGTTGCCTAGTAGGCCTTGTCACACTACATTGACCTTGGTGGGCAAGGCATATGGGGCAGCGGGTCAGGCGGGGCATGTCCGCACGCCATGGCATGCGGGTGTGCCCAGCCGACCTGCTTAGGACCTCGACTTTGGCAGAGCCCTCACATCCAAGGATGGACGGAGCTCCACCATGCTACGATGACAGTTTAACCCGTCGCCAGAGGTCTCGGGCCTGAGGGTGGACCACCTCGCCTTCAAAATCTCGCAGCTCTTATATGCTGGCTCAGAAAGCGAGTGTGGCCCAGCGTGCCCCTCCCTAGCGGCCTAGGGGCTCGCTCCAGCCTGCTCGGAGAGGACCTGAGAGGGAGAAGACGGACCTGAGGGCCGTGCTTCTTGCCCAGCAGGCCTCACAGAAGAGGCCCTGACTCGAGCGTCGGGCCTCAGAGGATGCCCCCCCATTGGGGTTGAGCACATGGCTGCTCCCCCATTGTGCCATCGGGAGCTCAGCCATTTAACCCTGCTGCCGGTGGCGCCTCGGGGCATGGAGAGTTCCATGCAACCGCTGCTTTTAGACCTGCACGGCTGTGCAGCAGTCAGGTCAGAGTTCTGTCCTCTACTGAGGCCTGTAGACGTTCCTTTTTGGTTAAATCCCGCCGTTCCATCGCTTCGGAGTACCGCAACTTTCATTGCAGGTTCGGGGGGTGGTCAGGCATGTATATGCCGATCCTCGGGGATTTCCCGCCGCTGCAGCGCTTCGGGTAACCGAGGCCGCCACTCCAGGTCCCCCAGGCACCAGCCTCGAGCGGTTGGTTCCCCTGAGGGACTATTCTGCCCGCTTGAGAAGCTTGACCTGGCCTGTCGCACTGAGTTTGCGCACTGTCCGACAAGGTTACAAGCTTCGGTTCCGGTCCACACCCCCATGATTCCGAGGAATAATAGGGGTCGACCAAGTACAAGCATAGGTGATGGAGTGAGAAATACATTCTCTCTTGTACAATGGGACCATAAAACAAATCCCCACCTGAGGGATGCATACCGGGTTCTACAGCCGGTACTTCATAGTCCCAAGCGAGACGGTGGTTTGCATCCCGTTTTAGATCTTTGTCACCGGAACCATTCTCTGAGGAGACTTAGGTTCCAGATGCTGACGATCCCTATGATTGTGAGTCTGATTCTGTCCGAGGACTGGTTCGTCACAATCGATCTAAAGGACGCGTACTTCCACGTCTCTATCATTCCGGGACACCGGAAGTTCCTGTGGTTCGCTTTCAGGGACAAAGCTTACCAAAATCGGGTGCTTCCCTTCGGTCTAGCACTCTCCCCTAGCACCTTCACGGAGTGTATGGACTCTGCCCTGGCTCTTCTCAGACTCCAGGGGATCCGCATCCTCAATTTTTTTTGGACGACTGTTTGATTTCTTCCCAGTCTCATCTCACGCGGTATGGCATCGAGATGTCGTACTGACACACTTGAGGTGCTTGAGGTTGAGGCTCAACACTCGCTCACTCCAACACAAAGGATTAACGTTCCTAGGAGTAGTGTGGGACTCAGTCACGTTGCCGGCACAACTGTCTCCCGCACGCGTCGAGTCAATCCTGACTATGGTACTCAGGGTGCAGCTAGGCCGACATCTAACTGCACTTCAGTTTCAGAGACTGTTAGGCCTCATGGCCGCAGTGTCCACCGTGATTCCGCTTGGATTGCTGCACATGAGGCAGCTGCAGTGGTGGCTCAGGGACGCCGGATTTTCCCCGAGGGGCAATCCTTTTCGCCTGATCAAGGTTACACGCAGGTGCATGCGTGCCTTAGACAGGTGGAGACAACGGGTGTTCCTGACCCAGGGCCCAGTGCTGGGAATGCTGTTTCACCGTCGCACATTTTCGACGGACACCTCCAGCACCGGAGGGGGCGCACAGCCCGAGGTCTGTGGTTGACCCCGCATCTATGGTACATAAATTGCCTGGAGATGCGAGCGGTGAAGCCGGCTCCCCATATACTTCCGGTTCCGCCGGCGTACGTCATGTGTTGACGTTAAACCCAATCAAGATTGGTCTAAGTTGATACAGAGATTCAGAGGCAGTCACGCTGAAGGCGTTCCCCATAGCGTCAGCTGACGCAGCGTCTCATTCCCTATCAGGGAACCACGGTTACATATGTAACCTGGTACATTTTGTCTGAGTTTAACATCAGAAAATTGCAGATCCAGGTTTTTATGTCCTTAAGGCATGCTTGAAGTTTAGCTAACTGATTAGTTTCATCTGGCTTGATTGATAGATATAATTTGGTATCAGCCACATATCAATGAAACTCTATGAAGCATTTCCTAATAATATTGCCCATTAACATTAGTGGCGTTTGCGACTAGTTCCCTTAAACAATGTAACATTATAGTGAAGATGCGTATTAGAGGGGGTTTACAAGTGGGCCAGGGTCCAACATAACTGATGGCCTGGGGCCAGTACAAGTTTATGCAGGGCAAGTTGATTGACCAGTCACTGGTCTGTCCGGGCACTATGCACTACCGAACGTCAACTTTCACTTTAGCTGTGTGTCTAATGTCAAGCTCTGTGGGATTTAATAGCATGCCTACAACGTACTCTTATTTTAGTAAAATATGTTGGTACTGGGAATTAATGAACTAATTCACGTCGATTTTAATTTAACTTTGATTAAAAGAAGGCTTTCTTTGTCCCACAACCCTGAGAACCATGGAACTCCCAGAATCCCTGGAGGCGTGAACTCCTCGCAGGGGACCAGCTTCCAGTTACCATTGGTCAGCCTAACCTGTGAAACCTTGAGGACACCAAGTTAAGAAAGACACCCAGTGGTCTTTGTCCTCGCTTTTCCTCCAGCCAGCAGGAGATGGCTGCTTGCTCCCCAGGTAAATCTGCCAGAGCAGACCCCCGATGAAAGGATTGAAAGGGTTTGGCCGCAATACAGAAGCATGCCTTCCTTCAGAACCATACTCTCACTCTTATAGCAGTGATGCGAGATCGTGCATAAGATTCCTGCAACAAAGTTTAGCGCCAAGTCTGCCAGCTGAACTTTAAGAAGCAACTAAGGAAGTTAGCACCTCAAGCTAACTATAAAGAGGACAACAGACAACGGGCAAGTAAACGTCTTCCCCGGCTGCACACAGACACTGCACAGTTTTCCACAACGGCACAAACAATTCTTCCCTGCCTGGATGTTAACTGAACAAAGCAACCTCTCTTCCCCACAGACTGGTAATATCCACTGGGCTTAGCATAGCTTAAGTACACAACTGCTTAGTTTAATGATACATGTATTGATGGGTTTTCTGAGTTTTATTGTTATGATGTGTTTCAATCTGGTAGCTGCAGCTAAATTGATGTTAGATCATGCTATATTCCACACAGAGTCCTTTCATGCTAAATAACTTTTAACCTAGCACTGTTAGCTTACAGATCACAATACACACAGCTAGACCTCTAGTTTAGCCTTCAGCAGAGCCACTCTAACTTCGCCGCCATTTTGAATGTGCTTTCTTTTGTTTGATGTCATTTTACGTCAATGCAGCCATCTAACACACAAACACGCCCCCCCCCGTTGTTTAGTGTATTTAGAGTGTGTTTCAAATTCATATTGTGTGTTTTTGCTTTGTTTCTTTTTAAATAAATACTTGTTTATAATTATGCTGGTCTCTTTAATGTCTCACAAGAGTAAATCATTTGCCAACCTCATCTATGATGAATTCCAAATCCTTCACCTATTAGCTACCAATGGGTTATATTTTGTGTTATAGTTAATTAATAATCTGAGTGCCACATTAATAGTTTAGTCTATTTAATTATCATTTCCAGAGGGTGGTGCTCCGAGGTCTTAAAGTAATTATATATGATTATCTTTGATAATCTTGATAGCCAAATCTAATTGATTGTACCAACACAACTTTGTGCCCCTTCAATCAAGGTACACCCCAACACATGTTTTGTGTCTAATATCTTATTGTGTAAGGATGATTACAAAGTCATTTTATGGTAAGTGTTGCAATATAGGGCCCCTATACTTATTAAATTGCGGCGGCCGTGGCTTGGTGGCAGAACGGTTGCCTCCCAATCGGAAGGTTGGCAGTTCGATCCCCCAGCCATGCGCTGAAGCATCCTTGAGCAAGATACTTACATTACATTAAACACCACTGCACAAAGTAATCTAAATCTATAGGGAAGTGATCCATCTAGTGGCTGGATTTTATCAACAGCACCTTAAAATCTAGTGTGTGGTCTTATTTCAAGTGACATCTGAGTGTAACTTCCAGTCTAGTTTGGGCTCTTAATCTTGTCATATGACAATATAGCCTTTCTGCCTCCTTCCCCCTTCTAATTTGACCCTATAAACTGTTAGCCCCCTGCAAGTCTGAATGCAAATGCCCCCCTTCGTGCACTTTGTTTCCATTTGTAATTGCATATTTTCTGATCACTGCCTTTGGTCACTATTATTTACATAATGCTTTGGTTCTGTATAAAAGTGCTTCCATTTAATTTCAGTATATTTAACTTCCACTTAAGGTCAGCTCAATGGCTTGGATCCACTCTGGGGTAAAGGGTACTTTTCAAAACCGAGTTATTGTGCTGTGTGTTGTTGGCAGGTCCATGAGGCTGGAGTCTTAAAGAAGTTGATCCATCCTGCAATTGTATTTAAGCTTGCGAAAAAGCGTACTGATGTTTAGGAATACTTGCATTTTCATAACCTAATTTGACTTTGTAAGTTTTGTCAGATCCTGGTACTGGACTAGCTCTGTTTAACTTAGACTCAGAGTATTACCCTAAAGCATTTAATAAGGACCTTTCAAGCTGGTGGCGAGGAGACACGCCTAGCGTCTAACTGCCTATGTCCAAGCATCTACCCTGCTTCCTCTAATTCAGCAACTGACCAAATAGCCCATTTGCATCAGTTACCAATACCTGTCACACTGGTTAAAGGAAGCTCTCCTCTATATTATCTGGGTGTCTTGTTCTAGTGCTAGGAGGGGTTTTAGTGGCTCTGGTGAGCCCCAAGGGACTGTTAATTTGATTGGCTGGAGTAACCTGTTAGAACCTCTTAAGATGTTCTGCACAGAGCAGCCTAACTTTACCACCATCAATAAATTGAATGTCCATAATTTACACTTCAAATATAATTTGACTATTGCCATAAGCTTTAACAAGGGTAGTAGTAAAACAGCTAATTTCATTCAAACTTGCCTCTTTCTAGCCTTACAATTGTGTTGTGTTGAGTAGCAGGAAGGAGTGAAGGAGGACCCAGATGGAGACAGTAAAATTAAGGAAGGGAGTATTTATTGGACCTCTACTTTGGGAAGCAAACAGGCAGGCAAAAATCTAGACAGGAAGACACCATGGGGAGAAACAAGAGAAGATAGAACTGTTGGGATTTAGCAAATATTAAGCCTCACACGCAGGCAACAATGTTAGGATTTATCAACTATGGTTTACATACAGGAACCATTAAGTTGGAGTTACACATGGCAGTACCGTTAGGCAACTCTCAGGATTAATAATCAAATAATGCTTTAAATTAAGATCTTGGGGCACCACCCTTAAGGGAAATGAGCCAATTAATTGTCTCATAAGATGCTCTCAACTATCAATTTGTAATTCAGATCATCAATAACTATAACCCAAATTACCATTAACAGCTAGTAGGATTCAGCTTTCAAACAGGTTGGCAAATTATTCACTCTTGAGACATTAAAGAGACTAGCATAATTATACTCATTTCCAAAGGTAAATAAAATAGAAAACACTGAGTACTAACTAAATGCACTAAACTACAGACAAACAGATGTGTGGATGCACGTGAGAGAGAAACGTGGACCAACAAGGAATGTTAAGTCAAGATGGTGGGAGCTATAAGAGAGATAGCTACATGAGCGCACATCGTGGAGCTAATGTGTTAGCTACAAGCGAGACAAAGACATTTAAAGATGGCAGTAAGCCACCTAGGAGGCTGGGCTAGGTAGTGCCGTTAGTACAAGCATAGCCTCTGCTGGAGGCCAGGTGTTTGTGTACAACCAGGTAAAGGGGACCTGTAGGCTAATTAAAGGAGTTAGTGGCATTTAAGATATCCTGTGTATAGCATTATTCTAACATCACTTTAACAACTACCAGATTAACAAACAGGTTGAAGAGAGTCACAATGATAAACCACATCAGTAAAGTCACATATGCAGATTTACTAAACAGATCTGTGCTACGTTATGCCAGTGGAGGTTACCATTCTGTTTTGGTGCTGCTTTGCCCCATGCTCGGCATCTGTCTGATGGCCAGTTGACGTGCAGAGTGACCTTGAGGTGTCTTGGCTGGTCTCCCAGTGTCATAAGCTTTGGCTAACGGTCAGTTCCATCTTAAAGTGGCTAGCTTGCCGCTACCTGTTGCAGTGAGAGGGGTTCTGCAGAGTGGCATGCAAGCTCTTTTGTTAGGCCTTCTGCTAGCTGTCTCGAGGCCAGCAGGAGGAAAATGGCCAGTCTTCTCAGCTGGCCGCTGAGAGGCCGACAGCAGCTGCGGCAGGGTCCGTGTTGCGGAAAGGAGAGAGCGGAGCTTCTGCGTGCCCCTCCACACACTAAGAGAGGAAAGCAGGCGCTGTAACCTCAGCTATATTGATTTGAGGGCTTCCAGAATCGCATCTCGTGTCAGTCTCAGGAATTGTGGGAGAAAAACGAATGCAGTCAATTTTAAACAATCCTGAGTTAAAACTACCCACAGCAAATGAAATCCCAACACACAGGAAGGGCAAGGACAATCTGACAGGGAGGACACACAGACTAAATATTCTCAGGGGAAGGGGAGACAATGAGGCACAGGTGCACAACGAGACACAGGTGAAACCAATCAGGGACAAGAAGTAAAGATAGACACAGAAGGGAACATACACATTGCCAAAATAAAACTAGAAGTCTTAGAAGCAACCCCAAGACACAAACTGAACAACCAATTTCAAAATAAGACAATTAATACAATAACCCTACCGAACTAAGGCAGACTTGGAACAGACTTTAACTAAAACACTCCACAACACCCCATAAAACCAAAACCATAACAAATTTGACTTGTTCTTCTTAAGATTTTAACATTTCAGGTAACAGAGATAGGAAATAGAAAAGACTGGGTAGTTGAATCCTGTAAAAGACCAGGGGCCTCATTTATAAACGTTGCGTACACACAAAAGAAGGCGTAACTGTCTACGCAATAATTGGTATTTATAAAAAGCAAACTTGACGGGAAAATATGCGGTCCTTCACGCAAGCTCTGACCCAGGCGTACGCACAAAAATGGGTGAATTGAGAAATGGCGATACCATCGGCAGATGGAAGAAACACGTGAAAGTGTGTGAAACTGTAGACTGTAGTGTAAAAGAAATGACAATACTGCCTCTCATAAATAACATGAAGACTTCACAAAGCAAGTCTTACAATAAACAGCCTACACGAACACCCGTTTGATCAATCTGCAGTGTAAAACAAACAAAATCAAATGAAAATTACAACAGAAATGCAAATGAACACATATTTGCAAAAAGAAAAGTGAAATATGTTCTGCAATAACACTGGCATGTTATGCAATTTATCCTCATAAATAATATGGTAAACAGAACAAAATAATGTACAAAACTGATATGCTCGTAAGTGTGTCCGTCTGGCGGAGCAGATATAGATGCAATTAGATAGATAGATAGATTATTGTCCACTGGGGAAAGTTGTTTTCATAGTAAAAATGTCTTCATCAGCTACAGAATCATGGTATTCATGCATATGCCTTTAGTTTGTTTTATTTTGGATAAAATAACATATGACGTATGTCTCAACCATTTAGAAAGCTGCAAGAAATTACATTTGCACTGACCTATTTCCCATTTCTACGTAGATTATAAGAGGTAGAGCAGAGCGGCTAGCGCCCCGCCTCCCAATAAGGCGATCGTGGGTTCGAATCCCGGACCAGACCACCATCTCTCTGGGTGGAGTTTGCATGTCCTCCCCGTGTTACCGTGGGTTTTCTCCGGGTTCTCCGGCTTCCTCCCACCGTCCAAAGACATGCATGTTTAGGGTTAATTGGTGACTCTAAATTGTCCCTAGTGGATGAATGAGAGAGTGAATGGTTGTTTGTTTCTGTGTCAGCCCTGCGACGAGTTGGCCACTGTCCAGGGGCCTAAGGCCCAAAGCCACTGGGATAGGCTCCAGTTACTCACGACCCCCAACGGGAACAAGCGGTACTGACTGACTGACGTAGATTATAACAGATATCTGTAGCTTGCCAGATGGAAATAAAATGCCCCATCACAATGTGCACAATGGCTGAGCTTGCGAGATGTGGCAAATTGAAGTATTCGGAGTGAACGCATCTTCAGACCTCTCATCAAGAGGGGTCAGCTCCGGTGTCCCCTTTCCCCCACCTGTGGCAGACACACTCTGGCGATGGAGCACTAGACGCTTTTTTGCCTCAACTTTGATGTCCGACCATTCCTTTTTTATTTCGGCCACTGTCTGAGGTTGTGAGGCTACAGCATTTACTGCTTCTGCAACCTTTTGCCACTCAAGTGCCTTTTTGGCATTAGTAATGCCCACACTGTGCCCTCCAAACAACATTTTTGTCCTCTTTTCCACCTCGCCAACAATAACTTGTACTTCACATTGAGTGAAGTTACGTTTTTTTGATTTCCTCTCTGTGTTTGCCATGATATCGCAATCGATGAATATTAACTTGTGTGCATCTCACAGACTATTCATGGGCAACTATGGGCGTGACATGAAGCCGCAAAAGCTGTGCTACATTTAGAATTGATTGTGATTTATTAAGGGAAAACTGCATAGGAAGTGCGAATGGTTTAATAAATCCGAATATTTCTGTGCGAACGCACGGCCTATGTTTCATCCATACGCCACTTCTGAAGCAAATCGTATGCAAAGTTTTATAAATAAGGCCCCAGGTATATATATGAGTCCTTTGATTCTGTTTCTGTTTGAGGAAGGACTGGTCCACAGTGGAACCCTGAGGGAGAAGTAAAGTGTTTGGAACACTAAGTAGGCCTAGGGAGAAGTAGGCACTTATTTATATATATATATATATTTCATTTTATAGGGCTCTGATTTATTCTCCTTCTACAATCTTCTGGCTTGGCTTGTGAGTAGAATGCTGATTGGAAGGATTAGAAAGTGAATTGTGGATAAAAGTGTAAATTGAAGTGTTTTTTGGAGGGATCTTATAGAAAAAGCAGGGGAAGTTTTAGTAGGGGTCATAGTTAGAGTTGACCAATCCTGTAAAATTGGTACCAATAAAGTTGGTACCAAGAGCATAAAATTAAAAAAAAATTGGAAAATGTGATAAAAGAAAAATTTACAGGAAATACAGAAAATTGTGAAGGAACAACATTTACAACAAATAAGACAAATGTGGTAAAACAATTAGAAAGAAACAAGCTAAATGTAAAATAGTAGAAAGAAACAAGCTGACTGTAAAATCCTAACTTAAATCCTTAACGAAAGAAAAAACATGGCGTTAAACACTAGTTTGAATGATTTAATCTTATTTTACTGTGTTTTTTTTGTTGATGTTTGTCAATTCATGTGTGTGTTTGTCTGTTACTGTTGTGGAACGTGTCATTCATGTTTTCTTTTTCCTTTTCAAATCTTCGAGAGTTACTTAAATGGAGAATGATATAGTGATCTGAGACTACAGAAAAAGCACAACATATTTATGGATCAAAATGTAATGGTTTTCTAAGTATCTCTCTACACAGACGGAGCAAGGAAAAAATGGCAGAGGATCTTGTGGGACTAGAGGATGCCACACCTCACCCTCCTCGGACAAAGGCATTGGGAATTCCTTCCATTGTGGTGAGAAATTGCTCATTTGCAGCAACCCAATTTAAACCATAACTCTTCTTACAGGCCTTATTGCTTATTTTTCTTTCAGTCTGGATCCTGTAGAGAGAAGACTTCCACCTTATCTAAAAGCTGTAGCTGCAGATACACAACTCACAAATCTGTGATATTGTCCATTCGCAGTCATGGTCCCACACAATGCGCTCACCTTGATTATCAGAGAGGCTCACAGACATGTAGAAGGGACCAGAGCGGCAAAGTTCGCACTAACACTCACTGCTCCACACAGGGATGGGCTGACCATTGGGAAGTTCGGATTCCTGAACAGCTGGTCCATTCCAGGCCGATCCAGCCAGTGGTCAAAGAGTTTTTATATTTCAGTTTCTAATGTATTACTTTAAGATCAGCGACCAGGCTGGCCAGTCATCCAGTCAGCTGCAGCGAAACGCAAACTACACACTACCAGAAACACAAACACAAGTGACCGGAAATGAGACATTACGCTTACCTCAGCACAGTTCTTCTGAAGAGACTGGAAACACCCTTTGCTATTTTGACCTGGGCGACGAAACCTCAGATGAGTCAGACGGACCTTGTTCCCCCAGAGTACAAAGCCTGCACATTCACCAACTCGAGTCCCACGCCAGAGACGTGGAACAGTTCAACCCGGATAGTAGAGAGCTGAACATTGTTCATCTCGAAGAATAACAGTTCTTCCGGTCCCTGGTCCTGCCTAATCTCCACGAGGACATGTGGGTGCAGGGTCATGCTGCACTGCCAGATGAGAGATGTTCCGATGCAGGAAATAAGAAGATATGCCTAGCTGGCATGGTAAACTTGTGTGCGCCCTGTCAGGAAAGAGCTGTGTGTCTGTGTGCTAGCAGGTAATGGTGATCTGTAAGCTAATAGTGCCCAGTTAAAAGGAGTTAGTTAGCATGCAAAGACCCTGTGTATAGCATAAATGACTAACATCAATTTAGCAGTGGCTACCTGAGTAACGAACAGATTGAAAAGTATTATAAATTATAAAGAAGAAATCTTCAGGAAATCACATCAGTAACGTCAGTTAACTAAACAGTTCTGTGCTATGCTAAGCACCGTGTTTAGCTAACATGCTATCCCCAGTGGTTGTTACCAGTCCTTTGGGACAGAGAGAGTTGCTTTGCCAGCTGGCATCTGTCCGAGCAGGCCAAACACGAAGAATTGTGGTTCTGGTGGGGAAGCAGCTGTTGCGATGTCATGTGCAGGCAGGGAGATGTGGTTGTCTGTAGATGCCTGTTGTCGGTCGCGCTTGGTTGAGTTAGCTTCGGGCTAACTTGCTCAATTGCTTCTTTGGGTTAGCTGGCCGGCTTGCTGCTAACTTGTTGCAATAATCTTATGCAGGATCTTACATTGTCGCTGTAAGAGAGTGAGAAAGTTCAGGATATGAGAGGGACATGCTGAGAAGAAGAGAGACGCCGTGTGCACCTCCACGTGAGAGCAGAGGTGAGACAGAGATAGTGAGTGATTGTGCCCTGTTTAACTGACCCGGTGACTTCCGGGGTCACACATCAGCAAACATCACTGGTCTGTCCACTGCCTCAGGGATTGTAGGAGAAAGAAGGAATGCAGTCCTTTTAACAAAGCTCAGTTAAAATTACCCACATGAACAGTGGAATTTGCATTATGCTACTCTATGCTCTCTTACCTCATGCACTGTCTTTCTCTCTCTCTCTCTCTCTTTCCCTCAGCCCAACCAACAGTCGCCAATGGCCGAGTCTGAGTCTGGTTCTGCTCAAGGTTTCTGCCTCTTAAAGGAAGTTTTTCCTAGCCACTGTCGGCAAGTGCTTGCTCATGGTGGGAATTGATGGGTCTCTGTAAATAATATCATATAGAGTACAGTCTAGACCTGCTTTATAGGAAAAGTGTAATGAGATAACTTAAGTTATGAATTGGTGCTATATAAATAAATAACTGAATTGCCAACCATATGTCCTTCCTCCCTCCTGCTCACTTCTAATTTTACCCCATGGTCCTATAAACTGTTTGCCCCTTGTAGGTCTGAATTTGTAATAGCATTCTGTCTGATCACTGCCTTCCCTTACCCTTTGATCACTATTATTTACATACTGCCTAAACAGTGCTTTGGGTTTCTGTGTAAAAGTGCTTTCATTTAATTTGCTCAGGGTCAGCTCAATGGCTCAGATCCGCTGTCCAGATCCTGTAAGTTCACCAGTGTGCTGGCATACTTCAATAAACTCACACTGCTACAGCAAACTTCTGAACTGGACTTGGAGGATTATCTTCAACAAATCTCTCCTTTTACACTTTATCTCAATTTATTTTCTCAAATTCAAGAACAGAAAAATTCAATCTGAGGAGAATCTCTCATATACAGTAGATATGTTCACAGCAATGATTCATATAGGCCTGTGCTTTGGTACACAGTCCTTCACTTATAATGTAGTTTAGACTGTAAATTGTTTGATAAATGATGATATTGATTGTGTTAATTGTGACACTAATTTTGATTAATGTGAATTTGATGAGATTTAATATGGATTTAAAGTTGACAATAATTCCTTGTCAAAAACAATTTAAATAGGCCTAATATGTCTGTCTGCTGCTACTTTCATTAGGCCTTCTATCTATATTGCATGGAGACGTGTTCAATAATGGAAAACATGCACAGTCTACTGGGACACAGTTCTGTGCAAAATCAGTGAGGAAACAGGATGAAGGAGTGTCTGAAGCTGTGTGTGTTCCACTAGACTGGGGAAAAAAACTTGATGGGACACTCAATTGTGTGAGATCAGAGTCATAATATACGGTGGGCTTAGCCCCGGTGATAGGATGTTGTAAATGGAAGCCAAGCATCAGACCACTTTCTGAATTGGAGAACAATCCAACTCTGGGGACGGGAAGACACCATTTATGAGAAAGAAATGCAGTGATTTCTCCAGATAGATCAAACATAAAATGGCTTTCTTTGTGTGTGAATATGGAAATAGGGCAATGCAGTGCAAGGGTCCTCTGAGACACTTTAATTATGAAGAGAAAATGAGACAGAGCAAGAGGATGATTTTTTTTTTTTTCTTTTCCTCTCAGTGATGTCTGTGACAAATGACACAGGGACATGTTTTAGTAGGAAATGAAAGTGATATGCTTTGGTGTATCTCCTGGAAATACAATGAAGGGTAGGTCATAGTGGCATATTTCCACAGAGTGTGAGGATTTATATATAACACAGTGAAAGCAACACACATCTTTGTTGCATGTCGGTGTGAAGTCTTAAAATGTTGTGTCACAGGAGGAACCATCACTGTTGGACATCTTCATAGAGGAGTTCAACCTAGTAGGCTACATTTCAAGAGACTTTAGAGTCTGGTGCATTTGTTCTAACTATAGATGTGTGTTAAACCTGTTGGGTATAATGTACATTGAAATGGTGTGAAATGTGTTTAACTGTAACGTGATTCAAGAGCTAATTTAATTTATTTTATTGAGTGATTCATGTTGTAAGAATATGGAATGCCATTGAATTCAACATTAAATAAATACATACATAAATTTGCATATGAAATTAGTAAATAAGTCAATATGGTTAAATAAATAAGTATTTCATTGGACTTTAATTTGATAATGCCACATTTATTTATTTCATGGGACTATTATTTCATAATGCCACATTTATTTATTTCAGTACTATGAAATAAATAAATGTGGCATTATGAAACAGGCGCATTAGGCATATTTATGTATTTAAATAGTTAATATTGAATAAAATGGCATTTCATGTTAAAATCTTTTTTATGTATAACATGCATCAATTCATTAAATCTGATGTTTCAAAGTGACAGTCAACCAGTAATGTATTACTTTATACACTAATGGTAGTTTAATATATAACAATGGAGCATATGTTTCAAATCTTGAGTAAAAGTAATTTGTTACTTTCTACCTCTGCAGAATTAAGTATGGTTCTATAGTTCACACATTTGAATAACAAATTGCAAATAATATCCAAGATTTACATTTGTTTAAACTAGAGGATTATTCTGTTTCAATTTCCGACAACTGGATTTCCAACCAGGCAAAGCAGGCAACAGACAGACCCTCAGGGCCCCTAGTTAATTGTGTGGCAATTAGTTTTGGGTAATTTAATTAATTGCAAATTAGTTTTGTACTATTTTAAACTAAAGCAAAATATGAACTGAATTGATAAGTGACTTAAGGAAGCACTTGAGTTAATACCTAGTCTTGATGACCTGTTCCCTTTCAAACGCTTCACTCGATGCTGCATGCAGTATGCATATGGGAACGTCTTTGCGTGACCGGCTGTGAAAAGTGTGTTTAAAAACATCAATGAAATTGACTCAAGCGAAACTATAGCCTCGGCAGGTGATGTCACCGGCGCACCTGAAGCTACAAGTAGATGAGCTCCAGCTGCCAGCCTTCAGGTCTTTTTGTTTTTAGACCGATTGTGTGGTGTGTGAACAGGAGCTGGAAATCAAGTAAGGGCGCTTAGTTTTTCGACTGGCTGCAGGTAAGAAAACTCTATCAGTTGAAAATGGGCCAGCAGTCGGAGCGTTGTGTGTGTCTCCGCACCCGATGGCAGATACGGACATACGCACATTTACTGCTTTGTGTGTTTGGAAGAGCACGCGTTTGCTGCATTTGGTGAGTGCCAGTAGTGTTTCCCCTGCATGATCCCGAAGCGCCGTTCGGTTCGCGCGTGGGATGTGTGGATTATGATCTCTTGGTCTGCGGACTTCTGATAATAAATCCGACAGGGCACATCACACACCTGCTTGCTCCGCCTTGTTTCAACGCCGTGGTCTCCACTTCCGTGGAGTTGAAGTTGGCACATGTTCTGTCACTAGAGCTACAAACTCTTCTGAGTAAAGGGGCGATAGATTTCCCCTTCCAGAAGGAGAATTGGGCTATTACAGGAGATGCTTCCTGGTTCTCCGGAAGGACGGGGGACTACGTCCTGTCTTAGATATTTGGGGCTTGAACCTTTCGGTCACAGCACTCAAATTCAAAGATGTTTACTGTCAGATGGTCGTGTCGCAAACCAACATTGTGATTGGTTCGTCACGTTTGATCTGAAGGACGTATATTTTTCATCATATCATGCCTCACATGTACAAAATGCTGGCTCCATCGCGACTCCAGGGCCTCCGCATTTTGAGTTGCATACACGACTGGCTAATGTAGCAGTCGGCAGCGATGCCATGGTGGGTATCCCCCGCGGGGCAGGGCACGTATATCTGCTTACCTCCATCCCGTGACCCTCATAAACTTCTCCACCTCAGCCACCTTTGGTGTTTTGGGGGGGCAGCAGTTCACATATTGAATGCCCTGTGTGTAAATCCTGCCATTTTCCAGGACACGGGGTATTTAACATTCCCCTAACAAGCGTTATGGCTAGCACCGCGATCAGTGGGCCTGGCAGTGTGGACACTTCTGCCAGGCGTTTCTGCACAGTACGTTAGTATACAGGATCCAGTTACTCGTTGTCCTCCGAGTTTCAGTGGCGTGGTCTCCACTTCCGTGAGACTGGAGGTGGCGCACGTATGGTCACAAGAGCTGCACACTCTTCTGAGAAAGGGGCCATAGAACGTGTTCCCCTTCCAGACAGAGTCGAGCTATTATAGTAATGATGGTCGTGTTGGGTCTTATGGCGTCAGCCTCCACGGTGATTCCTATGGGGCTGTTACACATGAGACCGTTTCAGTTGTGGCTCAGAGCCGGGGGATTTCAAACAAGGGCCAATCCTCGGAGGCTAATAAAAGCGACGCGCTGCGGGCTTCATACACTAACTATGTGGTTCAGACCCCGGTTCCTTACCTTGCGTCCCACTCTCGGCGTACCATGTCGTCGCAACCTGCTAACGACGGATGCTTCCCTGACGGGCTGGGGTGCGATCTTAAGTGGTCGTCCAGCCCAAGGGGAATGGGAGGGTCATCAGCTCAAGTGGCACATCAATTGCCTGGAGTTGATGGCAGTATTTCTGGTCCTGAAATACTTTCTCTCCCAGTTGCGAGGCTGTCATGTCCTAGTCCAAGGGGGACAGTACAGCGACGGACTCCTATATAATCACTTTGGGAGCAGACTTGTTGTTCAGAAAGACTTTATAGATGGGGGAGTGGAACTCCACCCAGAGATTCAGTCAAATATGGACCAGATTGTACAGAGCGGAAGTGGACCTCTTCGCCTCTTATAAGATAGCGCAATGTCTCCTCTACTCTCCCTCAGTTCCCCAGCTCTGCTGGGTCTGGATGCGATGGCCCATAATGCGCCTGTATGCCTTCCTTCCAGTCTCTCTGCTCCCCGGAGGTTCTAGCCAAGGTTCACCAACACAGATCCGACCTCTTATTGATAGCGCCTCGTTGGCTGAACAGGCTATGGTTTTCAGAGATGGAGTATCTCCTCAAAGGCTTGTACCAGGGAGGTCTGTGCCCGTGCAATCTCCAGGAAGGCGAGACAGATTTTCTCTTGGTCCAGGACAAGCTCTGGTCACTCGAGCCAGTGTACATTCTGGGGCAACTGAATGTGGGAGCAGGCTTGCTCTCCAGACAGACTTTAAGGCTGGCCAAGTGGAACTCCACCCAGAGACTGTCAGTCAATATGGATCAGTTTTCACAGAACGGAAGTGGACCTCTTCGCCTCCTATCAGATAGCACAATGTCCCCTCTGCTTCTCTCTCAGTCTCCCCGCTCCCCTGGGTCTGGCTACGATGGTTTATACGTGGCCCATAAGGCGCCTGTATGCCTCCCTCCGGTCAATCTGCTCCTGGAAGTTCTAGCCTGGGTTCGCCAACAAGGGTCCGATACCTTTAATGGTGCCTTGTTGGCCGAACGGAATATGGTTTTCGGAGTTAGTGTGTCTCCTCAAAGGCTCGCCGTGAGCGATTCCAGCAAGGAGGTACCTTCTGTCTCAGGCAGAGGTCACGATGTTCCATCCTGAGCCTGACCTGTGGAACTTTCATGTTGGCTCCTATGGGCACAAGCTGGGAAGCACTGGGCTGTCGCCTGCAATTATTTTTAAGTGCTAGGGTTTCCTCTATCAGGAAGCTGTTTGCAGTAAATGGAGTGTCTTTGTCAGATGGTTAAAGACACGTCAGGTGGATCCAGTCGACTGCCAGATTATGTCAGTTCTGGAAAGAGTTGCTCATGGGCGCTTGCCCCCCTCACTCTCAGGCGTTATGTGGCGGCTCTCTCGGCTTGCCACACCCCGGTGGATGGGGCGCCACTGGGGAGGCATCCTTTGTTTGCCCGCTTTATTCGCGGGGCCAGGCGGTTGAGGCCTCCCGTCAGAACCAGAACTTCTTCATGGGACTTAGCCTTAATTCTGGAGTGTCTGGTTGAGACCCCATTTGAACCTCTAGAGTCAGCGTCGGACAAGCTTCTGACTCTGAAGATGGTTTTCCTAATGGCAATAACATCTCTGAGGAGAATCGGGGACATGCAGACTCTGTCGGTTGTCATCACCCTGCTTAGACTTTGCCCCAGGTTGGGAGAAAGTGATCCTACATCCTCATCCTGACTATCTGCCTAAGGTTCCTTTTTCGACTGCACATCCTGTCATTCTGGAAACCTTCTGCCCTCCACCGTTTGTTAAGACGGAGCAGGAGAGACTTCATAGACTGTGTCCAGTGTGTGCTCTCAGGGCTTATGTCCACCGCACTAGCCAGTGGCGTAGGTCGGAGCAGTTGTTTGTTTGTCGTGGGGGCCGTAACAGTGGTTCTGCAGCCACCAAGCAAACCATGTCAAACTGGGTCAGGGATGCTATTGCTCTTGCCCACAAGGCGCGTGGTCAGGCTTCACCGATAGGCTTAAAAGCTCACCCCACCAGGGGGGTCGCTTCCTCTACTGCTGTAGCTAGGGGTTCCCCCTTACAGAGTGTCTGTGATGCAACAGGCTGGTCCTCGCCGCACACATTCATAAGTTTTTATAGTTTGGATGCTTCTTGACTCCGGGCTCCTGTGTCCTTGAGTCGGCATCCTAAGCTACTGTCTGAGGCCTCCTGCACTTTGTGCACACCTACACATCGTAGTGGGTCCAGACACCATCGGCACGGCGGCGTCGGTATTCCGTTCCAATATGCATACTGCATGCAGCATCGAGTGAAGCTTTTGAAAGGGAACTCTCGGGGTTACTTGATTGTAACCCTGTTCCCTGATAAAGGGGAACGAGATGCTGCACTGCAGTGTCGTACCGATGCTGCCCCAGGACCGGTCTTCAAACAAAAGGGACCTGAAGGCTGGCAGCTGGAGCTCATCTGGTTATAGCCCTGGGCTTCAAGTGCGCCGGTGACGTCACCTGCCGAGGCTATAGTTTCGCTTGAGTCAATTTCATTGACGTTTTTAAACACACTTTCACAGCCGGTCATGCAAAGACGTTCCCATATGCATACTGCGTGCAGCACCTCGTTCCCCTTTATCAGGGAACAGGGTTACAATCAAGTAACCCCGAGAGTTTTGTAAAGTAACCATGTGCAAATAAATAATAAATAGATTATTAATGGACATTTAGTTATATTCTTATTCAAATCCCAGGCACAGAGCCACTTAAACAGAAAGAAAATTAATTCATTTTACTTTTTTAAAGAAATTAGTTTGTTTTTTACTCATTTTGCTCTTCCTAATGCATTTGACGCTCCAAAGACAACGAACGGGTCAAGGCTTTCATATTTTGTGGACTGCAGTCCTCCAATCTCTCTACAAAGTATGCCTTGTTTTTCCATGGTTAGTAAACAACCAAGTAGTTTTTCAAGAAATTACATTTTGTTTTGAGTCAATGAACATAGTTATCAGGGATTTCAACTTACTGCAGCTGCTGTAGTATAATGTTGTTGTAGGCTTAACTAGCTGCCTTTAAGGAAATCAAGCCAACAAGGTGACAGGGTTTTGAGTAGACTGAAAATAATGGCAACAAAGTGAAATGTAATATTATTTATTAGATTTGAAGTCCTTTGATATAACTATATAATTGATGATTAATGATTAATATTGACTGGAAATAGTCACCAACAAATGCACTATTTTCTTCTGTTGAGTAGTATTTGTAAAAAACTACAGTGGCCAGCTGTTTCAAGAAATGACTATGGCTTTATTAAAATAATTGAAACTAAGGTGTTTTTAAAGATTTGTGTCTTTAGTAGGAACCAAATAAAGACAATTCTAGATAGTTATTTTGAAAATGCAAGAAATACGGTATTACTGAACTGAAACTATTGGTGAATGTATATAAATGTTGCTTGTTTGCTGGGATTTCATGAATATTTCTGGGTTTTCCATCACCAAGGAAGTTGCATTCACGACAAAAGAATGGGGAAAAAGTTTTCTTACCTTTACTAGGCCAATGTGAAGCCTTTGTATTTTCTCTTTGTATTTGAATAGTAAGTCATTATTAGAGCAACCTGGAGAAGAGAACAGATGTGTAAACAATCATTAAAGTCTACTTTTCCTCATATTGGGGTTGGACATGAAATATTCACCAATAGGTGTGCCCGGCTTAGCACTTGGCTCTCAGCCAGGACACTCATCACTCCATATCTTTTTTCTTTCCACAACACACCACCATTTCCCTCTTAAATGGAAGTAAGCTCTAGATGAGCCAGATGGCCACAGCCAACCAACGCAACCCACATGAAAAATTCAGCCAGGATCTGAAATCTTTATGATGGTCTCAAAATAGGAATGAAAATAAGCAAACACCTGTTTTTAGGTCCAGCTGCCCTCCCCCAAAACACACTCCCCCCTGTGAATGCATAGTTTTTGATTTGCTCTTTTTCTTCACTTTAATCATATGGATATGAAGACATTTGCTAACTATCTATAGTATATAGCTGACAGTCTTCAACCTCAGTTCTGAGGTAAGCATATTTTCTAATTTCCAGTTTGTGTGTTATTGGTAGCCTGTAGTTTGCGGCTCTAGTTCATCACAGCTAATTTGTTCAGTTCTTCATTACAGTGACCATCAGCTATAACGTTACATTTGAACATTCACTAGTTCTACTTAAGCAATTATAGTGCTCTCCTTCTATCATTTATCTCACAGTTTCCAAGCTATTCAGACAGAGTGCAGGAGAGGTAGAGAAAAGAGGGAGAGAAGCCTTTGCTAGCTGCTAAACTAAAGAATGGTTAATAAGGGGAGAGAATGAATAAGTGTTGAACTTACAGCGGAAAGTAAGTTACATAGTGGTAAACCATGGAGGAGAGACGCTTCCATGATGACACTACTACAGATAGGAGCAGGCTGTGGAGAAAGATATACGCCATGGAATATAGGAGCTCACAGACCAGATGCCACCGCCCTCAGAGGGAGGGAGTTTGTGGTTAATGAAACTTGACAGCAGGACAAAAGACGGCATTAGGAGATTTCCGGGCTGTAGCCGCTAAATGTATGACAGGCCAAAATCTGAGAGAGATCGAGACAGGCGCTCGAACAGACACTGACCAGGACAGCAGACCTCTAAGCAGAGTAGTGGACAGACTGAATAAAGCTGTGAGAGATAAGTTTCCCTTGCCAAAGACCGGAGTGATTCCAAATCTCCCGTGGAAGAAAGAGGAGACTCCTAAAGAATATTTTTTTAAAAATGTAAGGAAGAATGGTGTAAACAGACAGGAGGATGTCACCCAGGTAAACCAGGGACACAACAACAGTGGTTTAGGGGAGCAGTAATGGAGGGGGTTCCAGGCAAGGTAGAAGAGGCTATAAGGGCTAATCCTGATTTGCAGGGCTGTGTCTCATCTATGTGGGAGAGACACATTGTACATCATTTACAGAAAGCTAGAGATGAAGCCATGGAGGAGGACAGTGAGACTAAAGACTTACAATTGCAGTTGTTGAATTTGGAACTAGCTAATGCTAAAAAAAACCTGGCAGAAAAAAGCTAAAGAAAAAACCAAATGGTTGCTGCTGCACCCCTATGGCCACAGCCCCCCGATTTATACCCGATCCCAGCTTGGGAGGATCAAAGTCATGACCCAGATGGCTGACCAGTGTACAGTTGGGTTCCGACCCACATGCTCTATAGGGGAGGATACAGGGGAGGATCTAATGGGGGTTGAGGTTGGTCTAGAGGCAGAGGAAGAGGCAGTTCATCAGCACACAGAGACAGTGGGTGTTTCCTCTGTGGACAGGAGAGCCATTGGGCTAGCGCCAGCAGGTACTCACCAGAAGGGGGCGTGGGGGGCCAGGTGGCCCTCCCCAAGGGGTAGCAAGAGCTCCTAATCTACATGTGGCACCACCCCCTAAAAGCCAGTATCCAAACTTTGCAAATTGGGAGGGGCCAAATGACTCTCAACAATGACACACCCCACAGAGAGACCCAGAGGCTGGGGCACAAGCAGACCCCATGTTTCAGATGAGGGTGATGGATGACACACTGCCATTTCTTGTTGATTCTGGGGCTACTTTTTCGACTATTAATAAGACGATGCCTAAAGACAAAATTTCAGCAAATACTGTGGATGTTGTGGGGTTATCTGGCTTGGTGGCAGAGCAGTCACCTGCCAATCAAAAAGTTGGCGGTTTGATCACCCAGCCATGCGTCGAAGTATCCTTGAGCAAGATACTGAACCCCAAAATGTTGCCGAAGCTGCGCCTTCGGTTTGTGAATGTTCCCATATGTAAGTTGCTTTGGATAAAAGTGTCGGCTAAATGACTAAATGTAAATGGGGTTGGACAGAAGTTGCCTGTCACCAAACCACTCCCTACAAGACTAGGGAGACTTTGTTGCACCCCTATGTGGTTTCCTCTAGCATCCCCATAAATCTGTTGGGCAAGGACCTGCTCACGAAATTAGGGGCAAGCATCCTGATGGACTTGTAGTTGTACTCCCATTTTTCATTATGTTTCATTATGCTCAGTGGAAGCCTTGGATCTAGTTTTTGGATCCTTATCTCTCACATCCAGATCCACCCCATGTTACACTCTTCTATGTTAGAGCACACACTGATTGGTATCAGGAAGCATTTGGTCAAATACAAGGTTCACAGTGGAACGTTAAAACACAAAACATTTATGTCGGTCCAGAGGGAGTAGCAGCAGCCGCAGAGCAGCTTGATTGGTATCGCATGGCAAAAGAGTCAGTCCCACATGTTTCACTAGCATTGGACCCGAAACATCACGCTAAGGACTTAGGCCCCATGACTAAAAAAGCAGTACCCACTGATTGGGTCCCTACCAAACTTCCACAGGTGACTTTTTCTGCCAGCTCTAAAATGTATTGTATTAATTTGACGCGTATAGAGACTGCCCTCTTACAGCATGAGCTTGTCTCTAGAGACCATGGTCGGGAAAAGACCGATCACCCCCTTGCAGCAAGCGTAATTGACAGTTTACCTGACTCACTCTGGTCCATCGGATCGACGCACATTGGGTTGACTGACTGTGAACAAATCTCCTTTAAAGTTTCCACGCAATGGCCGATTTGGTTGAAACAGTACCCCTGTAAACGGGAAGAAAAGGAGGGCATTGCAGAGACCATAAACAGACTTCTAAAATCAGGTGTCTTAGAACCCTCCCGCTCACCCTGGAACACTCCCATATCACCTGTTGAGAAACAAGGGACAGGTAAATATTGCATGACACATGACCTGAGGGCAATTAACAACATTCTAACCACATCCTAATCCCTACACTGCACTCAATAACTTTACACCGGAGCAGAAATGGTTCACTTGGCTAATGCGTTCTTTTGTTTACTTTTAGCTCTGGAATGTCAGGAAATTTTCTTCTTTACCTACAAACGTCAGCAACTGCAATTTACCAGGGTTTCACAGGGTTTTGCTTTCTCTCCAGGTTTATTTAATCAAGTGTTATAACAGGCCCTTAGTGGTTGTGAATTGTCACCAGGTTGTACATTGATTCAGTATGTGGACGATTTGTTAATTGCTGCCCCCAACCCACAGGCTTGTGCAAAGGCCACGAAGAATGTTTTGCTTAGGCTCGCAGAAAAGGGATTTAAAGCTAGTAGGTTTAAACTCCAGGCCATTATCTGTTCCTGGTGGACATGACCAGGTATTTTGTAAAAAGTTGTACAGTTTGTTCACATTTTAACCCCAAGTGAGAATGGAAATGGGGCGTTTCCCTATTACTACCTGCCCTGGCCAGGAGGTGGTGATAGACTACACGGATTTGATTAACCCGGTGAAAGGTTTCAGGTATTTGTTGGTGTGTGTTGACACATTTACAGGGTGGCCAGAGGTTTGGCCAGCAAAAAAAGGAGGACAGTGCTACTGTTATAAAGTGCTTGGTGAACCATTATATTCCAAGACATGGGTTTCCAGCTAAGATCAGGTCTGATAACAGTACACCTTTTAAGAACACAGACCTCCAGAGAGTGAAAGCAATGTTGGGATTAAAGCATTCATTGGACACTATCTACCAACCCAGTCACAGGGTAAGGTGGAGAGAATGAACCAGAACATCAAACAGAAATTGATTAAACTCTGTGCACAGACCAAATTTTATTTGGTTGACGCGTTACCATTGGCTCTGATGACGATCAGAAGCTCACTCAACCAGGGGACAGGTTTTACTCCATATGAGTTACTCACAGGGAGACAGTTTCCAGGGCCCAGTGTCGCACCGGGACTAGGAGAGCAAGGAGAAAAAATGGAACACAAGGCATATTTTAATGAACTAAAAGCTCTCATTTCAGATTTCTCCAAAAGGTGGGTAAAAAGCAGGCTCTGTCTGAAGGAGCAGCATTACCTACCTTGGGTGTTGCTGAGAGTCATCAAAAGGAAGTGGTCCGAGCCCAGGTGGACTGGACCGTTCGAGGTCATCGAGAGAACATCTCACGCAGTCCGGCTGAAAGGGAAGGGTGACACCTGGTTCCACTGTAGCCAGTGCACAGCGGCCGAGCAGCCAGGTCGCAGCCTCGAGGAAACAGGAGCTGATGTCCAGCGACTGCAAGCAGAAAGCCTTGATTCATCTGAGTCAGAGACAACCCTGACCCCAACGAAAGAGGCAGAACAATCCTCTGGTCTGTGGTCATAAGGTGCAGGGAAGTCAACCCCTGTACCCCAAAGAAAAATCAGCAAACCAGAACACACTATTAGCTGCAAAAGGGTGAAGTGCTTGTAACCTCTCATCCAGGTCATAGAAGAGCGTGCTGGATGAACACAATTCCCAGCCAGACAAAATAGAAACCTGTATCTCAGGAGATACCCAAAAGATCAGTGGGGCTATAACTGTTTGTTAGGGCTTACACACCAAAGTACACCTGCCAACTGCACCACATTGGCAAGTATTTTTCCCCTTATTAAGAACACCACCACGACAAGAGCATTCACGCCTTCCAAAGGTAAGGGAGGTTACCAGTGCAAACCACTTGGGGTTATCTTCAGACGGTGGAAGGAGTACTTCAAGGAGCTCCTCATCCCCACCGGTGTTGGACTTGTCAATACCTTAAGCTGAGGTCACCGAGGTAGTTGAGAAGCTCCTCGGTTGCAAGGCACTGGAGGTGGATGAGAGCTGCCTGAGTATCTCAAGTCTCTGGAGGTCGAGAGGCTGTCTTGGCTGACACGCCTCTGCAACATCATCTGGTGGTTGGGGACAGTATTTCTGGACTTTCAGACGGGAGGGTGTGTTCCAACTACAGAGGGAACACACTCCACAGCCTCCCTGGAAACGTCTATGCCAGGGTACTGGAGAGGAGAATTCAGCCGATAGTCGAACCTTAGATTCAAGAGGAACAATGCGGTTTTCGTCCCAATCGTGGAACACTAGAGTGTTTCCTAATAATATTGTCCAAAGGAAGAATATATAATGTAAATAGAATTGGTCCAGGCACATAACCTTGTGGAACTCTGTAACGTACTTTGGCATGCTCGGAGGATTTATCGTTAACATGTACAAACTGAGATCGGTCTAATAGATAAGATTTAAAACAGCTAGTGTGATTCCTTTCATGCCAATGAAATGTTCAACTCTCTGTAATAGGATGTAATGGTCAATGGTGTTGAATGCAGCACTAAGATCTAACAAGACAAGTACAGAATTTTTATTTAGAAAGTCTCATAACTGATTGGCAACTGTTTTCTCAAGGATCTAAGAGATAAAGGGAAGGTTAGACATAGGTCTATAGTTAGCTACAACCCCTGGATCTAGTATGGGCTTTGTTCACCTCAAATCCTGCTATATGCCTCTGGTTAAAAGGCAGCCTCCTCAAGCAAAGGAGTACCTTCAGCGGAAGACTTATCCTCCCAATATGCCCAACAGAGCGCCACAGGAAGTCATTCCTTCCTGTGGCCATCAAACTCTATAACTCCTCCCTCTAAGTGTTTGTCGATATGACCATAAGTCACTAAACTGGACACCGATCATGAACATCTCTGCAATACTGGACAAAATCTGGGAATATTCGGTGCTTAAACTACTGTGCAATACACCCTGTTTTAAATTTAATTTGTGATTCTTATTTATACTTCTAGTACGCCTGTGCAATATCCTCCGTCCAATTATATATTGTTTATAAGCTACACGAAACTTGACAGTTCATGCGCTATTACTATATACTGTAATATTAACCTCACCCCGTTAACCCACTTTGTACATTACACTTATTTAATTTTAAATGTATACTTATACCCACTTTTTAGTAACCTGTATTATAGTGTATTATATTATTGCTTTTTGCTTAGTAAAAGAGCTGTTACAAAGAGTTTCCCCTCGGGGATTAATAAAGTATTTCTGATTCTGATTTTCATGATGTTTGCTTTAATTTGGGGGTTTGGGAGTTATACAATGACTAACCTTCTTTCTTTTCTTTTTTAGAGGGGCAACAGAGTCAAGTGTCATTCGTAGTGAACCTACAGCACGATCAACAAGATCATCGATTTGGGATGGACTGAAATTAGCATAAGAGTCCTTCCTCTGTTTTATTGAGACATAGCATTGAGTTAAATTCAGATGGAATAACTTCCTTGAATTTAGCTACAGCACTATCAGATAGACATCTAGTGTAGCAATATTTGCCTACTCCAGTAATAGGAGTTCAAAAAATAAATAAATAATGGCCCGATAATGAAGGATTCTGTGGAAAGACTATTAAATGTTCAATTTCAATGGCGTATACCAGAACAAGGTTGGGGGTGTGGTTAAGACAGTGAGTGGGTTTATGTACATTCTGACAGAAACCAATCGAAACTAATAATGAGATCAACCCAGTACTAAAGCTATCATTTTCAACATCCACATGATTATTAAGATTGTCTACAATAATTACTTTATCTGTTTTAAGGACTAAACTTTGAGATTCTGAGAATTCAGATATAAACAGCAGTCGTGTTTTCCAGGTTGGGTGTGAAAGACTTTTGAACAAGGCTTTCAGATGAGTTATTAGTTTAGGTTTAGGGTTAATTAATAGGCCTGAGTCAAAGGTGGCTATAACTCCACCTTCTTGGCCAGTGCCTTGAGGAACGTGAGTATTATTATGACTGGGTGGAGTGATTTCATTCAGGCTAACATATTCTTCATGACCCAGCCAGATTTCAGTGAGACAAAATAAGTCAGTATGATAATTGAATATTAGATCGTTTACTAGTACAGCTTTAGATGACAGTGAACTGATGTTTAAGAGTCCACACTTAATTCTCCTACGCCTCTTGTTTTAACTTTTAATTTTATTAATTTAAGTGGTCGGGGGGCAGACACCGTCATTATGGGGTTATGGGGTGGTAACTGCTCTGGAAGCGTAGAGCACCGTATAGCACTGCAACTCTGCCTCCTGGTCTAAACTCTGGGTTGTCATGGTTTAGGTCCACTAATAAACCCTGGCAGATTTCTAGAAATGAGAGCTGCTCTATCCAAAGTGGGATGAATGTCGTCTCTCCTAATCAGACCAGATTCTTCCTCAATCTACCCATCATAGAGAGACAGAATGTATACTGACTATAGTCTGTTTTAACCACATTTGCTAACATCTAAGCTGGTCAGCACCTTATCAGGAACACTCAATTGGTGTAATTGCCCTCGGGCTCCTCCTTAGTGGGTGAATCATTAAGGCAATTGTTGCACACATAATGTACCGATACATCAAGAAGCTACAGGCCAAACTGAACTTGCACCTGTTTGTTCTGCCACGCTTCCATGCACAGATCAGCAACCATCCTTCAGACTAGCCCCAATTCTGCAAAGGACCAAGGCTAACTAACTGCCAACCACCTTCTCTTCCCCTCATTTCACCTTTCAAGTTTTGCATTTATGATTCGATGCCGCCATCGTGACTCAGCATTCAAGGAATGTGTGCGGTGAATGATTTGTTTGATTAATGCTGAGTTGTATGTGCCATGTATGATGTAGTTTAGTTAGTTAGTAGTCTTTCCAGACTTAGCCTCTAGAGTCAGCCCAGACACTAATGCTATAAACTGTGAACTGTTAACCTCTTTACCTTTCCAAGGAAAGCAAAGGACTAAGTAACTCCATGTTACCCCTCCACATGGACTGTTCAGCTTCAGTGTTGCTCTGAAGGCTGTGATCACCACCCCACCCTTCAGACCAAAGGGGGCATGTTGGGCTTTGTCTAGCTTAGCCTAGCGTACCATGTGGGGGAAACAAAAAACTGCGGCCTGTGTCAAAGAGCAGCCTCAACTCTGGGCCTGACAGGGAGACAAACAAGTTACAAGCAGCCGATATTTCACCCCAAGGTGTGAAATGCAGCTGAAATCTAACCGGAAACTAAAGCAATATCCCAGTTGAACCAAACAATTGCCTGTTATTGGAAGAGCCGCGTAGATGGTGCATGAAACCCCAGAGCAGGACTATGATGACACCGTAGTTATAAAGCCCTGCAACACACTGTCCCCTTTGTCTTTCTCCACTGCAAATTTGTTCACTTCAGGAGAGGCCACACGTCTAACCCACATGGTAACATGGGTTATGTGAACTTTAATTACACTAGGAAGGACAAGTCTCAATTTGCTGGTCGAGCCAACAGACAGTGTTTGGTGACCCCGGATTTCTGATGCTCAGGGGTTTATTCCATAATGATCCGTACCTGCAGAAAGGGGCGATGGGTCCTTATCATCGACTGCGATGCCCCCTCGCCTGCCCGCCGAAGGAACAACCCACTTCCGGACCCACTGATCACGTCAGATATGACTTCGTCAGCACCGAGAGCCTGACAAAAACGTCTCTCGGTTAAAGCGAGCTATCGATTTTTTCGGGGCAGAGATAGATATTGTTACTGTGTGTTATTTCATCTAAGCTTTATTGTTGAAGTGACGGTTGATGTGCCGACATTGTGCCGTTTTCATTTGTGTTAAAAATTCCACTTGGCCCTACCGCCGGGCTGAGTTAGCTATAAACATTGTGAAGCTAATAGCCACATTTGATCAGATTTGAGTCCAGTAAAAAGACCACTGTACAGATGTTGATTACTGTGCAATAAAGTGACATCATTTTGTTTCCTGGTGCTTCTCTGTGTGTTTTTCTTGTTATATGTTATAAGTTAACTTTCGCACCAGCCACACTGAGGTAACTGTGTTAGCCTTAGCCACTGTGGAGCCAATAGCTGTACCTTATTAGACCACAATCCAGTAACACAGCCGGTATGTGGTATGGTATTGGAGTCTGCCGCTGGGTTACTGTGTGATAAGATAACGCCTATAGCGCTTATCCATCTCAGTGTGCTTTTTCTCCCTTTTTCTTCTCAACTAACCCACAGATCTTTAGCCAGCTAAGCTGTACGTTATCCTGTCTCCCCACTTTTGGGCCCTGTCCCTTTGTCATATTGAGCAGGCTGCCGCCATTTTGACCTCCTGTACAACCACATGGGCATGTCTCCTCACTAATAGTTGGTTGCGATAGTCAGTACTCGGATTCACGCTTTACTGTCCATTATTAATAATGTAAGGTAATATTTTAATTATCAATTTAATTATCATTATAATTTTTTTTAGGTGGACATCCACCTTTGAAACTGTTTTCATGTTTGGTTATTGGTCACTGATGTCCAGGGTGGTGCCTCGTAATTATTATTCTATATTAATAAGTTAATAATATTTTATTATAATTCATTAATATCGTTGATATTTCTGCTAATAGCCAAACCTGCCCTACCTGATCAACACTGTCATCAAAAAGGCCCAGCAGAGGATGTACTTCCTGTGCCAGCTCAACCTGCCTCAGGAGCTGCTGATCCAGTTCTACTCAGCAATAATCCAGTCTTTTCTCTGCACTTCCATCACTGTCTGGTTTGGATCAGCCACCAAACAGGACAGGAACAAAATACAACGGACAGTCAGGACTGCAGAAAAGTTTGTCGGTGCCGACCTGCCCTCGATTCAGCACTTAGATTCAGCGTCAGAAAACATCACTGCAAATCCTTCACACCCTGCACACAACCTGTTCCAACTTCTCCCCTCTCGTAGGCACTACAGAGCACTGTACGCCAAAACAACCAGATACAAGAACAGTTTCTACCCAGAAGGCATCACTCTGATAAACAGTTAACACGAGTCACAGTTTCAGGAACAACCCCTGAGCAAAATCCCTGTGACACAAACATCCACTGTACCTGTACATTTATCTCATGGTTTATGTAAATAGTAAGACTTTTTAAATCTTCGCACACTTTACATACTGTATATAACTCATGTATATAAAGCAACCTGTTACAATAATCATATGTATTTCAGCACCATTTGCATTCTGCACCATTGCACTAATTGTCATACTGTTTACTGTTTAAAACATTTTAGCCATACCTACATCTACTGCTGTGTATGTACACATGTGTATGTGGAAAGAGTCAAATTCCTTGTATGTGTACACATACCTGGCCAATAAAGCAGATTCTGATTCTGATTCTGGGTCAAATAAAGTAGTTTGGGCTAAGGTTGGGAACCACTGATAACCATCTATACCATACAACACAATTCCTTCTCTTTCAAAACCAAAGAAAACAGTCCATTGATTTGGGATGGAAGCAATTAGTAATTAGTAACTGTATAAAAATGTCACCTGAGTCAATACATCTTTGAGTATGTCATAGTTAAAGTTCTGCATCTTGTCGCTGAGCATGTGTGTGTGTGCGTGAGTGTTCGGCCTTAATAACGCTACTTAATTCCTCAGAGAGTTATCTGTTCAGAATTAGTGGGGACTGAGATCTTTCTCTCTTCCCTCTAGGAGGATTTTTTCCCCAAAGACTTGCTCTTCTCCCCAAGATTGCCGTGATGAACAACAACACATAACACCTAGAAAGTAGGCCACAGTGTTCACAATCAGTTCTCTTTCCAGTCAACTTTTGTTGAGGAGAAATGGGAGGTAGGGTATGGAACTGTGGAATGCTGCAGTTATATAAAGGATGAGTTGTGTCTTTGTTAGGATAAAAACAAAAACATTTCTTGAACTACCTGTCGAGGTAGTAAAGACAGTTAGAAAAAAACAGTTAAAATGTAGTCTAGTCTAGACTTCTCTTTTCATTTCTACCTTTAACAACATAATTGAGAGTGTTATCAAGAGTAGGAAAGTAAGATTGTGGAAGGTATGATGACAGAAAGCCTCCATAGAACACAATGGCACAGGTCTGGTTAGAAGTGGGGTTGAGGGGTGTCAGATCCTGGACAACCCATTTATTGCAATAAGCTTTAGCAAGGGCAGTGGTAAATGACTCAATTAACATTTCAGACATCAATTAAATAATTTGAATGAATCATAAAATAAATTATAAAAACAATAAATCAGCTTAGTTTAAATTCAATAATTATCTGCGTTTGGGTGAGGGAGCGAGTAGTCTCTCTGGCCAGAGCAATCCCACTCTTCTTGTAGAGGACCATGTCTCTGATGAACAATTCACAGCTCCTACGAAAGCTCATAGAAATGTTCTTAGAATCTCATGTCCATAAACCACAGTGTGGGCAAAAGGAACTGCAGTCCAAATCTTGTGATTCTCTTTCACCGAGGTAATGTTTAATCCTTTATCATGCTCAAATCCTCTGTTCAGTGACAAAGATCTTAAAGTCATTTTTCAAAAATATTGTAGTTCACGTTCTCCTTCATATTATGTGTTCCGAAGAAGAGGAAGAGCTAGAGCATCAGGGGCAACTCAAAAGAGGGTGGATCATTTTCTTTAGTAAGAGCTGGGCAGTGTTGTCTCTGTCCCCTATAAAGGTAAGGGTGACTGGGTCATTTGTGATTCTCCATGACCTTTTTGGGTGAGAAGATATATCATTAGTAACATTATACTCAGACTGGGTTTTCCTCCACGGCAAAGTAATCAAAACAGCAACTGTAAAGATATCCCGCAAAAGCAAAGCCTGTATGACGGAAAAGATGCCAAGGGCATTGTGGGAACTTCATCATGTTGGCTGTGCGACTATGTATTGAGAGCCAAATGTCACCTACTCTTTGGAGCCCTCACAAGTTTCCAAATCGGATCTAACCTGTGCCAAAGTGCAAGAGGGCAGTGGGGCAGGTACACAATGTATCAGGTGTTGCTAATTAGCTCCAGCTTTTCCTTTTACCTGGACTGCATGCGAAGTAACCTCAGTTAGGGTCTGGTCCACCTCTGGCTAGGTTCAAACCACTTTCTTTTGTGGACCTTCATACGTACCCAATCCCCTACCTGGATCACTGCAGTCTCTGCTGGGTTTGCATCAGGTTCAAGCACCTGCACCTGTTCAGACAAAACTCGAGTCAAGTTAATCAGGGCAGTCATGTACTCATCACAACTCACCTGCCAAACATCAAGAGAAGGCATATGACCTCCCTCTCTGGGTGGGCCTGGTATGGGCCTACCTCTGAACAACTCATGGGGACTCACATGTGTTTTGACTCCTGGCGAGATTCTCATTGACATGAGTGCCTGTGGTAGAGCATCCACCCAGGTCAGCTTTGTGCCATGACATATCTTGCTGTTTTTTCTCTTTAGAGTCTGACTGGCCCTCTCAACTAGTCCCTGTGAGGCAGGGTGATACACTGAACCAAACCTGTGTGTGATGCCTATAGCTTTCTCTACCTCAGCTAACTCTTTGTGGTTAAAATGTGTACTGTTGTCTGACCTGATAGTTCTGGAGACACCATAACAACGAATCAATTCATTTTTTAACCATTTTATTACAGTTTTTGCATCTTATTCACCCCCCCACAGAAAACGTGGTATATAGCTATAGACTTCTACAAACAGACATACCAAATAAAAAACATGGTCTTTAACATGAGTGTAGATTTATTTAATATTTTATTATGTCACAACCATGTAGTGTAGTGAAATGGAAATTTGTTCAAATGACAAATCAAATCCCAAACAATCCAGGAACCAATGACACCCCCCGATTGCATCTCATTTTATCCACCACTAGATGTCCTACTCGAGCACTGTGTCATTGAAGCCTCAAGTAATGGACCATTTTTTGAATACTGTGTTAAGGCTTCAACAAAGCTTCAAGCACCCATCACTAGAAAGAGACAGAGAGACAGACATACAGACATGCAGAGACAGAGAGAAAGACACAGACAGCCAGGCAGGCAGTCACACAGAGAGAGAAAGAGAGAGAGAGAGAGAGAGAGAGACTTTGACTTTTAAGATCTCTTTAATTACAATCTAATAGCACAAAATGCAAAAAACCCTTAAGACATTACTTCAGAAATATATATTCCTAAAACAATAATAATATAATATAATAAATAAAATAAATACATACAATTAAAAAAACACTTTTACATCAATACATTGCAACCTCCCTCTTCATTGGGTTGACATAAAACATTTCCAAAACCCCATAAAAAGACGAAAGATTCAGTATTGTTTACCAATTCATAATACTTGTGCTCCATAACCAGACTACTCTTTACCATAGCTCTGAACATGTTCAAAGGATCAGTATCATTATTAAACAGCAATTTTCTCTTTCTGGTGAGCCAAATTGCCATTTTTGCCTTTCCAAATAAAACATTAATCAAAACAATTTTGCTTTTATTCGAGGTGTTATATTTTGGTCTGAAAATAAAGAGACTATTTGTAAAAATAAAACCAAAATTATGGCTCAAGTCTCTTAATACATCAAAAATTCCTAACAGCCTTGAACATCCATTAAAAATATGGAAAACTGTTTCTGGAAGACCACAAAACAAACTCTTCTCCTTGCAAAGGATTTAGATGAAGTTTATAATGGTTTGTTGCTATAATCCAATGAGAAATCCTCCATTGTAATTCCCCACAATTGGCATCTTGTACAATGACCTCCAACATCCTTTTGGAGATACACCTGATTCAACAAAATTAGTCCATTTGGTCTCTGGAAGATCTTTCAATGCTCTTAAGTTCAGATATTTGACACAAACAAGATAAAGAGCCTTCTTAGATATAGTGTCAAAAAGACCAAGTTCAGGTGTTGTAAAAGAGAGTAATCTTCCTTTGGCCTCCTGCCAGTCTCCTACATTTACCACCACCCTGATGCTGGGTAAATCATTCTTAACCATCTCCGCTTGCAATGGGATTAAAGGAAAAGACTCTTGTATCTCACGTAACAATTTTTCAACAGTCCGAACAAAATGAATACCAATCTTCATCGGCAGTTTTTCTGCAGAAATCCATCGGTCCCTTGACCGAAGATGACAGATTTTACATATTCCTGCTTTTACCAGGTTTGTGCAGACACTTTTAGATTTTAAACTCATACCAGATAGGATTAAAGAGTAACGGTTCTTCAAGGACCCACTCAAGGGGAACCTCAGATAGCTCTCTTTTAACGATAAATATTTGCCATGCATTTAAAACTGATGCATAAAAAGAAGAGAGTCCATTAAAATCCACTTTCTTCAAATGAATTAAAAATAGGTGTTTATCCAAGTTCATCCGCCCCACTCTTCTTAGTAGAGCACAAGCAATTTCTGACCAGTTCTGAGACTGATGGTACAGTAGTCTTTGTGCAGTCTGCAGTCTAAAACCAGCCACCTTGGATTTAATGTCCATAAGGCCCTGGCCTCCTTCACTTAACTGCAGATACAGTACTGATTCTCTCAACCAATGTTGTCTATCCCAGAAAAACTGTACCAACACTTTTTGGATTTCCGAAATGAAGTCGGGCGGCCGTGGCTTGGTGGCAGAATGGTTGCCTGCCAATCGGAAGGTCAGCGGTTCAAGCCCCCAGCCATGCGTCGAAGCATCCTTGAGCAAGATACTGAACCCCACAATGCTCCCGAAGCTGCGCCTTCGGTTTGTGAATGTTCTCATATGTAAGTCGCTTTGGATAAAAGCGTCTGCTAAATGTAAATGTAAGTCCTCAGGTGGGTTCAACACAATCAATTTATGCCATAAAATGGATGCGGCAAGATTATTCACGACCAGCACTCTCCCTCTATAAGAAAGTTGAGGTAAAATCCATTTCCATTTTTATAATCTATTACAGATTTTATCTTTCACACCTTCCCAATTTTTTCTTTGATGTTCCTATGAACCTAAAAAGACACCTAAAAACTTAAATCCTTCTTTTCCCCACCTTACATTTCCACGTTTTGCATCGACATTACAGCATTGTTCTTTACCATTGCACCAAAATGCTTCTGTTTTACTCCAGTTAAAGTTTTGCAGACGATGTTCTCTGATATAGAGAGATACTGTAATTAAACATATCAATATCTCTTTGATCTTTCACTATTGCAGTAATATCGTCTGCATATGCTGTTAACTTCAATGCATTAGAGTTACCATCAATCTTAAGACCAGACAGTTCTTTCCTCAAAAGACACAGGAGTGGCTCCACTGCTAACGCATATAACTGACCAGAGAGTGGGCAACCTTGTCTAATACCTTTAAGCATTCTTATTGGTTTACTTAACCCACCTCCTATTTTTAAAATACAAGATGGATTCAGGTATAAGAGTTTGAGCCAAGAAATAAAACCATCTCCAAATCCAAAAATACTCATTGTTTCATACAGAAAACCATGATCTACTCTATCGAATGCTTTTTCCTGATCCAGGAATAGAAACCCCACATTCATTTCATTTAGTTTAGAGTAATCTAAAATATCTCTCATCATAAAAAATATTATCATATATGGTTCTTTCTGGAACATAGTAGGATTGATCTTGACATATTAAATCTCCTAATACAGTTTTCAGCCTATTTGCCAAAACTTTAGCAATTAGCTTGTAATCAGTTGTTAGAATTGACACAGGCCTCCGATTTTTAAGAAGACTCAAGTCACACTTCTTTGGTAGCAGTGTTAACACTGCCCTTTGACAACTTGTGGGAAGGCGTTTAAAACACTCTTGGACCACCTCAAAAAAGTATAACTCCTCAAGCGAAACAGTTCTGTCCAGATGCTCACTTTGTGGTTTAGTAAGAGAAGGCAACTGCTGCAGTAGTTTTGACACACACTCAGTGTCAGTGTCCTCTTTTCTATATAAGTTCGAATAAAAGTCCACCACAATCTTTTTCATTTCAAAAGACTTACGTCCATCAGGTGTTGTCAAACAATGCATTTGATTTTGTTGATTAGACACTTTCTCCAAATTAAAAAAATAAGCAGTGGGGGCATCCATCTCATGAACAGACATAAAACGAGATCTTATCAAGGCTCCTTTTGCCCTCACGTGCAACAAATGTTCTAGATCTTGTTTCTTTTCACTCACAATCCCAGCTGAAGATGAATTCTGAATCATACCAGATGTAATGTTTAAAATCTCATGTTCTATTTCTGAACTTTTGAAAGACATGTGTACTGCTGACAAAATATTTTGATTTGTGTCTTCCGTATATACCACCACTGTATCAAATTCTCAAACTCATTTTTCTTTGAACCCCATTCATTCCAAAACAATTCAAATTTCTCATAAAAATCTTTCTCTTTCAACAGTGCAACATTAAATTTCCATGCCTCAACCCAAGATGTTCATACACCAGAGAGTGGAAGAGTCAACCACTTCTGGGCAGCTCTCCAGCAGGGAATCTGCACCTATCAGCAGCTGTCTCTTCTTTCATCCAGATTGACAAGGTTTGTAAAAATAATGACATTTAAAAAAGTTTATAAGGCCAGTGCATCACACAGTGCAACAGTGGGACGTAGGATGCTATTTCTGATTTTACTTTTCAGGTGCTCAATGCAATGCATGTGAGAACTTTCAGCAGAATGACACATCGAAATCATGTGCACAACTACATTCTTCCTTCCATGCTGCATAAATGGCGATCACAACAGACCGACCTGCTTGAGGGACTAAAACAGAGCTAAACTGTATGTCTTGGTGGTGATATGAGAGCTGACAGTCCAGGCCATTGTGCAAAGTATGGCTCATACTCCATGATGAACCTCAGCACAAACAAAATTGTTGATATCCAGCTCGTACAGGTAAATGGATTATAAAATTCAAGTAGACAGTATTTGCCAGGAAAACTCTTGTAATATTTTGAGTAATTAAATGTTATCTGTTTATGATCCTCAGAGCAATGAAGTGGGAAGCAGTGTTCGTACGGAAAAGGAAGGGCTTATCCGGAGTCTGGAATTTCTCGAAAAATCTAGGGTCAAAGTAGCTTCCCTGGTGACAGACTGACACACCCAGGTTCAAAAGTTTGTCCGGGAACAAAAACCAGACATCGACCACTTTTATGATGTATGGCATTTATGTAAAGGTAGGATAATTTAGAAAATGTAATTTATTAATTATTTGTAGCACAGCTAATCCTGTGCAACATTAATACCCACTGTAAAACAAATGTATTACATATTTTTAAACTGTGCTCACCAAGAAGGTGGATGCAATATCCAAGGAGAGAGACTGCAACATGGTCAAAATGTGACAAAAGAGCATCAAGAATCACCTCTACTGGTCAGCATCCGGTTCATTCAATGGAGAACAAACAGTGGCAAAATGGACATCTCTTCTCAACCACATCCAGAATGAGCATGTCCATGAAAACCCACTTTTCCCCAAGTGCCTCCACCCTCCTTCCAGTGACAAAAACAAATGGCTGAAGCCTGGTGTACCACTATCAATTAAGCTAATCCTGTAGTGTACTCTCAGCTGATATACACTCATCTTTTATGTATTGTTTATTCTCTGTCTTCCTCTAGCAACAAAGGCGATCCTCAAGCTGGAGAAGGTGCTAATGAACAAGCGTGTTCTTGGGGATGTGAAAAAGCTGAGCCCTCTCTACCAAACATCTGCCTTGGAAGAGTTCCACAATGTGATTCTGCGGTTTGCACCCAAAAACGTTGTCTTCTCATACTTAGGAATGCTCTGCAGGTAAGTTGTATAATAATCATGTATTCAATATTGTGTAGTAACAGTTTTTTACAAATGGCACATTAACAAACAAGTACTAATATATATATATATAGACTTTTTAAATGGGAGGTTTAAAGCCTGTGTACTCCCCATCTTCATCTGCGTACTCCTGGTGAATATGTAGCACAACACAAGAAGGTATGACAACCCTGTTGTGCTTTCCCAAGTATCCCCAGCACCAGGAAACAAAACATCTGAAGGCCAGGTAGCGAGCACGACTGTAATGAAAAAATAAAAACAAAATTTAAAATTAAACTGACATTGAAGTTATCAATACCTGGTGTCTTTTTAGAAGAACAGAGTAATTTGTTTGATGCATGAACAAAAACCGTCTTTTTTCTCTCCTTTTTGAT
>CM022490.1:3275731-3286002 GCA_011952105.1 Coreoperca whiteheadi
GCGTCAGCTGACGTAGCATTGAAGTTCCCTTGAAAGGGAACCACATTTTCAATATTAGCTTCTTTCGATGAGATAAGTTCATTTTCATTACTATTACATTATATGTAATGTTTCGAATGTAGGGGACTGCATGAATATGAATGAAAAAGGTTGCATTCGACTTTCTTTGGACATTCGTTTGAAATTTGCTTCTTTCGATGAGATAGGTTCATATTCATAACTATTATATTATATTTAATGTTTATAATGTAGGGGACTGCATAAATATGAATGAAAAAGGTTGCATTCGACTTTCTTTGGACATTCGTTCGAAATTTGCTTCTTTCGATGAGATAAGTTCATTTTCATCACTATATTCAGGTAAGCTGTCTTTCCTTTCCAGACGATCTCTGAAGCAATGTTTTTGCATTTGAAACATAAAGCATTGTATGAATAACAAGGAAAAAGATTAAATCTGATTTCCTTTTTGAATTCCGTGTTCAGACAGCGAATAACAATATTTGAGCTTGTTTCGGTGACGAAAATGTATTCACTATTAGTTGAAATGGCCATTCGTTCCATCAAGTTCAGAAACAAACTTCTACATTGCAAACGTCTAAAATTACATAAAACTCAAAGACTTCAGCTGAGGTTACCTTCAATCTTTTCTACATACTGTTAATGTTGACTGTTAGGGTTGATAGTGTTGGCAGCAGGGGACAAGGGAAAGAGGACCCAGATGCAGACCGCTTTGAAGCATATTGCCAGTTCTAAGGCAGGCAGACAGGTCAAGTCAGCAAGCAAAAGGCATAACTCCAAATGTAAATGAGCTCCAAAAAACACTCACGGACAGGCAAAAACCAATTCTATAAACGTAGGTCAAAATCCAGAAAGAGAAACAGGCAGACTGAAAATCTGCCGTCTGGTCCTGGTGCCTTCCTGATCTTCTGTCTCTGACAGAGCCGACACACATCCTTTTGCAGGTCCTGAGTGCAGATGGGAGGTCAGTCTGGAGAGGTGAGGGAGGAGCAGAGGGTGTAGGTGGTTGATTGGTGTCGGAAATGGTGAGGGGTATGAATGTGGGCTTATCAAATCTACAGTAAAAGAAAGTCAGGTCGCCAGCCAGTTGGTGATTCACTGCAGTGTGGGGGATGGTTTCCTGTAGCTGGTTATCTCCTGCTACAGAAGAGTGTAGAAGGAGTTTACACCCCCCCCCCAGAAGAGTGGGGTGGGTGGGACACTGAAACTAATGTAACTGTAGCTTCACGACACTTTATCTTTTTCTGGCCTCCCCCCTATTTTGACTTAGCATTCTTTGTTTGATCCACTTTACGTCCAAGCAACCATCTTCGATACGCATGCACGAACACACACACACGCACACACGCACACACGCACACACACACACACACACGTTGTGTTTCCATCACTTTCGGGGACATCACATTGACTTACATTCATTCCCTGGAGACTTACACTAACCCTAACCATAATCACTACTAGATCATACCTAACCCTTACGCTAGCCTAAACCTAACCTTGCCCTTAACTCTAACCTTAAACCAAGTTTTCATTCTAAAATTTAATGATTTACGTTATGGGGACTTGCATTTTGTCCCCATAAGGAAGGCAAGTCCTCACAATGTGACTGTGTAAACAGATTTATGTCCCCACAACATTAGTAATACCCGCTCACCCCCCAGCCCCCATCTTTTTATCTCTAGCTTAGTGTATTTAGTTAGCCTTCATATTGTGTGTTTTTGCTTTGTATATCTTTGTAAATAAATGCTTGTTTATAATTATGCTGGTCTCTTTAATGTCTCACAAGAGTGAATAATTTGCCAACCTATTCTATGTTTGAATTCCAAATCCTTCACCTACTAGCTATTAATTGTAATTTAGGGTTATAGTTATTCATTTAATCATTAGTCTGAGAACCAAATTAATAGTGTATTTTATGAGACTAAATCAATTAATGGGCTATCCTTTCCTTTTTCCAAAGGTGTTGCCCCGAGGTTTTTATTAATTTAAAGTATTATTTATGATTTTCCTATAATATACATTCAGAAAGTGTAGTATAGTAGTGTAGTGTTTGTGTGTTAAAAGTTGTAATATGAAAATTGTTCTATGATGAAACAAAGTATGATGTTAGAAATATTTTTATTTATTTAGAGATATTAGGCTACTTTTATATATGAAATACAATAAACTACTTTTGTTTCACCTGGGATGTGCATTCAGCATTGGGAACTAGAGTATGCTGATTTATGTTCAAGTATATTAAGATTTAATACACTTAGCATATTTAATTTTCACCAGACAAATTAAACAAACAGATCCAACTCTGAAAGGGCATTTTATTATTGAGTCAACAAGAATTGTACAAAATTTTAATCTATATTGCCCCCTGAATGGCAGATTAAGAGTTCGATTTAAACATTGGAATAATAGATTTAGAAAATCCCGATGGTTTGAGGACTTTCCTGTGTATGTAAAAGTGTGTGAAACGACAGAATAGAAAAAATACAATACAGTAGAATATAAAAGTATGCAGTGAGCTGGCATAGCCACAAAGTGGCGACAAATTATAGATAAAGCTTTTCAGTAGATCCTCCGATCTGATCTGTTGTTGGCTTGAATAGCCTAAAAGGACTCAGTGTCCCCAGTGTACCACTGTAATAAATGTGTATTCAATCATTATTAAATATTCTAATCATTATTGGTAGCAACATAGGGATAGTTTTGGAGTATGGCTGTTTTACCTCTAAATTGTTTAGTTTAAAAAAAGCAATTAGTCAATTAATCAATTTAGCTGATCAACAGAAAATGTAAGTATTATTTTAATAACCTTGTACCATATTGATACTCATTTATTTGAATAATTACGTTGTAAAATATTTTGTTTGCGGTATAAATACTGTGTGGAGGGTGAAACTGATAAAAACATATTGGCACAGCATACTTCCGTCCATGTGAAGCCGACTGTCTCTGGATAAACAAGGGTTAAATTCAAACTTGCAGCCTATGGCGCAGACAAACAGATGCCTCCCAGTTTACTGTCATTCTTCCCACCTCAGCAGAGAGCCGCATCCTCTTGCTCAGGCCAGAGGACACGGAGTAGCTGCAGCCATGGGACAGCATCTCACCAGCAGGAACACTGGAAAGAGCCGGGCTGTGTCCCCTCCTGACTGAAGGTGCGTATCCTGGCTCGATGTTTCGTAGTTCCTAATGTTCAGTAGTCTTCATATAATGACTCACACTATTTAACCTTCTTCAGGATGCAGATAAGGTCTAACTATGTGCTCAATGTTGGCTCAATGAAAGGACCGCTTTGCTTTGTGCGATCGCAATGTGCTTACACAGACGAAGATGACGGGGTGGCTTGGGTGTTATTCACGGGGTAGGGAGGATCATGCAGTGAATCAGCGTTACTGTACGTGATGGTATGGTGGACCTAATATACGCTGTCCTGTATCCTGGATTAAAAATGACACGCAAGATCCATTGCTTGTCGGAAAGTATACTTACAGAATAGAATAAAACCTGAGATATTTTAGGAATGGATGTACTCGACTACTACATTTTATACGATCCAATATGTACAATAATAATATTAAAACAGCATGGTAAAGGTACGGTAAATTAAATCATGAAGATTAATATATTTTGTGTGAGCCGAATTGAATATCCGCGCTATGTGATTGAATCGAAAATAATCAGATGCTTCATTAATTTGTAGCTACCGACAATTACAGCTGAGGCAGGTTGTTACATTTTCGAATGGCGTCTGGTTTGAGTGATTCGCAGGACCATAGAGTGGGGTAAAGATAACCTTAGCACCACTAGAAATCATTCAGGTTAGCAGTTGTTATCATATCATATAAGACATGATCAAAAATATTAATATGATATACATAATGCATAATAGGTACAAGAAAATGACCCTAACCCTAACCCCCATATAAGAGATAGACCTATACATTTTTCCCTCAACTGACATCTCATACACAATTAGGGCTTAAGATCCATCTGTACATATTTTATTTAAGTAATCAATATGCATTGTGTGTGTAAATCTCTGGAAGATAATGCTCTTAACAGGGACAGACATAGTTATAACCTCCAAATTTATTGTCATTTGCATTAAGTAAGTAATTTCAGTTGTACTCAGTGCTCTGCCATGGAAAAGAAAGTATAGTGTGGACATTCCCATTAAAAGCAACAGCCTGCCTTGGTATTGAAGTGATCACACCAAGGGGGACCTACCTCTATGATGGTTTGTCTGATGTAGACTGATGTACACTAGACAGGTGTGTGGGCATTTGGGCCAAGAGTGGCTGCCCATGATTTTATGTGACTTAGCACTACTTTGGTTGTTACACTGGCCTAAAACAACAGAAAATAGCACAAAGACATACACACTCTGACAAGGGAGTCACTGGGATTCAGTGTAATCCATTTACTTTTTTGGACTCAAAGACCACAATTTGTTGATTTTATCATTTAATAAAATCCAATAGCCATTAGTTTTCAATGTTGCACTTTCAACATTTTGAACTTAAGACATAATAAAGAGAATGGTGTAATAGAACATAAATTCAATTTAATCAAGTTTTCAATTTCACCATTCACTGTAGGTTTCACTGTAAGTTTTTACTGCATCTCTACAGCCCATAAAAAGATTTAGCCACCCCAGCCTTTCTCTTCTCTGTCATGATGCATACATATACTATTATAGATCCATGTCATGTCAGAGTTCTCTGATGGTACACCCAAACATATCCACCCCTTCACATGCAAACCACAGATCACCCATTCCTCCTTCGCTGTATCGCTCTGTGTTTATTTTTAGTGAGACTATATGAGCATCACAATGCAGTAATAAAGCACCAAACACACACTGGGAGGCAATTCTGTCGAGGTCATGATGGTGCTGAGTCATCTCTTTGCCTCTTTAAGCTGAGAGGGTGTGTAAGGGAGAGAGAGAGAGATTGTGTGAGTGGGCATACCTCACTACCTTCCTCTGATGCTGATGAGATCTGTTTCTTCCTGCATCTGTATCTGAAATATATTTTTTCACATTCATACTGATATTTTGTTTGTTTTATTATAAAAGCTGCTTTGTAGTGTATTGGGATCTCTACCAGGTGGCAGCGTTAACCTAGGCGAGCCTCAGAAACCACATGTGCACATGAACTAGGTGGCCACGCTAACGAATACGTTTTTTGCCCTCAGAAAGTGTTTAAGGCAGAAATTAGCAAGGTTTTTTGGAAGTATTGAGCATACAGCTAGATAAATGAGACTTGGATGTGAGAGCCTTTAAAGGGATGTTTTGATATTTAAAAACGGGAGCGCCATCAATGGCTCAAGTTTTTGTCAGGTGGCTGTGGGTTGGTGGAAAAGCACCAATTTTAAGGTCGGTGGTTTGATCCCAGCTTCCCCTAGCCCACGTATTGAAGTGTCCTTGAGCAATGTACTGAACCTCAAATTGAATGATTAGTTTCCCTGTACTGATGCGCAGTTATCACCTGCCATCAGTGTATGAATGTGTGTGAATGGGGTGAATGGGATATGTAGTGTGAAAGTGCTTTGAGTAGTCGGAAGAAGTTCATTTTTTGAACAGAGCCAGTGTGACACTGACAGAGGACTGCAGCTGCTGCTGTTGTGTCTCTGATGTGTTGCTTTTGCCTCATGGCCAGTGTAGACAAGGTATTAGTGCTGTTCCTCCTTCAATTACAGTACAAATGAGAACAGTGTGTGCCATTACTCACTCAGTTGTTGGAAATATTAATGGCTAATGTACATTGACACAGATCTTTTCATGGAGAGTCATTTTACTTAATGGTTAAAAATACTAAAAAACAATATTCCAGGGTGCACGGTGGCAGAGCTGTTAGAGCTCCTGCCTCCCAGCAAGGAAATTGTGGGTTCAAGTCCCGGACCAGACCAACGTCACACGATCTCTCTAGGTGGAGTCTGCGTGTCCTCCCCATATTATTGTGGGTTCTCTCCGGGTTCTCTGGCTTCCTCCCACCGTCCATGTGACATGCATGTGTCGGTTAACTGATAACTCCAAAATTGCCCCTAGTGGATAAATGTGAGTGTGAATGGTTGTCTGTCTACATGTCAGCCCTGCGACGAGTTGGCCACTGTCCAGGGTGTACCCTGCCTGAGGCCCAAAGTCACTAGGATAGGCTCCAGTCACCCGCAACCCCTAACGGGTAGAAAATGACTGACTGACTGACAATATTCCAAAATTTTCGCTCTCTTCCAATGACAAAATAGGAGTTAGAGAAAGAGATGAACTGAAGGAGCTGTACAAATGGTAAATGGACTGTACTTGTATAGCTCCTTTCTAGTCTTATGACTACTCAAAGCACTTTCACAGTACATATTACATTCACACACATTCATACACTGATGGCAGGTGCTAACCAGTAAACTAACCATTCACACACACTCACACACCGAAGGCAGAGCCCTCGGGAGCGATTTGGGGTAGTATCTTGCTCAAGGACATGTCAACACGTAGGCTTGGGGAAGCCGGGATTGAACCGCTGACCTTCCGATTGGTGGATGACCCGCTCTACCAAAAAGCCGCAGCCACCCTACAACCTAAAAGGATATTGCTAGGTGTATTTGTGTCCTTCTCTTTAGGGCTGAGCTCAGCTCAGTCAAATAGCTGTTGTCGTGTGTCTTAGTGACCCCTTACTACAATAAAGAAAACAGGAAATGGTTTTACTGTGGTTGACAGTGACAGCAGGGTTACACAAATGCATAGAGTATCTACTGAATATTTAAGACAGTCTCAAAAACCATGAGCATGACAATGTGCAGATAAGATTCCTGATGAAAACAGCAGGCCGACACTTGTCTACATAAACATCATTTTAAAAAGAAGGTGATAGTGAAGCATCAGTGAGCGAGGTTAAAACAATATGGTTGAGTAGGTGAAGGTTTTGGTCATGGTTTAGATAAGAAGATGCAAACTGTCTATAGAAAATGTCTTGTCATGAGTTGGGCCTTGGATTGGACTTGAGGGTATCTCCACCCACAGTAAATTTGCACTGCACTAATTCAAGGTCAAACTACCACTACTTGTGTTCCATTTATAGTCTTTTCTTCTCCATATAATACCCTCATGTTGTGATAACACTATTCTTGCATTTTAAAACATCATGCTCATTTCACATATTTTCAAGAAAATAAGAAAACCTTTTCCATATACAGTAAGATATAAAAAAAGTGACTAATATTTCATACACACAAACACAATTTAACTACTAACTACACAGACAGTAATTAACAGACAGTATTAATTAAATGTCATACATGGTAAAACATGTAACAACATCTGCTATTATGATGATACACCATCTGTAACAATAATTGAAATAGTAAAATAAAATCTCAAGGTCATAAATGAATAAATTGGTTTAGGCTCACTCTCAACTGGCACTCAACATTCCTTTGTGAGTCTTGCACCATAGTGTGAATTGTGTCTCAGATGATTAGTTTGACTTCAAGCAGACCTGTCGGAAATCGAGAGATTGTCATTCAATTTTTAATTAGTGGTGAGTCCAGCAATGGTCATTGGACAGAGGAAGTTACTGGAGAAAGCTTATCAGTTCTCTGGCCAACTTTCAGAGAAGTTCAATAATTTTTTATCAATAATGATACAAAATGCTCATCCCAATCGAGGATGATCATGCAATTTTTCTATATTTTAAAATGTTTTAAAAATTGTATTGTTAATTAAAGTGTGACAAGTGTGACACTTGTGTGATACAGACATACTGTACTGTACATTCAGTGCATGAATGGAGCTGATCATTTGATATATCACCATTATACAACTTGCTGAACTGCTAATTTACCCTGTGAAGTATCACCAAACATTTATTTGAATTCACAACGTTGGTGAAGTAAAAATAAGCTGTTTTGAAGATGTTTAGTGGTGAGTGCTAATGATATGTACTATCAATGCTTTACCACCCTAAGACTTTTCAGAGGGAACAAGTGCTGATAAGTATGTGTATGTCTGTGTGTGAGTGTGACTGTCTGTGAGGGGCGTTAATGGAGGCTGATAAGCCAGCGGGAGGGAAACACTGATAAGCTGCTATATGTTAACTCATAGTCTACACTGTGTGTGTGTGTTGGTGTGGGTGTATGCATAGCTTTCAAATTCACAATTACATGTTATATGACATATACACATTATTATATACACGTATGAATCTATACCATGTGTTATGTACAGAATGTATTGTAGGTGTAAAGTACTGTCATTTTTATAGGCTTCTGGATGTTTACATGTGTGTTTTCATTGTTAAATCAATGATGATGAGGTTCCCTCATTTAATCTTTTTCTCTTTTCCTTTTCTCTGTGCCTCTCTTTCTCTGTAGATAGACAGAAAAGGTGGGGGCTAAGGGGAAGCCATACTGCACAGGAGGGGCACATACTGTCCACTGGTTTTAGCTTGTTATCCAACGCGTACATTTTTATGTTGTTTATCAACCAAATCTCAACAGCTTTTTCCTGTGTTTTCATTGGCACACGAAACCATGAAACCATCGTTGACCATGCTGACTTTCACGTTTGAATGTGTCCACTTTTGACAGGCAGGAAAATGGTAAGAATTATCTATTTGTCAGCTATTAGGAATAAAGAAAGATGTTACAAGGTTACTGTATTTTGCAATACAAAATTATAGGAGAGATTTTAGCTTGGGCAAAGTTAGACAAATGCCATGTTATAAAAGGTCTTTAAGGTAAGTATGTCACAGTCAGATTCGGGTTAAATCGGCTAGACATGGATTATTTTTTCCAATAAAAGAATAATGCCAGGTAAAATTATGTTAAGTGAAAAATGAAAAGAAATCAAAGTTTAAACATGGTTCAGATGTCTGCAGATGAGTTCAGGAATGGTGGTCTCTTAATATCATGGTTAGTATGTGGACACAACATTTTGGTTACTTTCCGTATTTCTGTTTTCTGTAATATGTGCGTCATTAGCTGCCATTATTTATTTTAATTTAGAGCCAAATAAAATAGGATTAAAATTAATTTAACAGAAATAGATGAGATCGTTACAAAACATGACACAAATGCAGGACTAACTACTTAATGCCAAAACTATCCGAAAATTATTAAATCTTATCTCTCTCTCTCCATAACTCAGGTTGAACCTACAATATGACTGAATTAGAAGCATCGGAGGTGGGGGAACATCCCCCACCCTACATGATCTTTGTGGTGGTCTTCCTCTTCTTCCTCACCGGACTGCTCGGCTTTCTTATCTGCCACCTGTTGAAAAAGAAGGGCTACCGCTGCCGCACCGGAGACATGGACGATGAGGAGGAGGAAAAGCTTGGAGGAAATACACACGGTGAGTTGATAAAAAAAAAGAATAGACAAGAAGGTCACAAGTATTTTAAAGGGCACACAACTGATTTTACACATAAAGATAAGTTTACCAGTCTCAGGGAGTACTATTCAGCCTGTGAATACAATTGTACAATGTTTTCTGGTCCCTGGATGAGCTTTTTAATTTAAAAAATATCCCTGGTGACGTCATCAAGGTTATCTTGGACTTGAAGACAGTCTGCGTGTCAAACCGGTGGGGAATTTGAAAGGCATGGGCAATTACCAGGCAGGGAGGGTCCTAGAAAAGATGACATTTTGGGAACTGTAGGATCTAGCATTTTTGGAATGTGACCCATTGAGATCATCCTCTGTAGCATTGATTTTGACCATGTGTTTTTCTTTTATCTCTTGTGATTCCTACAACTGTATGGCAATGCAATCCTAAATCACTACATCGAGAAACAAAGAAAAAGAGAGACATTTATCTTTTCATTTCAAGGGTGTCTGTTATTTTACATATGATTTTAGCAAATGAACTGTAGAATAGTCCCATAATAAACATAACTATGAATCTTTACTGCATGTTATTTAATATCTTGTATATATTATTTTTTCAACGCTTTACATAAGCTCAGTGTGTGAAGAAAATTGCAAATTAAAGGAAGAAATAAAGCTGCATTAATTGATTTTTTGGTCCACTTGGGGGCTATGGAACAAGCTGTAAACACAACATTAACATATTACCACAAGTTGATATGGCAAACATGTTAGCAAAAAGCTGACAATTTTCACATCCAACAGACACAGCAACATTACTTGATCCATTTTTAATATAAAATATTCATTTAAATAAAAGATAAAGTGGAAATCCAGGTACGTGACAGGTAAGCGAGCTTCAGCCCGGGTGGTTGCAGAGGCAAAAACCC
>CM022490.1:3286263-3299176 GCA_011952105.1 Coreoperca whiteheadi
GGATTTCTAGGCGCAGTCAGGGGCCGGAGGGAGTCCGGTTTGGGGACCACAGGATTTCGTCTCTGCTTTTTGCAGATGATGTTGTCCTGTTGGCTTCATCAAATCAGGACCTTCAGCGTGCAGTGGGACGGTTTGCAGCCGAGTTTGAAGTAGCGGGGATGAGAATCTGCACCTCCAAGTCCAAGGCCATGGTTCTCAGCCGGAAAAGGGTGGCTTGTCCCCTTCAGGTTGGTGGAGAGCTCCTGCTTCAAGTGGAGGAGTTTAAGTATCTTGGGGTCTTGTTCACGAGTGAGGGAAGGATGGAGCGGGAGATCGACAGGTGGATTGGTGTATCTTCTGCAGTGATGCGGTCGATGTACCAGTCTGTCGTGGTAAAGAAAGAGCTGAGCTGCAAGGCGAAGCTCTATATTTACCAGTCAATCTACGTTCCTACTCTCACCTGTGGTCATGAGCTTTGGGTCATGAACGAAAGGACAAGATCCCGGATACAGGCGGCCGAAATGAGTTTCCTCCGCAGGGTGGCTGGGCGCTCCCTTAGAGATAGGGCGAGGTGCTCGGTCACTTGGGAGGAGCTCAGAGTAGAGTCTCTGCTCCTCCACATCTAGAGGATTCAGCAATGGTGGCTCGAGCATCTGTTCCGTATGCCTCCTGGACGCCTCCCTGGGGAGGTGTTCCGGGCATGTCCAACCGGGAGGAGGCCCCGGGGATGACCTAGGACATGCTGGAGGGACTATGTCTCTCGGCTGGCCTGGGAACGCCTCGGTATTCCCCCGGAAGAGCTGGAGGAAGTGTCCGGGGAGAGGGAAGTCTGGGTGTCTCTGCTCAGACTGCTGCCCCCGCGACCTGGCCCCGGATAAGCAGTAGAGGATGGATGGATGGATAATCTAATTTCAGAATGACTTTTTATCTGATTCCTAATCTTCCTTTTTCTAATTTAGAAATTGCTTACTTTGTGTGTTGGTCAAGTCAAATTTTAAAGTCTAGGGCTGCCACAAACTATTACTAGTATTTACTACTATTGTACAAATTCATCTAAACAATTAATTTTCCTCCAAAAATTAAAATTGACCATTTAATTTAAGTTCATTTAAAAAAAAAAAAAAAAACTGTATTCAACAATTGTAAATGTAGGAAATTTACGTGTTTCTGCCTGCATTCTATATCCTATCAGTATGTAGCCTAGTAACTCCACCATTTAAAATGTATTCGAAATTTAGCTCAGTTTTACATTAAGCTATTTCTCTTGATCAGGCAAGAAATAATACACAAATTAGCTTTGTGAGGGAATTAATCTGAAATCAGGTAGCAAGAGGTAAAACAAGATACGTAAAGGGACTGTTACAAAAACCTTTCTGTAATCTTTATACGTGAAACATAAATTACACACTCAGCTACACACTTTCCCAAAAACGTCACGTCCCAGTGGCTCCGAGGACTACAGACCGGTGGCACTGACCTCCCACATAATGAAGACCCTGGAGAGACTGGTGCTGGAACAGCTGCGGCCCATGTCCAGACTCCTCCTGGATGCCCTTCAGTTCGCCTACCAGCCCCAGCTGGGAGTTGAGGATGCCATCATCTTCCTGCTGAACCGCATTCACACCCACCTGGACAAGCCGCCAAGCACGGTGAGGATCATGTTTTTTTTTTATTTCTTCAGTGCCTTCAACACCATCTGGCCAGCCCTGCTGGGTGAGAAGCTGGCAGTGATGCAGGTGGATGTCCCCCTCGTGTCCTGGATTGTTGACTACCTGACTGGCAGACCACAGTATGGGTCAGGGGACTGTCCTCTCTGCCTTCCTGTTCACCATCTACACCACAGACTTCAGCCACCACACAGAGTCCTGCCACCTTCAGAAGTTTTCTGATGACTCTGCTGTGGTGGGACGTATCAGTGGTGGTGATGAGACTGAGTGCAGGGCTGTGGTTGGTAACTTTGTCTCATGGTGCGAGCAGAACCATCTGCAGCTCAATTCGACAAAGTCCAAGGAGCTGGTTGTAGACCTACGAAGGGCCATGGCACCAGTGATTCCGGTTTCCATCCAGGAGGTCAGCGTGGACATCGTTGAGGATTACAAGTATCTGGGAGTACACATAGACAATAAACTGGACAATAAACACTCAAGCTCTGTACAGGAAGGGCCAGAGCCGCCTCTATTTTCTGAGGAGGCTGAGGTCCTTCAACATCTGCTGAGGATGTTTTATGAGTCTGTGGTGGCCAGTGCTATCCTGTATGCTGTTGCATGCTGGGGCAGCAGGTTGAGGGTAGCGAACGTTAACAGACTCAATAAACTGATCCGTAAGACCAGTGACATTGTTGGGGTGGAGCTGGACTCTCTGTCGGTGGTGTCAGAGAGGAGGATACTGGCCAAACTACATGCCATCCTGGACAGTGTCTCCCACCCACTCCATGACGTGCTAATCAAGCAAAGGAGTACCTTCAGCGGAAGACTCATCCTCCCAAAATGCACCACAGAGCACCACAGGAAGTCATTCCTGCCTGTGGCCATCAAACTCTATAATTCCTCCCTCTAAGTGTTTGTGGATATGACCATAAGTCCCTAAACTGGACACTGATCATCTCTGCAATACTGGACATAATTTGGAATATTCGGTGCTTAAACTACTGTGCAATACACCCTGTTTTAAATTAATTGTGATACTTATTTAAACTTCTAGTACGGCTGTGCAATATCCTGCGTCCCATTATATATTGTTAATAAGCTACACGTAACTTGACAGTTCATGCACTGTTACTTTATACAGTAATATTGACCTCAACCGGTTAACCCAGTTTGTACATTACACTTATTTAATTTTAAATTTATACTTATACCCACTTTGTAGTTACCTGTATTATAGTGTATTATATTATTGCTTTTGCCTTGCTTAGTACTTCCATTCTTGTGTGCACTGACGTGATAGTGAGCTGCTGTTACAAAGAGTTTCCCCTCGGGATTAATAAAGTATTTCTGATTCTGATTCTGATAACAACACAAATAACTAGACACCCATGACTAATAACTAGAGACAAACTGGATAAATGCAGCCATTAATGTTATGAATTAAAAAATTAAATATTTTGTATGTAATACTAAAAGAAAAAAGACAATAAAAAACCTGCCTATTCACAGACTCACACATAGACAACTGAAGACATTAGAAGATGGACTTCTCTGAAAGTCAACTTTGCCTGAACAGTACATAACACAATTTGTCCATCTCAACAATTTATATACTTATACTCAAAGTGGACACCTCTGCTGCTGGATTTTGACTGTTTCCAAAGTACTTTCCTCCTGATTGGGGACGTTTTGTAGTATAACTGTTGTAGTAAAGGAAGTATTAGATTCAACAAGTACAAAATTGAGATACTTGTTCTTTACTTGAATCTTTTCTTTTCATGCAACTTTCTACTTCTACTACACTACATTTCACAAATACATTGTACTTTTTACTTCACAACAATTTTTTGTTCTGCTGTGTTTCAGATGAGGATGAAGAGAACCAGGATACAGTGGAGCAGATTCTCAAATGCATTATTGAAAATGAAGGTGATAAATATAAGTTTGCTGAATAGTATTTTGGATTCTGTTTAATTTATTTCACTGTGAAGTATCAATCTTAATCTTTTAGTTTATTCTCATTCTTCATTGTGTTGTGTTTTACTGTTCTCTGCTATACTGTCATCTGTATCCTGATGGGCTGTTTTGGGGGTTGATACAGGTTATATATTTAAAATGAGCTGTTAATATGATATTTACCATTCCTAGATTTGACCATTTTGGATCTGGATATATCATTCTCATCTGATTCTCATCAAATTAAATAAGAATGCATCAGCAAATCAATCCATCTAACAGTACTTGATCAGTGTGCTTCTCTAACATGAGTTCTTGTTGTCACCTCTAGCTAACATGGAAGCCTTCAATGAGATGTTGGGGAATCACAATGTCTGTGTGCGCCATGACCCCAGGTAAGCTCATCCAACAGAATATTATATTGATGTGGACACTTTTACTCTCTATTGATTGCATGTTAATGTCTCAATGAAACAATATTTTAATCCCTTAAAATAAATCTTAACAGTACAGGTTTACTTCGCATGAGACTTAAATGTTACGAAGCAGTCATACTGCATAATGGTTTCCCATATCACACTACTGTATCTGACTACTGCAATATAATCAACTATTTTAAAACCAGAATTCAGGAACTTTGCATGTTCATGGCTCCAAACAATGTCAAGGGTGAACTAATTGAATTTTAAATACAAAAAAAATGTACTTCTGTTTCCTGATTTCTTCTACGTTTGTTTTACACTGTGGTTTCCTAAACGTGACACTGCTTCCTAGTGGACATGTACGTTATATCCCCAAGCCATACAAGTATAAAAGAGAAACATGTCCAAACGACACCCGAACGTTCACTTACATACAGGGGCCTTGGGCGGGGGTACACCTTGGACAGTGGCCAACTCGTCGCAGGGCTGACACATAGACAGACAACCATTCACACTCACATTCATCCACTAGGGACAATTTGAGGTCATCAATTAACCTAAACATGCATGTCTTTAGACGGTGGGGGGAAGCCAGGGAGCCCGGAGGGAGCCTGTGGTAACACGGGGAGGACATGCAGACTCCAACCAAAGAGACGTTGTGTGACGTTGGTCTGGTCCGGGATTCGAGCCCACGATCTCCTTGCTGGGAGGCAGGGGCTCTAACAACTCTGCCACCGTGTACCCCCCCCAATTCAGTTCAATGCAATTTTATTTATATTGCGCCAAATCATAACACTTAAAATAGTTATCTCAGGGAACTTGTCATGTAGAGCATACTCTTTATAATATTATTTACAGAGACCAAACAATTCCCACCATGAGCAAGCACTTGGCAACAGTGGTAAGGAAAAACTCCCTTTTAACAGGCAGTAACCTAGGCTCAGGGTGGGCGGTTGGGGACTCGACCAGTTGAGAGAGAGAGAGAGCAGGAGGAAAGAGAACATACAGTAGCACAATGCAAGTTCCACATAGGTAGTGGTAAATAATATTAATATTATTAAAAATAATACTAATAATAATGATAGCAATAATAATAATTGTAGCCGAGCAAAAACATGGGGGCAGTAGGTTGCTGATCATAGATCCAGACGCTACAGCTCCGGAGGCAGAAATACCTGCCGAAAGGCTCTACTGTCATAAGAGAGAAGAGAGAGAGAAGGAAGCCCAAAACTATGGGAGAGAGAAGATATTGAGTTAGTAACATGCGCATGGGATAAGAACACAGATGGAGAGGGAGAGGAGGAGAGAGGTGCATCATGGCTTGTCCCTATAGCAGCATAACTAAGGGATGGTTCGGGACAACCCTAACTATAAGCTTTATTAAAGAGGAAAGTCTTAAGCCTACTCTTAAATGTGGAGATGGGGTCTGCCTCCCAAACCCAAACTGGAATCTGATTCCACTTTTGGAAACTCTAGGAACCACACGTAACCCTGCATTCTGGGAGCGCACTGTTCTAGTCTGTTCATTATGCCTTGTTACCTGATGAGCTCTTTAAAATACGATGGTGCCTGACCATTAAGAGCTTTGTAGGTAAGGAGGATTTAAAATTTTATTCTGGATTTTACAGGGAGCCAGTGCAGAGAAGCTAATATTAGAGAAATATAATCTCTTTTCCTAGTTCTTGTCAGCACATCTGCTGCAGCATTCTGGATCAACTGGAGAGTCATAAGGGACTTATTCGGCAGCCTGATAATAAGCAATTGCAACAAACCAGCCTAGAAGTAACAAATGCATGGACAAGTTTTTCTATATCATTTATATCAAGCAGTCCTTAAAGTTTGTTTCATGCGGGAGTTAAAGGATAAATCCTGATCAAAGATAACTCTGAGGTTCCTTACAATGGTGCTGGAGCTCAGTGCAATGCCATCTAGGATAACTATCGGAGGTGTTTGTGTTATGTTCTGGTTGACGTGGCTAGACTCTGGACTCAAAAGCAGAACTCGACACAAGACTGGAAGTTAAAGTTATTTGATTAAGGTGTGATGGGGGCATCAGGAGTCCGAGACTGGAAGTACACTGTAGGGGTCCGAGGAGCTGCGGAGCTGGGTCCGTAGAATGGGGAAACGGTGAAGCAGGCAGGCGTGGAGAAGGAGGACCAAGGCAGGCAGGCAAGCAGCTGGGAGAATGTGGAGAGAACCAGGAAGAAGGGCAGGCGATGGAGGTAGTGATCCAGAACTGGGCACAAGGAAACTGACATTAGTGAAGATCTTAATATTGAAGAAAGTATACTTGTATCGTTGAGGGGTGGGTGCAGTACCACATAGGTGACTGTGCAACCTACCAACGAATGAGCATCTGAGCCGGGGTTTTGTACTGCAGGTTCTTGATTAGAGTGGCATCAGGTGTGCGTGGAAGTGCTGCCAGCAGGAGCTGCCAAATGACTCCCAGGTGTGCTGGATTCAGTGCCTGCTCCAACAAACACACATGACATACTGAGAAGACAGACAGGGGACAAACAGGCAAACACTGAGCAAGGAACAAGAGGATGGGAAGAGCAGCGGGATCATAACAGTTTGGGGTCAAGTACACTAACTTCAGTTTTGTCAGATATGGCATCCCTCAAAATTAGCTGCAGCTGTGTGAGACTGGGGGTATTAAATTCATTTAGGCTAACATATTCTTTCAGGTTTGAGTAAAACAAAATAAATCAATGTGATAATCTGATATTAAATCTTTTACTAGTACAGCTTCAGATGACACTTCAAACTATACACATGTTACTATAATGTTCATAATAATACTGATTATGTTGATGTCCAGGTTGCGTAGGGAGTCCATTGGTGGTGTACCTCCCCATCACCACACGGTCCACTCAGGCACCGACCACAATTCTTGCCACCTCTGTGCCCAGGTCCGATCTAAAAAAGGCCGCCGACATAGCAGAACTCCCCGTTCCAAACAACGACCTGGAGAACAGACTGTCTTCTCTGTTGGCAGGTGACAACAACTTTGCAACTTGTGCAAAGAGCATGCTGGGATTGAGTAGCAGAAATATTTCATCCTGAATCTATCATTATTCCTTCAGGTTCCGGGTGACACACACTGATAAGAAGCTCCATGGAGGTCCTAATCCATTTGTCAGTTCAGGGGACCAGCTGGACCAATCCCAGGACAGCGAGGAGCGGAAGGAGGGCGTTTACAATCTGAGAAGCATGTTCAAGGATGTTCAACCGCCTTCAGAGAACTCCAATGGGGTTGCCCCTAATGTGGGGAAACGCAGGAAGAGTGTAACCTTATTCGGGCTGAGGCGGGGCAGTGACCCCGTTGGCAATAAAGTAGGAGAGGGGACATGTAGGGAGACTGGAAGTGTTAGATTCGCTATTCAGCAGCAACCTGTAGTGCTGGAGGAATTGTTGCAGGTAGAGAACATTGGAGTCGCTTCTGACAGTAAACCTGGTATCAATCCTGAAACCGAGCGCTCAAAAGATCAGATGCCTGCGTCACCTCAATATGACGCTAAAACTTCAGGTTCTGTAAATTCTCCCTCTTCCCAAAGTAAGAATCAGGCCCATGACTCTAGCTCAGCTCCTGAGGATGGCTCTAAACACAATCCTGAACCTTGTATGAACCTTATGATCAAACCTTCCATTGGGAATACAGCAGCTTCTGCCCCCAGCTCTCTTCCCGTTTCATCTCCTACTTCATCTGGACAGACATCAACAGAGAAGCGAGAAGATCTCAAAGATAAGGTGTTACAAAATGAAGAGGCATACAATCTTGGGCCTCTACAGACCTCTACACCCATTGTCCCCATACCTGGATCCATTCCAGGTTTCACTCCTGTCATTCCTACAGGTCAACCTGAACCTTTTTCTAGCACAGGTTTTCTAGTTACCCAAACTCCCCCTGACCCAAGCTCCAGCACAGATCTGGTACCAGATTTTGGTGCTAGCCTAGCTTTAATGAGCTTAGGTTCATCCCCTCCATCTTCATTCCAAATCAAAACTCCATCTTTAGCTTCTTCATTAAAAATTCTAACCTCACCCCTGGCAGTCACAGTGAGTCCAAAACTAGGCTCAAGAAATATTCCATCAGAGGCTGCAAAAATTGCCTTTTCCTGTGTACTCACTCCAAGCCCCAAACTCCTATCAAGCCAAGTGATGTCTAGCCAATCCCCTATTCCATCCTCATCCTTTGGAAAAAGCACTATTCCATTACAAGTCCAAACTCCCTCACCTGCTATTAATGCTAGCCCCAAACTAGACACTATACCAATATCACCACAAACCCCTTCTTCTTCTCCAGCTGAAAAAAAGTAATCCTTCAGAAGTTCACCTCGTCTGACTTTGAAGTCAGAAAGTGTGACGTCTGTAACATCCATGATGAAAGCAAATATGGCTTCAAGCCCATTATCTCCAAAGAAACAAGAGCTTGAAGGAACCAGAATCCCAAAGCTGGAAGAAAACACAGAAGTAAAGAGGTTTGGGATTTATAAAACAGCTACACTTTCACCAGTTGAGGGAGATTCTCAAGGTTTTTCCCTTTCCTCTCCTACTGATCAGCTTTCTAAAGAGAGACTGAGCAGTTTGCCTCTGTTGCCTTCCAGTCTGTTGTCCCCCTCCTCACCTATAGGGAGCAGAAGTAGCATCATCAAAGCCAGCCCTGACTGCAAGAGAGAGTTTTCTGTTGTCACTATGCTGGAGGAGAAAGATATTTCTACCTCAATAAAAGGAGAGACGTCTGAACATGGGGTTGAATCAGAAAAAGCAAACATTAGTCCAGCAGTTGGTCAGCGAGGAGAGGTTTCTGTTTCAGGTGTTGGACCATCTGAATGTCAAAGTGGAGAGACTTCTGGTGCAGAGGTTAGGCCAATAGTGTGCCAAGAGAAGGATGATATGGTGGAAATGGAAGATATTAGGGACTGCAAAGTGATGCAGGTGGAAGAAGCAGGGAGGATGGAGGAGGAGTTGGACAAGATGGTGAACATTTAGTCAAAATAGCATTGAGAGGTGGTGTCTCATATCGAGATGGTCAAGAGTTCAAACTTTCCTGTAATAATACAAAGAAAGAAGTGAAGAGTGGCACCACTCAGATGTCTATAGGAGAGAAAATGTAATAATTAAACTAAGTAATTATGAACACACCTTAAATCATTTAACCCCAGCAGTGAAAATACTGCATTGGGAACTGACTAGCCAGTTCACTAATGGAAAAGCATCAGATACTCTTCCACTCCCAGTTTCAAAGGATGGTGTGATGTGGCGTGTTTTAGCCCTTTCATCACAAATCACGTTTAATTTAAAACTTGGCTGACCATTTTGAGAAACATGCTTTTGTGTTTCAGACTTTTGAATTTTCTTCCCTACTGTTATGGGCAGCCATTGTCCTCCACTTATTTCCATACAATATAATAAGAGTCTACAGCCATGCTAGCAGCTCTGTAAGGCTGTACTTAGGCACAATGGTGGTTTGAGCTAAATGCTAATGTAAGTATGCTAACATGCCCACAATGACAATGTTAACATGATAATGTTTTTCATGGTCACCAGAGTTTACCATGGTAGCATGAGACTGGCTGACCACTTGGCTGGCTGATGGATTAGTTAATATCTAGGTGTTATATTGACTTGCTAATAGACTGATTATATTTGAATCTTTAATCAGATCTGTATGATTAATTGATTGATTTGGCAACTGTCATGATTATTTATTGATGTATAAAGGTGCTATGGATGGTAACCTCTAGTCCCATCTATTGGTTTTCCTTATCGTGAATCAAGATTAACAGCACAGCAACAGTCACTTTATGGGCAGCTTGGCCAATGGAGATTAATTTTTTGAATTTGCTACATGTTCTTGAAATTAAGTTTCAACCTATGCTTTAGTTGCTTTCGGCAGGTACAGGATGTTGTCTTATTATTCCATTCAAAATTTATATTGGCCTACAGTGACTACGCCAGAAATATCAGTAGAATAATAGTAAAATGTTCTTATACTAGTGTAATGAGGCACTTCCACTGGTCAATATACTACATTTCATGTACACACAGTCACTTTAGTCCCAGATTATGCGTTTTAGTTTTCTGGAATTATGATATTTTTAATATATCTAGTAACACATTGGCTTCTTTGGCTTTACAAGTCTTATTCACAACACTTATTTCTGCTCATGCCATTTCATCATGTGTTCAACATAAATTGGACATTTATCTGGAAAGTGCAAAACACAGCAAATTACATCTATGTTGGTAAGTACAGCCATATACTTTGTACTAATGATTGTATATCAAGCAGTACATACCAAGGCACAACAGTGTGGGAGTCCCATATGTGATAATAAGCTCTCAGACTACAGAGACATGAGACTTCCACAGAATAACCGCTGCAGTCCTTAAAGCTATGACATTTAAAAATAATTTATTTTAATTTTAAAGTATGATCTGTATTTTGAAATATAATGCAGTATTTTGAAGTCTTCTACATCTCATAAGAGACAGGTGATATTTTAGATTGGTGAGTATAGTGTATCCCTCCATTGATATGAGTTTTGTTCCAGTCATTTGATTAATAGAACTCACTACTACTATACTCAAGACATGTTGTGACACATTAGCATCTGTCATACCTGTGAAACCATTTAAATCAAATCAAGTTCATTTTAAACTACACAATCATACACAGTACAACATCTAATGAAATTCGTTCTCTGCATTTAACATCCTAAGTATTGTGAGTGGTGGGCTGCCACTGTGCAGCACCCAGGGACCAATGCCTTCGTCTAAGCCAGTGCCATGGTCAAGGGCAATTGACAGGAGACTAACACTAACATACATGTTTTTGATGGTGGGGGAAAACCATGCAAAACATGCAAACTCCACACAGAAAGGTAATGGCTCAGCCAGGATTCAAACCCAGTCCTTTCTTGCTGTGAGCCACCCACCATTCAGCTGTTAATTCTGAAGGATTTTTAAATAATCTATATTTCAACATTGGAGCAGCCTAGTCTTAAGACCTGTGGTTTCTGTCATGTGTATGATGTAATACTTTATGTATTACATTTATTATTATTATTACATTATTTACTGTACATTATGTCTCAATACTCTCTAAATAAAAAAACTAATACAATAATAAGGCCATTATATGTGGTGTGGTTCAGAGTGCATATGGTGTTAAATTGTTGTCCAATTTGAAAGGTTTTCAAGGGAAATAAAAATTTTTAGAATCTTTTTTACCGTTTGGTAGAATGAAATTTTACTCACTGAAATAATAATGAAATCTGGTGACGGATTATGTAAATTTGGTTTCACGACTTTGGTTTTGTTTTAGGCCTGTGTGATTTATCGTTTAGATGATAAAAGCACTATCATAATCTATAGTAAGGGTGGTTAAAATTACAAAAAGAAGAAGGTCGGGGTTGTACAAAGTAAGTATAACAGAACAAATTGGTTGCAAAAGCGCTCTTAATAGAAAAAGACAAAAACAGCTTTCCTAACACTATAGCTTTTAAATATTAAGGTAATTAAGGATAAGGCAATAAAAATTATTAAAGCATTTTTATACATTCTTTTCATGAAGGTTTGTACGTGTCTGTTTGTTTGGAATACATACAAAAATAACTATTTACTGTAAGTGACCCACCATGACTGAAGAACACATCTAAAGAAATGTGAACTTTAAAACATCCAAATAACAAGACATCTGAAAATAAGCACTTAGAAACAAAGGAAGAAAAGAAAAAAACAATAAATGATTTTGATGATTACCACTATAGTATGTCGTATGCAGATACAATTAGGGGTAAGTGAGAAAATATATACATAATTTATATAATTTGAGTGAACTGAAACATTAAGAATGTGTCTTAAAAAAAACATGGTGACATTAAACCCTGGAAGGGTTAGATTTCTATTTGCTGGCATTCAGCCCAGTATACATTCTGGCCCTGGAGACTCCTTCTGGTTAGAACAGAGGAAGTTTACCAGCCACAGTTTAAAGGTTTCAGGTTGGAGGTCAGCATCATTTCCTGGTCTTTATGGGAAACCAACCAGGGGGCCTGTAGTTTGCTTGGCTGTGTGACTTGTGTTCTTTTTTCTCAGTCTGACATGAGACTGAGAAAAAAGTACAAATAAAAGTACAAATATAGTATATAAAAGTGCAAATATAGTTTATCCAGACCTCTCCAGTATATTTAGATTTTTTCATGATCTGTTAATATTATTATGAATTTTCAAAGTATGATCATGATATATTGTGTGTCATCCTCTGCTGATCACCAAACACATCACACATCACATGTTAAAGATGATTTACATCTCCCACCTTCATCACTACAGGAGATATGCTCCTAATCTGCTGTGTTGTCATCAATATATTTATTCTATTAACAACAAGCTGTTCTGTTACTCAACACAGTATATGCTCATGTGTGAACCTTGTGAAATGGTGTACACAATAGTCTCGTAAGTTACACTGCAAAAAAGTATGTATGACCATGTTTTTTGTTTGTTTTATACGCTATATGCTATATCTAAAGCAATTTTAGATAACAATTGACTAAATGCATTATATATATATGTACATTGCATTGTAAATATAGAACCATGTATAGAACAAGATGAGATGTCTTAATGGTGCAGCTATCAATAGCCATGTTATTCAACACTATGTAAAAAGTGAATGATCATATGCAAATATAATTCAATTCTTCCTTTGCCTTCCACTCTAAATGCTGTTTACAAGGAAACGTAGATGTATAAAGAAATTAAAACAAGAAAATCAATAAAGAACACAATGTATAATGTATACAGAGAGTTGGGGGGGGATGGGTCAAAGCAAAGTGAAGCTTCCTATATAGTGAGGTTGGGGCAGGGGCAGTGGAATGGATTTGTTGATCAGTCTGATGGCCT
>CM022490.1:3349356-3374017 GCA_011952105.1 Coreoperca whiteheadi
AGTAAGGTGGCGGTTCTAACAGTTAATGTTAAAACAGAACTAAACACATCATGTTTGCTACTTTTCTCATTGGCTTCAATTTGTGCAGGTTTAGGTAATGTTTTGTTTTGCTTTAGCTGAACTTATAAGTGTTTGTGTGAAATGGATCATGTACTTCAGGTTGATGAGGACTATGTAAAATCAACCACTGTTGTGGGCAAACCTGTTGAGTAGTACAGTAACTGTATATTGGCTAACGCAACTTTCAGTACTTACTGAAAATGACGTCAGAGCAGTCTGATACACCAGTCAAGTGGTTGGTTTTGGAAACTAAAATCATCCTCAAAAAAATGAAACAAAGAGCAGATGAGAAGGCTGTGTACAAAAGGCTGTGTACAGTACCCAGAAGTGATAGCATCAGTAATTCCTCTTTGCCAGTCTCTTTTCTGGTACTGGACACCTGACTTCTGAAGAGCCTGAAAATGCACAGTTTACCACGGCATCACAACCCCAAGAAAATACATTAAAATATAGTTTATTGACATAATTAAGGTGTTTTAACTGATAACTAGGTGGGCCTTATTTGGTATATGCATTCCTTCACTAACATTTGCTGACACACAGTTACAACTAGTGCGACAAAATTTGGGCTTTTTCATAAAAGGTGTTCATTTAGCTCATGATTTTGTGATAACAAGGATTATAGTACTCACGATGCCTTGCATTATTTTGTATTATATCCAACAACTAGCAAGGCCTCATGATGGAAAACATCTTTGTCTCTAAACTTGCATGTCTTTACTCAATTACACATTGTTTATTATTATTTGTTACGTCTTTGATTTGCTATTGTCATTAGTGCATTGGCCTTGTTTTTGTCTTAATATGATGTAACAGAATTTTGTAGACACACACCATCATCAAGTAAAAATTGCAATTTGTGGAATATTTTGGTTTATGACCAAATGCTTGACATTTCTATGAGACTCTATCAGGTTGTACTTTATTGCTGATTAGCAAATATTAGCATTTAGCTCAAAGCAAAAATGTGCTGAAGTACAGCCTCACAGAATGTGAGTATGGCTGTAATCCTCTTTTGTCTAATGGCTCCAACATCTTGGACACACACACACAAAGGGGAATTTAAATTGTTATATATCATTGAACCTCACTGAAAAATTCTATCAGCAGGGGTGGAAAGTAAGTAGATACATATACTCAAGTACTGTACTCAAGTAAAATTTCGATGTACTTGTACTTTCTATTTTCTGCTACTTTATACTTCTATTCCACTACTAAAAAGTACACATATTGCAATTTCCACTACATTAATTTGATAACTATCAGTTCCTTGCAGATTCGGATTCATAATTCAAAATCTAATCAATAAATAAGTAGACTGGCTGTTCAGTTAGTAACCCTTTACCATTATACTGTTTCATAAGTAATCGAAATGAGAAATCTCAGTGGACTTATATGCGACCTTTATCTCACCAAAATATTGTTCTGTAGTTAGGAAAATAAATTATCATTTCATCACTATATGTAGTGATGTAGTGTACTGTTTCTGTGTCCATCACGAAGATAGGTACTGTGCCTAACTTAACGCAAACTCTCAAAGCAGGTAGCCTACATCAAAAGTGACAAAACAGGATACATATCCTGTATCAAACATTATAAGCTAATATATTTCCTAAAAAAGCCTTCCTAAGTTCCAGACAATATCGCTCAACAGGTTTATGTAAAAGGTTTTTGAAGATTCCTATAGTGCTGCTGGAATTGTGAATTGTGCCATTGACCTCACCTGATTGAAATTGGACACACAACCAAGTGGAATACTAACTTTGAATGACTCACAATCATACAATTTCTAGCTAAACGACAAATGTTTCCAGTCATAAATTATAAAATGAGTTATATGTTGCAGGAAAAACAGAGAAAATGTTTGATCTTAAGGGAATGACATTAAGTCCAACTCTGACTAGAGTGTGGGAAGCAGTAAGCCCTCTAGCACTATCTTATCTTTCTGGGTGGTGGCTGCATGGCTGGAGGCTGATAGTGTCCATTATTGTCTCAGTTATTGTGTGTTCGTTTGTTTCCACTGTGGTGCACTGCTACTTCCTCAATATTTTCACATGCACGTGTGCAACTCTCTCTCTCTCTCTCCCCCTCTCTCTTTCTCTCTCTAAGTCTCTTTCTCTCACTGTGTGGTGCTGTCTTGAGGAAATCCTATAGAGGGCAGCAGAGTCTAGTGGCTACATCATTAAACAATAGGACAGATCACAATCTCAAAAAGAAAGACACCAAAAGAAACAATGTAAAAATTAGGCTACAACATGTTGCCTTGAACAGAACAGAACATTTGTATAAAGGATATCATAGTTATGTTCTAAAAATACTGTAACTTTGTAAGATACTCATTTGATTTGTCTAACTCAGACTGTTGAAGCCTCATATTAGCTTCGGTTAAAATGTAGGTCGTATTTTAAAAGATGACTGTGGATTATGATCCCATTTACTTACACTAAAATTGCTTTAGGAAGGGATCTCTTTGCGATCAGTATGGACATAAGGAGTGATTACATCAGCCGATAACTCTTTTTTTCATATGGGCATGTGAAATCAATACGTATTAAGATAGTTTTGAAATGTGAACCTATCCTTTTATGCACCATCTTTCCCTACATGTTCCCTGTTGTAAGTTTTAAATATCAAAACTTAGCAAGACAGAAACTTAATCAGCCCATAGAGCACTCTTTTCTTTGCACTCTACTTAGGACCCAAATAAATAACTTCAATGAGAAATTTATCCCTAGACCATGATACCATCCTTCTAAAAGCATAAATAACCCTTCAGTTTTAAACCTGGATGCCAAAACAACTGAGATACACCTCCACAGACACCAGAGGTTTACAGATTGCAACAAAAAATGTATTGATCCATATTAGTCAGGGTTTGGTCATTTATGACAATACAAAATAATCATTATACCAGTGCTTTTAGATAACAGATTAGACGCAGAATTTACTCTCAAACTATGTTACTACAAACTACGGGAGAGAGAAGAATTCAAGTTAGTAACATGCATTTGTGGGATGAGAATGCATACGGATGGAGAGGAAGAGGGGGAGAGAGGCGCATCATGTGAAGTCCCCCGGCAGTCTAGGCCTAGAGCAGCATAACTAAGGGATGGTTCAGGTTCACCTGAGCCAGCCCTAACTATAAGCTTTATCAAAGAGAAAAGTCTTCAGCCTACTCTTAAATGTGGAGATGGTGTCTGCCTCCCGAACCCGAACTGGGATCTGATTCCCCAGGAGAGGAGCTTGATAGGTGAAGGCTCTGGTTCCCGTTCTACTGTTGGAGTTTGTTTCATGTGGGAGTTAATGGATAAATCCTGATCAAAAGATAACTCTGAGGTTTCTTATGGCGTTGTTTAATTACAGTTTGATTTAATTACAGCTATTTTAAAAGACTGTGGTACATGTTAAAAAAGACAGATTAATCATATCTAGTAAAGTGTGCTAACTAAGGGTGAAACTTGTCATCAGAATAATGTTATTATTATAACTAATTGCACAAAAATGTACACATGGTAGCTTTAATCTAGGAATTTTACCTTTTATCTTTTAATTTCAAAAGATCCTGACTTTTTCCTCTTGATCAGGATGGTTTCTTCAGTGGGTTTTTTTTGCTGTTTTTTGTACCTCAAAATGGTGATGTTAATCAATGCCTTCCAAGGTTGGCTATAATAGTCTCTTTTAACGGGCGGCTGTGGCTTGGTGGCAGAGCGGTCGTCCACCAATCGGAAGGTTGGCGGTTCGATCCCGGCTTCCCCTGGCCATGTGTCGAAGTATCCTTGAGCAAGATACTGAACCCTCAACTGCTCCCGAAGCTGCGCCTTCGGTGTGTGAGTGAGTGTTACTGGTTAGTTTAATTTGTATTGATGGGCAGTTAGCTCCTGCCATCAGTGTATGAATGTGTGTGAATGGGGTGAATGTGATGTAGTGTAAAAGCGCTTTGAGTAGTCAGAAAGACTAGAAAAGCGCTATACAAGTACAGTCCATTTACCATTTAACATATACAGTAAATGCTAGTTAGTGTAAGAAGTGATTATACCAACAAAAGAACATACTGGATTATGATAATAATAATAATTTTATTTGTGTGGCACTAAGTAAGATTTGACCAAGTGACTCACAAAACATACATAAGAGCCCAGAGGAACAAAGACATGGTTATTTAAGTGGGATGTGATTTGAACCACGAGTCTTAAAATCATACCAAAATATGATAACAGGTGGATTATCATACAGTACATTGCTGCTCAGTCTTTATACAGTTCATTATCCTTATTTGCCCAAAGGCAAAACACATGATATATAAGTTCAACTGTTGTCAAGCGTTTTTCCACACCTCTATGAAGACAAATAACAATGAATAGTTAAATCAGTTAACATTTATCCTTAATAAAACGATAAATTAATAATAAATAAATTAAATAATAGGTCTTAAACAATACATTTGCAAATGCACACCTTTTTTTATGTCTGTTTCATATTATCATTAACAAATGGGTTGAAATCTACAAAAGTACTGCTGTCATACATCTTAATATCAATCATGCAGCATATTAAGAGATAGTGTTTGATTTAACTTTTATTTTTGGGTTTTAATAACTACTGCTTGGTCTGATGTATTTGGTTATTAATAAAACAGTGCATCTACCAGTGACTGATATTGATCTAAATAATTTTGACATGATGCATATTCATGAGATGAATTAATAATGATCATTAAGTTATTCCTTGAGTACCTATTTCTGCAGATATTTCATTTATTCACTTATTTGTTTAATTGTACTAAATATCCATTTTTTTTCAGGTGTAGCCATGACTCAGACTATTTTGTTTTAGTATTTTGAAGCACTTTGCAGTTTAAAAACTACTCTATCAAACATATGATTAGTCAACCAGGCCTGAAGGGCCAGCAGCCATTTGTTTTTACTGGTTTTGATTATATATGTTTTTTCTTTCTTCAGTCCTTCCTGGCACAGCATTTTACACAGATGTCAAATTCACTTCCAAACTATGTATGATGATTAAATATGAGGACAATTCTCGTGATAGTGGAAAATGCAAACATAGTTCGTGCATTTAAGTTCTTTCTAGATCGTGGAAACAGTAATTTGACACAGTCCCCCCATTTTATTTAAACGGGTCTAAAGTCACCCTAAAAGGGTGTTGATCTGCTGTTTCAGGTCATCCAGTTTTTTATGGAAGCTTTTTGGTGAAATGACAGGCTCATACGTCACAGACAACGAAGCGAAGTTCTTTCTTTCCTAAAGGGAGAAACACATGGACATTAATGTTGTATATAAAGCTGCAGTAAGCAATATTGTTTTATATTACAATGAATCAAATGACCATGTGTAATGTGAAATGGGTTGCTTGCTGATAAACTCACAAAACATTATCTGGAAACTTCAACTCTGCACAGCTTTTTAGCCTCTTGTTGCATATTGTTTTGTTTTTATTGAACATTAACAGTATGGTTTAGTCTCAGCTCTTGTGAAATAGGCATCTATTTGCCAACACATCAGCCATAAGATCTTTAAAAGGCCAGGCTGTCTGTTTTGAAAGTCACGTAATACTAGGCTACTCTTTGCAGACTTATGCTCTAATATGAGGGTTGTAAAGAAAAGTTGTTTCATGTTGAAATGTTTGTAGTTGCAAATCATAAAGTTGATCCTGTGGCTTTTACTAGGGAACAGCACTGAGCTGATATTTGAAGGCAAGAAAACTGATTTAAAGGACAATTTTTCAAGTCTGTCTTGACACACGGTACCCATATTTACATTGAAGAAAGGTTTTCCTGCTGTAATTGTTCCTCCTGTTCATACTGGTCATTGACTGGTCATCCCTTCCTGTTAAGCTGCCAATGTAACAGTTTAACCAAAGCAAACATGAGGCTTCTGCAGTCTGAGTTAGACAAATCAAATAAGTATCTTCCAAAGTTACAAGATCTTTAGTTTGACATTATTTCTTTGTTTAACTATCCCCCTCAGCAGCACAGAAACACTGTCTGTGGAAATACAAAGAGGGAATTTTGTACAAAAACGATTGTAAATTTGGAAGATACTAACTTGATATGTCTAACTCAGACTGTTGAAACCTCACAATGGCTTCAACTGAACTTGACACAACAGACACAACAGAATGAGAAATATGTACTTTTATTGAAAGTGCTTCAATTACTTCTTAATGGCCAGTACAAACAGGAGGAATGATTACAGCAAACAAAAACTGTTTCAATGTTGTATCAGTTGAATTTTTTTCTTTATTACATCATATTGCAGCATATGTTTCTGTTGTAATACTCATTAGTGAGTTTATGGAATTTTTCTAGTATGGTATAGTATAATATAGCCGTAATACTGGATTTTCCTGCATTTTAATAGGAGCTTATTTCACCAATTCAGTTGTTGCATCCTGTCCAGAGGTTCTTCAAAGTGGAAAAAGAATTGCACTACGCAGACTTTAAAACTGTCAGTAGACAATTCATAATACACCCACATCAGGACAGCTACACCCAATGTGACAGTGATGTCCGGCGTTAAAAGGATATACCATTTACCACCTGAGTGAAAACATAGTGCTGTGACATCATCAGCCACATGCTACAGTATGTTAATAATATTAACCTATAATAATATGTTAATATGTTTAAAACTGCCTTTTGCCAATAAATAATTACAGCTTCCTAGAGTCGCTGATATACTGAGTTGTTGTAATAGTTGTGTTTTTATATTTTCATACAAACACAAATCATCAACCATAATCACTTACGTGACAGCTTTGATGCATTCTTTCCAGGAACGTTTTTAGCTCTGGGATGGTATTTGGACTGGAAATACTGGGATGCAGGGACTTCAGGCCTTTAATGAAATAAGCAGGAAATACACTTTCCTGTACAGACGACAGAACACAGCAATTTTAGTACACACTTATACACTCTGGGAATGTCACCATTAACTGATAATAATATCTGGTTATTGTGTGGCTTTATTGTAAAATACACAGTCCAACATGTACTCGAGTGTCTAGTATTTTTTTTGGGACTATGATTTAATACATTCAAATTTGACTGTTCTTCTGCTAATAATTTGGGGAAAAAAAGGATTCTGTCTTTGCGCATGAGCATTGAAACAATCTTAGACCATTATGAAGAAAAAAGGAAAAATATAATTCCAGATATATTTCCAGTTAAATAAATAATTAACAAAACTATGTGAGGGTGGGGTTTCAACTTAATGTGCTCAGTATGTCAAAAATCCCTGTTACTACTCTTTGTTTGCCGAGTAGAAAGAAACTGCTAGCCCACTATTGCAGCAATCCAAAAGCACAATAAATGTTATTAATTAAAGCAAGTTAATAGAAATGGCAGAGTAATATTGTTGGGGATATGCATGCTGATTTGAGCACATTCTAAATATCTAGTTGACCAATCAGATTGCTTGGTCGGAACTATTTGTTGTATAATGGCAATTTGAACATGTACAATTCTATTCCCCAGTCTAGTCCTCATGTCCTTTTCAGAACCTTTGAAAGTTAATTTATGCATGTCAAATTTGTTTACATTTTCCATTTGTGCGTTTTGGATTGAGTCAAATTTCTGACCTGCTAAAACCTTTAGTGGACTGAAATATGGGTAATCACACAGGACTTTCAAGATGATGCATGCAGTTTAAGAAATAGCTCTAATGTCTCATGGGGGTCACAGGTGACTGGAGCCTATCCCATTGACTTTGGGCCTTAGGCGGGGTACACCCTGGACAATGGCCAACTCGTCGCAGGGCTGACACATAGACAGACAACCATTCACACTTACATTCATCCACTACAATCAATTAACCAACATGTCTTTGGACGGTGGGGGGCCCACGGTGGCACGGGGAGGACATGCAGACTCCACCCAGAGAAATCGTGTGACGTTGGTCTGGTCCGGGATTTGAAACCACGATCTCCTTGCTGGGAGGCAGGAGCTCTGACCATTCTGCCACCATGCACCCCCATGTCTCATTGTTATATATGAAAATAAGACTGCTTTAAAGTTGTTGGAAATGGTATTTTTCACTGTTGACACCAGTAAGTTAGCAGTTCTATCTGCTTCCAATCTTTGTCCTAAACAAAGTTAAATATATCCCATAACCTATCTTTGTACCGGATAAGATAATAATAATCTAAAAATACCAAAATAATCCATCTACTCAGATGACTGAGTAAGTTTTTCCAAATTGTCAAGACAGTTGGGGAAAAAATATCTGAGTGGCACACATTTTAAATGTCGGAATGACGGAATATATGCGCACCAAGTATCAGGATCATTTTTTATCACTGACATTCATTATAGACAATTTATCTCCTATTACGTTATTATTGATAATCATCTCTTTCTCATACTCGCACACAAAAACACCCACCACTTACCTCTTGTGACAAGCTGAGGTTTAAACACATGCATCTTTTATCCTAAAGAGACAACATAAAGAGATTATGTACATTTTTTTATCAAACAGTTCATTTAGCCAGCTCCCATGTCTGCATTGTCATTTTTGTTAGAATCAATCCCTTCCGCAATTAACAATGTAACTTTTGTAACCTTCTTTTTTAGGATGTAACTTTACAAAAGCTATAACGGCGGCTGTGGTTTAGCGGTAGAGCGGGTTGTCCACTAATCGGAAAATTGGCAGTTCCCCCAGAATGCATGTCGAAGTGTCCTTGGGAAAGAAACTAAACCCCAAATTGCGTTTGTGTGAATTATTTGTTTCTTTGTCCTGATAAGCAGTTGGCACCTGCCATCAGTGTATGAATAGGGTGAATGATATGTAGTGTAGGCTAAAGCGCTTTGAGTGGTTGGAAGACTAGAAAGGTGCTATACAAGTACAGTCCATTTATTACTTATTAACTTATTTTTTATAAACTACAAATGAAAACAATTTTAATTCATGTTAAATTAGATGGATTTGGCCCCAGTAGGGAGTTGGAGATGGATCAAGACAGATGAAAGGGAATTATTATTTTGCTCTAGTCTTCACACAAGTCTAAAGGAAAATAAAGAAATTGAAAAATAATCCATCTACCAGCTGTGCAAGAATAACTGAAATTGGTTCAGATGAGATAACAGCAAAGCAAAGAGGAAGTGGTAAAGATGTCATGGTGCTGAAGCTGTATGTGTGCACACTGCAGAATAGAACAACAAAGTCTTATATTCATAAAACACATTTGCAATTGTGAGCATTTCTGCATGTTTCAGTGTCACAGTACAACCGTTAAAATACAATTTTTAGCTTGTTAGCAAATTATTCATAATATAACAGTGTAAAAACTGAAATTGCACTTTCTTGTTGTTTTACAAAAAGAATGACATATTTCTTTTTTGTGGTTTATGTAATGCGTATTTGTTGGTATGCATAACAATTTTAATCAGAAGACTGATCAGAAAATATTTCCACCCATAATAGAGTTTAAAGACAATAAAGACAGAGCTTATAAAAGAAAGTGCCAAATTAGATGCAGAGCTTATAAAAGAAAGTGACAAAGTAGATGCAGAGTAGGTGGCAGAGTGGTGAGATGAAGTCAGAGTTAGAGCAACAGAAGATGTCAAAGGGAAAGAATAAAAAAAATCATGGTAGACTTACAGTAATATGAGCTGAAGTGCAGTTATCAGAACAGCTCTGTCAATCCAAACAAGAAACAAAGTTGAAATCACACCAGTAGAATCAACTGGTCAAAAGATGAACAAAATGTCATATGGAGTCCGAGCAGCAACAACTTATCAGCTGCTTGCTCATGTTTAAGCAGTTATCTATAAGCCCCTCACCCACCCAACATTATTTATTTTCCTTGTTGCTTGTATGAAAATCCATCTAAAATGCCGGTGAAAAACTCTTTTAGTATTTGTCAATGATATTACAAAAGGCACTTTTAGCATCAATACACTGCTTTAGTCTGGATTCACCGCTGACACACACACACACACACACACACACACACACACACACACACACACACTAGAACAACCTTTACCCTGGACATACTTATACTTAAAGAGTGCCTATTACTATCTATACTACTATATACTATCAAATAAACAACAAGGAAAATGGGATATTTAAATGATTTACATTTGTGCTACAACTGCAAAAACTGGAAAAGCAAAAATGTGGAAAATAAAAATCTACAAGATTTAACCACATTTAATGACTCACGATGCTATTTGCTGGCCTGCAACACACTGTGAATGTGCTGTAACCTATGTAACATACTATATCTGATCAAAATTATGCCACCTTACCTTCAACCCCTCTCCCAAGTCTTTCACATTGGTGTTGAACTCATTCGTACGTATGCATGGAGAGGCTGAATGAAAAGGGATGAAAAGAGGCAGCAGCAGTAGAGGCAGCATACATGTAGAGGAGGTAGAGGACCCAGTCATGGCTAATGTTTAGGTTAGGATTACTAGAGACGTCCTAGCTCACAATACAAATTAAGATTCCAGCAATGTTTTTTTTGTGCAAAACAATGTTTCAGCCTGTATTTTAATTCTAATGATTCTAGTCCAGATTAGGTTACTGTAAAGGTCCAGCTAATTATTTATGCCTACACCTGTATTAGCTTTCTAAATCTTATAGAAAGTCTTGTTGCCTGTGGTATATGCCTGAACCTTCTACTGAGGCTTTGTCAATGGATGCGCAGTAGGTTTGGAGCTTTTAACACATCAGGATGTGACATTTCCAAACTATTGGGGAATCCCTGCACTGTCCATGGTTTGATCATTTGTCGTTGTCAAAATGCTCCCACACAGGACGTCTTTACTCAACAGGACCCTGACATGGTGGCAAGAGTGATACAGCATGTATATTCTGATTCTAGTCACATATCAGTGAGATCTGGCTGCTTATGACTGTCGCGGCATTTCCTCACCTCTGTGAAGACCTGGCTACTACTACACAGAGAAAAACAGATACATCCTCTTCTGCAGTTAAAAGGCTGTGGACTGAACTGAAGTCATGTTTTCATCCAGCCAGTACATCCATGGCTGGGTAGCCACGTAAGTTTCAAGTGTGCCATGAGTACTGGCAAGGGGCTCGAGAGGAGTCATTTGTGTATGCCCCATAAGCGCTAAAACTGGGTACACCATGTGAGACCCTTATGTTAGGTAACACATAACAAGTCCTATGTCACTATTTTGGCCCCTTGTGGGTGAAGTGAAATTAGACTAAATTAGACCCTTTTTACAGGTCGGTATAGCTAAAGCCCAAGACTTAAAACATTTCAGTCAGACACTTTATATCAAAGAACTGACCACCCATAGACTCATTGTGAGACAATGGGCCCCTGGGCACAGACATGTAAGGCCCCCCACCCCTCCAACATAGGACAGCCAGACTGAAGACACAAAATTTTCCTTTACATGCACTTGGCATTTATAGATCTGTCTCTTTGTGGTAATTTAGTCGTTCTGTATCTTCTTCTGGTTGTTTTGGCTCTAATCTTTTTGTGTCTCTTTAGGTAGTTTTGGATCTCTTTGTGGTTTTTTGTTTCTCATTGTAGTCGTTTTGTGCCTCTTTGTGGTAATTTTGAAACAACATGAGTTTGTTTGGCTACACTGTTAACAGATACACGGCAAAAGCAAATGAAATGATGATGTGATGAAATGATGACAGCTCCGAAGCGCTACTAGAGGTCAGTGCTTCGGAGCTGTTTTTCTGTGTGGGTGACATGATACACAGTCCTGCCAATGGTTTCACACCACATCAATGGACTTCATAAACAATTCAGGATATAAAATTATTCAAAAAGAAGCTTTGTAAATGTTTTATGAGTAAGGAAATGCATTCAAATGGTTGTTGGAGCTCAAGGATACATACAATGCATTTTGGTGAGTAACACTGAATGTAAAAAAAAATTCACAGGCCCCCATAACACTATCTGCTCCATCACAATCATTCTAAAACTCTACTCTGTTTCTTTGTAAAGGAAACACAGGAGTCCCTCAAATCCTTGTAGGCCCACTGTGATACTGTGTGCAGGTAATGGGACCATGGTGGTTACAGGTGGTGTTCAGGTGAGCGGTCATCCTCAGGTCCCACATTGGCCTATGTGTGATGAGACATAGGCCAGGTCAGTGATGTCCATGTGGGAAAAACTGGAGGCCAAATGGGATATCTTGGTTATGGCTGCCTGATAACATGTCATGTTAATTAACACATACTGTATGATGCCATTCCTCTTCGATTATTCTAATACATTCTGCAGGAATTACCAACTAATGCAACATTTAACTGTGGGTAACAGTGTGGGCTCAAACCTCATACAGAATTCCACTGAAAAAATGAAATTAAGCTCATTGTTCAACGTGCTTCGTTTTCCACTGTAACCTTTGTTCATTGAGATAAAATGAAAAGTGGAAGTACAGAAAAGAAATTTTCCCCTGAAGTTGTGCCATTTGCTAAGTGAAAGAAATAACAACACTAAAACTCAAAAAGGTCATTTTTCTCAGGCAGATAATATTATTGACCAAAACAGCAAATCTTACTAATTTCCACATCAAACAGTATAAACAAAGCTTTCCTCACATATTTAATAGTTAACAAGTACCAGTATTGATCACTGCAGTCAGTGGGAAGCTCAGAAAACAACAGTGATGCAACAGATGAATAACTGTGTTGGTTTTCTTAGAAAGTAAAACCACCCTGCCACATCTGAGACCTGCTGCACTGTCAGTGGACACAGTAGCGGAGCTGAAAGGCTCATTTTAAGCCTTGGAACTTGGTGCGGACAAGATCACTGGCAAGAAATGAGATATTTCCAGATAAACTTACACCTCAAGATGTTCACAGTCCTCGTGAGAGGCAAAAAAAGCTACACGTAAAATGAGCAGTTTGTGTTTTTGTGTCTGATTATTTGGATTTTCGGGTTATTTATTAAATCCCTGTACACAAAGAGAGTATATATAGTATATAGTACTGTATATATCCTCTATATAGTACCCTTAATAAACTACTTTACTGAAAAATGAAAAGCCTAATAAAGATATTAAAGATTGCATGATATTGTACAGGTGTCTTTCTGTACAGGTCCCACATATTTGCATATACGCAGTGGTGGAAGAAGTACTTAAAGTAGCAATACCACAGTGCAGAAATACAACTACAAGTCCTGCCTTCAAAATTTGACCTAAGTCAAAGTAGAAAAGTATAAGCATCAAAAAATACTTAAAGTACTAAAAGTAAAAGAACTCATTATGGAGAGTGGCAAATTTCAGAATAATATATATTATATAATTGTATTATATTTATTAATGCATGAATCTGTACATTATTTTAATGTTGCAGCTGGTAAAGGTGGAGCTAATTTCAACTATATGGGTAGTTTAAGAATTTCCCCCAAGGGGAGCAATAGTCGTATCTTAACCTATATTAATACATCATAGTATATTTGCTGATATTATTTTGTATTACTAATCTGAGCCTGCATAAAAAGTACAATGTTTCCTCATGCCATGTAGAGTAGAGCAGAAGAATAAAGTAGCAGAAAATGAAAATATTCAAGTATAATTTGGAGGTCCTTTACTTAAGTACAGTACTTGAGTTAATGTACTTCTATGTACTTAATGTACTACTTTCCATCACTGTATATAGGTGTCATCCCATTCAAACAATGTCGCTGTGCTGTTTGTGGAGTCAACATAATGCTGTATGTATAAAAGTCTTGTATAGTTTCTTTTTTATTCTATTCTTATTTTATGTACTTTTAATTATTTATAAAAAAGTGTAAGTTTCTCTATTTATCTTTACTTATTTCTGTCCTGGTGCTGCTGTAACACCTGAATTTCCCCTCTGGGAGGTTCGATAAAGGATTATCTGATATCTCATCTTAACTTATTTAATTAACTGTAAGAGCAGCTGTGGATAACATGATTGGCAAGAAATATCCAGTATTCACTGTCACATTTGTATTCTGGTGTGCATTTAAATCTATACTAAATGAAAAATAAGTAAATTGAGATGCAAATCTCAACATAGTAACAATTATTTCCTAGGCTGCTTGTACACACGCAAATGACAGCAACTAAGACAATGGAAACACCAGTTTTACAAAATTCTCTTGATCAAGCATTTCAATGCAATAATATTATTGTGATATTAGAGATGTGTCTCTGTGTTAGAGGTGGGCGGATTGATACCTAAAGTATTAATAATACTTACTGATACTAGGTTTTGATTTGAGTATTGATGCTAGCTTCCATAGGATCGATATCACTAAATCAATCTCACATTAGATCACGTTCTGACACATGAACGCTATTTCCTCAAATGCATGCTCTCTTTGCCCCTCTGCTGCAGTTGTGTGCCTTATGTGCAAAAATTATCTCATAAGGTCAGAGAATTCACATAATAAGCATTTGTTATTTACTAAAAACTGTGGCTTTTTGGCAGAGCGGGTCGTCCACCAATCGGAAGGTCGGCAGTTCGAACCCAGCTTCCCCCAGCCCAAGTATTGAAGTGTCCTTGAGCAAGATACTGAACCCCAAATTGCTTCTGTGCTTTCGGTGCTTGTGAATGATTAGATTGTGGGCAGTTAACTCCTGCTATCAGTGTATGGATATGTGTGAATGTGATAGTACAGCCCATTTACCATCCATTCCATTTAAAAACTGTCTTGTGTTTTTTTTTTTACCATCCATTCCATTTAAGATTTGAAGATTGTATTATGAGCCTACTACTGTTACTTTCCTGTTCATTTGGTTTATTTTCCAGCTGACGTGAACATATACTGGCAATACTGGCATGCTCCGTGCTATTTATCCCACCTGTATCCCAGGTGATTTTTTGCGAAAAAGATATCGAAATATTATTTTTTCATTTTCATAACTTGACAATTATTTTAGTCTTAAAGATCATCAATGCAAAGTCCTCTCTTCACAATGTCAGTGTATGATACCTGTGATACACATGATGCATCATGTTGACCTCCTTCCTTTGTATTGTTGTTGTGCTCCAAAACCACAAATGTAATGTGTTATTGTACACAACCAATATATTGAACACAATATTTATAATAAAAGATTAGGCTGTATAAGAAATCTTCATGGCACACTCTGTAATTCTGCCTAACATTTCATTTGTGTGTAAACTTACTGCTGAGTCACCACAGAGTCCCCAACAGTGATGTTTTGCAGTTAGCAATAGGAAGGAGGTCGATAGGAGTGGAAGGAGGGTGAGGGGGATGAAGGAGAAAGAAAGAAAGATAGATTTTAAGTTCACATCAGAAAACCAACCTCACAGCTCATTTAAATCCCAAGTCCATTTCAGGTTCGACAATTTATAAGCACCATATAAGTACAACCCATTTACAATCCATTCCATTTAAAAACTGTCTTGTGTTTTTAACATGCATGCAAGTCTATTTAAGATACATTCACCCCATATATCATGGCATATGGCCTTCTCCTGCATGATAGTAAATTTAACGTTAGCCTTTAATGATAAAAAGTATTAGAATGGCTATTCGTGATTCTGGCCTGGGTATTACCTGGAATCATAATTAATTTCCAATTCATGCCAATGAACGAACAATATAGTGACAATTTTGGTCTCAGATCCTTGCATTACTAAAAAAATCAGTATTCAACTCCTGGGGGTCATGAGGATTCACAGCAAGTTTTTTGAAAATACATTTTCGAAGATACCTTTTCATGGACCAAACTGTTGGTCATATTACTGTTGGTAATATTTGACCTGATGATACTGCCAAAATAAAGGTAAGGGGGACATCAAACTTATTTATCATGATGAAGAATTGTATCACTTTTTTTAAAGATGTTAAAAAAAGTGTCCCAGTTACTGACACGCAACATTTATCAGCTCGCCCAGGTCAACCTCTCCTGACAGCAATCATGAGCAAATGTTTTTTCTAAATAAATACAAGGGAATGAAAAATGAGTAATAAGGCAACATGTGTTCTCTGCACTGACATTTGGGAACACACACTATTTAGACTTCTTGCCCAGAGTCAGAAGATAAGATCAAAGTCAGTTTCATCTGTGTGTCCACTAGAGCAGAGTGCGGTGATCTGAGTTGGTAAGGAAGTTGAGCCACCAGTATTTCTGGGAAACTGGGTCAGGAGGTGACTACAAATTTTGGAGGAGACTTTTTGTATGGAATCAAACTAGGGTCATTAATATTTTGAGCTTGTGAAATTAAGGGAGGTGGTGTTTTTTTTCCGGTTGGATTACTTTCAAAATCTAGCTGTTCCTTGTAACAATGTATTTGTTTCACATTATTGTAACTCAATATAACTTTGAACAGGTACAGGGCAGGAATGCACATTAAGATTAGTGAGGCGCCAGAGAACTCCAGAAGATCGTGTACAAACTAATGTCAGAATGGGAGTTGCAAACTCCAGCTCTGATTCAAAGTCATCATGCTGATCGGAGCGTGAAATTAACAGTGCACTTTCTGTCCCATTTTAGATTTGAAGATTGTATTAACTGCCTACTACTGTTACTTTCCTATTTATTTTCCAGCTGACATGAACATGTACAAGTTGGATTGGAAACTGAATGTTCTCAACATTTAATTGCTGTTGAGTAATTAGTAATAAAAATGATGAGTAATTAATTACATGTTTCAACAAAATTGCCCAACATGGATTATATCGCTACAATTTAAAAAATAGTGATGACTAGCTAGCAAGGATACCTGGCCACACCCACCATAAATAAATAACTGGAGGTTCTTTTTGCTAAACAAGTCTAAACATGTCCCAGAACTATTACAGCTCTGGACACACAGAGGTGAATTTGATATCAATTATCTTGTTTCATTCCAGGCATTTGCAATAAAATAAATGTTAATCATAAATGCTTATTTAGTGTACTTTTTTGCCAATTACAGAAGATTATGAAGAAATATGATGGTATTATAAATGCAATTGTAGGGATGAAAATGTAATTTTGCAAGTGATTATATAATTCATAATATGAAACACAAAATAAGTCAGCCACCTGAAGTTCTAAAGCAGAAAATAAAATGTATTTAAAATCATTCAGCAATTACAAGCAATTACAAAAACAACGCATCTGTCTCCCATCTTCTTCCTTTATACTACAGGAACTCGCTCCTCAGACTCCCCTCACTGTCTGAAAAGTTGATCAGCTCCTCCACCTCATCACCCTCCTCATCCTCATCTTCCTCCTCAGCTTCTCGTGATGTCTGCACCTCCCCCTCTCGTCCTTCCTTTCCCCCCAGTTCCAGGTAGCCCTTGGCAGTTTGGTTGACCGTCTCACCACTCTTTATGCCACCTCCTCCTCCACCCTCAGCTTTACTTTTGGCAGGCTGAACCATCAGGATGCCCTCATCCAAAATGGGGGTCCCTTCAGGTCTGACTCCCTCCCACGCTGCATGGATGGCTTGGTTTGCACTCAGGGTATGAGTGCTAGAAATCAGGGTGACAGTGGACTTGCTTGTGCAAAGACCCATGATCAATGTCTTCTTGGGTTTCTCAAAATTGATTCAATGTCTAATTCTGAAATTAGCCTCTTTCGACAATTCTCTCAGGTGGCTGTCAAATCAATTGTTTTGTAGTCTGTAAGAAGCTATCAATAAACAAGAATATAAAAGTTCATTCCTTTCTTGATTTGCAGTTCCAAGGCAGTGTCCTTTCACTTTTTGGGGTTGGTCGATCCAAAAGATTGACGAACTTCAACAATCCTGTTGACAATCCCTCATAAGCCTTGTACCTTGATGACTGTTAAAGGTAAGTCACATGGAAAACAAAAGGAATATACGTTTCCAGGAACCCTCTTGAAGATTGGATCACAGTTATCACAGATTACTGTCTTGCTGAATTTGCGCATACGGTTTGAAAAGACCGTCCTAACCGTCCTAACTGTCAGAGACAGCCATCTCTTTGCCTGCCTTTAGGCCATTGAACGGGTTGGATAGAATGGGTTTCACCTCCTCTGCTGACTAGAGTTATAAATAGAGCTAAACCCATCTGGTCTATCTGTTCTGTTCATCCTTGGACCACTTTGAAAATGTGCATGGGGAAAGTAGTATTGAAGTTGCTGAGTGATCAACATAAGTAGACTCCCATGTGAAGCAGGGCAAATCTGAGAAAATCAGTTGAACTTTACTGTGGATAAAGTTACATATCCCTTTTCCAAACTCTGTCTATGTGTGGCTCTAGGTGCTTCGTTACATAAGGTTTTAGCAGCCTGCATTGTTCTCTCTGTCTTGGGTGGTCTGAGGGTCCTTGGCTTTAACCCACAAAGCTCTTAGAAAGCACACAGACAGTGTTAGAAAGGGACAGTCTGTTTGTGGCAGGTTTGCAGATTTTAATAGCCAACAGCCCCAGTAAATCACATAATTGGAGAACAGATCCAATAGGGTTTGATGAGGATACAATTTATAACAAAAATACTCCACTAATTATACTGCATTTGTCATTTGCTACTTTGCTTTGCAATGACACCACTGTTCTCTGTAATAAATAAACAAATAACTATCAAGTCATTAGCTGGCAACCCTATGAACCCTTTACCCACCCTATCCACCATAATGATAAAACACAAATAAGAATTTGATCATGGTGATTCAAAGAGTCAAAGTTATCAATATTCACAAAACATCTTAAGGCTAAAATTAGGTCCTAAGTGGCTGAGGTAAAACATCTAAAAATAAGGGGCATGTCAATGCCAACTGTAAGACTCTAAAAGTAGCTTCTAAGACTACAAGAAGTCAGAGGTCCAGAGGACTCCTGAGTCACTGAGACCTGCCCACAGTCAGTAATGTGCTGCAGGTAATGTGTCTCATTGCATCAGTGTTTTGTAAAAATAGAATGATAATGAACTTTTAAATCGTATTTTAATGGAAGCCACGTAATTCAATCTGCTTATCAACAAATTTAACCAATATAATAATAATGATGATGGTTTGCACAGTTCTATGCTACTAGAAAAATACTGCACATAGATGATGATCTTAGCCTCAGCTGTCTTACAGAATTATTCACACTAAAAATGCTCTTCAAACTCCAATTTGTTTGGCAGTTCAATAAATAATCCCCAACTACAACTCTGTGCTGTAATGTAGAGGGTAGAATTACATTTTAATGTAAATGGAGAATTACCTTATCAAAGTATGATGATTTATTTAGTTTTTGACACAGATGGTCACCAGTTACAGTAGAACTAGTGAGAAGGTACATTCATGAAACATGATGTCATCCATAGCAATGGGGTCAACCCTACCCCTTCTCTTACCTTAGAAGGTCTCTTTGTTCTTTACTAAATGTTTCTCTCAGCAGCTTTGATGCTGCTAGATGCCACTAAATCCTACACACTGTTTCTTTAAGTTCCATTTAGCAGGAATGTTTGAGGTAAGTGCTTGTCAGATTGTCAGACATCGTCTGAAACCCCCCTCCCCCTACACCTTTCTGACATCGGAATTATGGGGGCAAAACCAACAATCCGACTATTGTGCCCACTTCACGCAGTGAATTGTCACTTAAGAGAGTAGGGAAGGTTTGAACTTCTCTCTCAAGCTCTCTCTTTTTATTCTTCACTCAACCACTTCTGTCACCTTTCTTATTTATAAATGAGTAAAACACTATGAATACCTTTGAGGAAAGATTGTCTGAAAATGTGGCCGTTCAGAACAGTTATAAATACCTTTGCCTTCATACATGTCGAACGACACTTTCGTTTGAAGCATACTGCAGCCTTTACAATCTCTCCCCCATATATGACCACTTGTGACCTAAGTACTGATCTTCTGTCATGTGGCAAAATTATGACACCTGAGCAAGTTTCATTTCCTGAAGAAGGCCAGAGAAAATAAGCAAACCTTCAGTTTAGAGTATTTTAGGGTGGGGAGACAGTTTTCAGAAAATTGTGAATTAAAAAAATCAAGTATTAAAACATTTTAAATGCACTGTTTTCTTTTAATTAAGTTTTCAAACTTGAACTTGGCAGTAGATTTCAAAGTTGCAGTTTAAACGTCTTCTGGCAGAACATCCTTTGAATCTTTCTCTACTAGAAAAAAATGTGAACTACATTTCATTTTTAAGCTTAGATTTCTTAGTACAAAGTTTGCAATGTATAGTACTAGTAAACATTAAAGTCCTAGGGGGGTTTCAAAATGATATGGCTGTTTGATTGAAATTTCTTAAGGCTTCTGGGAAGGATTATGTGTGATTTTATTTCTATTTGTACGTGTCTCCTTGATTGCATGATAGTGTTGGAATCCTAAAACCCATTTCAAACTCAGCTTTAAAAAACAGTCAGTCAATCGGAAAATTTAAAAAGGTCTTTATTTCTCAGCTCTGACAGGCTGACTAATTTAAATGTGCAAAGGGATTTATGTGGCCAGCAAAATAGCTGAGATAGGGAGAGAAAAGCAGCTGGCTTGTCTTATCTTTATGTCATGAACAAATAGATCTGAACACAAGAACACAGACCAGACTGTCTCTGTATGAAGGGAAAATTCACGTTGTTCCTCTGAACTTCCACAGTTCAGTCAATTCTTCTCTTTATGAGAATGGCTCTTTCTCACAAAGAATGATTGAACTTGTTAAGATCTTAGCTGTTTTTATTGTCTTTGTGTGCCTTAAAAGTTTCATATGCATCTATAAATAATTTTCAGTGAGCATTGTATGTTATTTCAAATAAAGAGCTTTGATTAGTGACGTAACTGTGATGTACAATATGTTCCATGTTAAGATTGACTCACGTTTTTCCTGAATGTTATCTGAAACTACTAAAGTTGAAGTGAGCGTGAAGGAATGCAGCTTATCTTAACCACTGGTATTTCTATGAGTGTATTGTGGCAACTACAGCGACCTCTCTGCTGTGCTTGCAGTAAATCACGTAGATGATGTGGAATCTGAGGATTCCCCTTTTCAATGATTAGGTAATCCAGCTGGGGGAGTTCCAGTGTGGAAGGTCACAGCATTGAGACAAATCATTGACCACAAATATATGCAGCTTCTTTAATTTAAGGGAATATTGTTTGAATACATTTCAGTTAAAATGTATTATTATTAAATATTACTTATTTCCAGCCATTTCCGTCCTTGCCCATAACACATACTGGATGCGACACACAGATGTTGGGATTCAGGTAGGGCAGGTTTGGTTATTAGCAGAAAATGTCAAATATGACTAATGAACATTAATAAAACTCTTAATTTTATTAAGTTCTTAATATAGATTAATAATTATGGGGCACCACCTGGACTCAGGAATTAATAACCTACTGGTATAACAGTCTCAAAGGCAGCTGTCCACCTAAAATGTTGATAATTTAATATTACCAACATTAATGAGGGACAGTGAAGGGTGAAGTCCGAGCACTAGCTATCGCAACCAGCTACTATCACAACAAATACACACAAAAACCACAGGCAACTGCTCTTTTAAATATACAATAATGTTTATTTAACCTTATCATTGATTAACAATCAATAACTTTAGCAAACATTCACTATAGTCTAAACTAAACTAAACAAGCATACATAATCAGCAAGCCGATAAGAGTGTGTGTGTGTGCGTCTGTGTGTGTGTGTGTGGGGGGGGGGGTAGAAAAGGGGGAGGAGTTGCCGTACGACCCCACGTGGTAGCCTGGGGTTGAGATCAAAATGGCGGCGGCCCGCTAAATTCAACAAAGGACAGGTCCAAACAAAATAGCAGTCAGCCTGGTTTGCTCGTTCAATAACACACAGCTTAGCTTAGCTATGCTATGCTACCACGTTATTAAAGGACCGTTTGGGGCGTGTAAATGTGCGTGTAAAGATATGTGAGTTAGTGGAGAAGAAAGAGGGAGCGAAAGCACACAAAGAAACAAGAAATCTCTAGCACTGTGGCTGAGGGCGTTGATATATCTCAGAGCAACACAATTCAGACTGTTTACTGAGCTGGCAATATAGCACACTATCGATTCAACAGTGGCTAGGCTACAGTTACCGGTGTGGTCGGTGCAAGAATGATAACTTCTAACACAAAGGCAAAAACACAGAGAACCAAGAAATCTCAGACGCTGTGGGAAGCATAATAACTTACTTCATCCACAGTAATCAGACCAGACTTCCATCTGCGTCTTATTACTGAACTGTGTGGTTATTAGCTCCACAGGGTTATGGTTAGCTCCTTTAGCTAACTGGACTTTAACACAACTAAAAATGGCACACAGACGGCGCAGCGCCCATTGCTTTCCAACGTAGCAAGCACAAATTACAACAATTAAGCTTAGATGAAATAACACGCAGTTATACTCTGCCCAGACACACTGTACCATCTTACTTGGGGATCGCTTTGTCCAAGCGATCATAATCAGTCCGTTGTAACCGGAGAGGGGCCCCTCTCAGAGGCTCTGTGATTTTGGCGTTTTCTGTCGGCCGGTGAGACAAGGGATTTCGCAGTCGGACGTCGGAGGAAGGCAGCTCTCTGGGTCTCTGGCTCTAGCGTCCGGCTCTCTGGCTCTTCCTTAAAGAAGCAAAGCGCATGATGAGCTGGCTGGCTTCTTCTGCAGGGCAAGTCGTTCGGGACAGACAACCGGGAATCCAAAGTGTTTTTCAGCAAACACTGACAGGGTTAACTCGAGCCAGCAAGTATGATGTGTCCTTCCTAGGGTAACTAAACTCAAGTGAGGGCGTCTCTTGAGGTAACGTGGCATTAACTGGAGAGAGAGCTGAGGTGTCCTGTGGAAATGAACATGGCAGATCTGGCGTCGCCGGCTGTTATAACCTCGGTGATGTCACAGTCGTGTGCCAGGGTTTCATGTGTAGTCCTGCGCCTCACAGCCAATCACAGCCTCTAAAGTTGGGGTCAACTGAGAGCTGGCTTTGGTTCTCAGTCAGGTCTCAGTTTCAGTTCACACCTAAGTGTGAACAATGGCTGTTTGCATGTGGGCTTGCCTCTTGACCACAGGCCTCAGTTTCTTTGTCTTTCCCACATGGCAGTTTAGCTCAGCTAAGCTAAGCTTAGGCGAGGCCCAACACAGAAATAAAAAGCACTCAAGGTACAGTAGCCAAGATGTGCCGATCCAGACTTGGATGTGAAATGACTGCTTTTCTAATGAGTTGACTTGTGCCACCACTGGCAGACAGGACAGTGGCGAATCCTGATGAACTAACGCACACCAAGCAGGTTTTTGTCTTAAAGCATTAAGATTGTAGGCATTGCCTACAATATGTGCACAGCTGGGAAAATGTGATTTTTTAAGGATCACAGCTGTTTGTTTTCATTAAGTCTTGACAGTTGCTGTTCAAATCAAAATTGTGTTGAATGATTTTTAACTCTTGCTATTTTATTTTTATAAATCGACCATGTGGAACAGGCTGATGATGAGTTGTCGTTTTTAATCATTGTGAATGAAGTTATCCCCAGAAATCTGAAGAAGACTCTTTCAAGTGAAACTTGGTGTGCTTGTTCAACCACTAATAATAATAAAAGCCCACACTTGACCCCATGGATCTTGGCCAATCTCCAAGCACTCATTTTTAGCTAATGTTTTAAAAAAAAAAAAAAGTAGTGGGAGAACAACTGTTGGCATTTATTGATAAAAAACAATATCTTTGAAAAATATCAATCGGAGGTGACATCTGATCTGGGAACGTGGTCGGGACCGATGTTCAGCCCAGATTATCTGGTAATGGGAGGGGTTTACAGATCCAGTCTTAAGGCCCTGGAACTGCTTGCAGACAGATTGGGGCCGCCCCGTCCATCCATCCATCCATCCATTTTCTACCGCTTATCCGGGGCCGGGTCGCGGGGCCAGCAGTCTAAGCAGAGACGCCCAGACTTCCCTCTCCCCAGACACTTCCTCCAGCTCTTCCGGGGGAATACCGAGGCGTTCCCAAGCCAGCCGAGAGACATAGTCCCTCCAGCGTGACCTAGGTCTTCCCCGGGGCCTCCTCCCGGTTGGACATGCCCGGAACACCTCCCCAGGGAGGCGTCCAGGAGGCATCCGGGACAGATGCCCGAGCCACCTCAGCTGACTCCTCTCGATGTGGAGGAGCAGCGGCTCTACTCTGAGCTCCTCCCGAGTGACCGAGCTCCTCACCCTATCTCTAAGGGAGCGCCCAGCCACCCTGCGGAGGAAACTCATTTCGGCCGCCTGTATCCGGGATCTTGTCCTTTCGGTCATGACCCAAAGCTCATGACCATAGGTGAGAGTAGGAACGTAGATCGACTGGTAAATAGAGAGCTTTGCCTTGCAGCTCAGCTCCTTCTTCACCACGACAGACCGGTACATCGACCGCATCACTGCGGAGGATGCACCAATCCGCCTGTCAATCTCCCGCTCCGTCCTTCCCTCACTCGTGAACAAGACCCCAAGATACTTAAACTCCTCCACTTGGGCCAGGAGCTCTCCACCAACCTGAAGGGGACAAGCCACCCTTTTCCGACTGAGAACCATGGCCTCGGATTTGGAGGTGCTGATTCTCATCCCCGCCGCTTCACACTTGGCTGCAAACCGTCCCAATGCATGCTGAAGGTCCTGATTTGAAGAAGCCAACAGGACAACATCATCCGCAAAAAGCAGAGATGAAATCCTGTGGTCCCCAAACTGGACTCCCTCCGGCCCCCGACTGCGCCTAGAAATCCTGTCCATAT
>CM022490.1:3375053-3389915 GCA_011952105.1 Coreoperca whiteheadi
CGGTTCTAGGAGGATTTAAAATCAGGATGATTACATCAGTATTTTCTGATCACAAATGCCAATGAGAGCGAGAAGTCTACAAGGAAACGGTGATGCTGAAGGTGTTGCCAAGCAACGGTAAACATTCCAGCCCTTAGATTAAGATTAGCTAGCAAACTAGCTACTGTTGACATATACCAAAACTGACAGTTAAAATCTCACCTCCAGTTTTCTCTGAAGACTTAACAACCTGTGTCTCCAAACCATATCCTCAATCCGGACTCGTGCTTCTGCTTTTGATTCTTCTCAATGCAAATCATTAACATTACCAAAGCAAGTGGTTGCACCACCTCCGTCTCCATTTCTTGTTTACATCTGCTTCCCCATGAGATCACGTGAGATCACGCAAGGTAGGGCATCCCTCTGACCCAAACATTTTAATAATATCCTGTAGTGTTTGCTATTGGTGATTACATTTTCACATTTTTAGTACTCACCTCAAAGGTGTAACGATGGTTTGAAAAATGGGGCGGACACAATAAATTGGGGGTTCTGGGTCCCCCCCATCCCCAAAAAAGGATTTGAATACCATTTTCTGCATTATTAATGGAAGAAAATGTCCAGGATTTTGAGTTCATGTGCTCTTGAGTTCCTTGAGTCTTATTTGGAATATGTCTGTCAGGAATTTAACGAAGCCTCGTTAAATTCCTATGACGCGCACGCTCAGGGATCTCATTCACACGGACTGCACAACATAGCTCGTGATACATTTTGAATTGAGTTGGCGCGAAGCAAAGAGTAAAGATGTCCATAAACGGCAGAGAATGTCTAAAGTTTGGGATCATTACATTCACATTTCACCAAGCATCGCTGAAACAAGGTAACGTAGCCTAAGCCTATACATTGATGTTCGCTGATATTAATCCCATACTGTATTTGTAGCGATTTCATGATGCGGTTTGACTAGATATGATGTTTAGCTTTGATGTTTTTAAGTAGTTAACGTATTCACGTTCAATTGCAAGAGAGTATAGCGTAAAAAAAGAACCCCTTCACACACGCGCGCGCATGGACCCTCGTCTCTCTCTCACGCGCCAGTCAGACCAACCGCGGCAATGCATCACATATGCTTAAACTTGTATGTAGCCACGCAACAATAATTTCAGCATGCATTCACTGTATACACCGGGGCGTGATGTTGTGTGATGTGTTTTTCGTTTGCCGTACCAAACTGCAATGAAGCAACTGGTCTGACTGGGGCGCCACTCTTCCTCACACACGACATGCGTACACACACACACACACACACACACACACACACACACACACACTCACTCATCTAGGTACATTTTGATGTTTGTTTTGAGATTACAGCTGAAAAAGTCTAGTACCTGTTTGGCTTGATATTTTATAGTCATTTATTTTTGTTCTCAGGTGGGTAATTTGCAGAAGGTGCAATCCTTTTTTGTAATGTTGTATTAAGAAGACAACACTAAGGCCAAAAGGCCTTTACTATTTAAGTTTGTATTCATAGTTTTACATGTTTTAGAGTAAGTTGACTTAACTGTATTGTTATATAATTGTTGGCACTGGCACTTATAAACACTAAATGGGTAAAAATTGCAATAAATAGGCTTAGTTTGGAGCCAAATGTAGGAGTTGGAATCAATACCTCTGTTTTTTAGAAATAAAAGCCAAATGCTTGATCATTTTACAGCCACATCATTTTTGTTATGCATTATTTGTTTTGGTTGTTTAAAAACACACACAAAAAATTATCCGATTAATCGATCGATTAAGTGCTAGATTAATCAATGACAAAAAGAGTCGGTTTTGCTTCTTGCCTTTGAGTGCCCTTATTGTTTCCACCTGTGTTGATTTGGTTTACCTCTGTCTTGTTATCCTGCCCCTGTTATTTAAGTTTTCCTTTGTTCTTGGTTGGTTTGTCATTGTTACTGTGTTGGATCTGTCTGCCTGTTCATTTTTGGATTTATGCCTGCCTACAACCCGTTTATCTGCTCGCCTGTATTCTGGCCTGCCAGTTACCAGTTTACAGCCTGTCTGCCTGCCTATAATCAGATAATAAGCATTCTATTCAACATCCAAACTTGAAAGGAATTGGCGTTCCAACAATCTGGGAGAATTTCGTTTAGCCTGGCAAAATATTCTTAAAAAATAACGGAAGGCTCTCAATAATGCCAGGAAAACCTACTATTCATCATTAATACAGGAAAATAAAAACAACCCCAGGTTCCTTTTCAGCACAGCAACCAGGCTGACAGAGAGATACAGCTCCATTGAGCCATGTATTCCTATAGCCCTCAGTAGCAACGACTTCATGATCTTCTTTAATGATAAAATGAACTTTTAGAGAAGAAATTCATCATGTCCTGCCCTCAACTGGTATCGATCTATCTTCAAACACAGACACCTTTGAACAAGCTGTAAAACCTGATGTATACTCTGATTGCTTCTCTCTTGTCAACCTATTCTACTGATCTTAATTGCATCAGACAATGGACATGTCTCTGTACTTGTCTTGTTAGATCTTAGTGTTGCAATCAACTCCATTGACTACTACTATTACAGAGACTGCAACATTTAATTGGCATTAAAAGAACTGCACTAAACTGGATTAAATCCTATCTATCAGACCGATCTCAGTTTGTACAGTACATGTTAATGATGAATCCTCCAAACATGCCGACGTTAGTAACGGAGTTCTGCAAGGTTCTGTGCTTGGACCAATTATATTTACATTATATATGCTTCCTTTGGGCAATATTATTAGGAAACACTCCATAAGGTTTCATTGTTATGCGGCTGATACCCAATTATATCTATTGATCAAGCCAGATGAAACTGATCAGTTAGTTAAACTTCAAGCATGCCTCAAGGACATAAAAACCTGGATGACCTGCAATTTTCTAGTTCCCTTTCAAGGGAACTTCAACGCTGCGTCAGCTGACGCTATGTGGAACGCCTTTTAGACCAATCTTGATTGGGTTTAACGGCAACATGTGACGCACGCCGGCGGAACCGGAATTATAAAGGGAGTCGGCTTCACTGTTGTCGTCAGTCTTCTGATCTTCAGCAAGCGCGCTGGGTCTCTGTGGAAATAACGAGTGTGAAGCGGTTTTGGCAGTGCTTCCTCACGTGTTTTGTTTGGCTGTTTTGGGTTGAGAGCTCGCTCTGTCAGCCCTCGAGGTTGACCGCGAGCAGCGTGAGTGTCTCCTCGGGAGTTCGTTCTGCTTAGTGCGGGCCCCAATGGTGCTGCGGCAGCCCGGCGACGAGGAAAGGAAGAGATAAAAACGCTCTGCTCTCGACTGACTGTTGTTTGTTGAAACAGTCTACCCGCATTCAGGATCCGGAAGCCAGGCTGTGCCTGCAGAGTCTTCCACCCTGGATGCGCAGAGAGGATCCAGTTCCAAGGACCTGGATGTCCTGAGCACGGAAGGTGGTGATGTGGGTGGCTCGTCAGCCCAGTCACTGCAGCATGAGCAGCTGCTGGAGGTGATTTTCCCAAGAGAGGAAAATGGTGGTTAGGCTCAATATCGCCTGGCCAGCGGAGCAGCAGGACACTCATCGCCGGAGTAGCTCGGTGAGTGTTTCCTTCTAGCCACACCTCCACGCCCACTTCGGGACCTGTCGTTCTTCTGGATCTCCACACCGAGGTGTCGAAATCCTGGTCCAGGCCGTATTTTGCATGATCTAGCGGCGTTTTATCGCCCAGGCCGCGTCCTCCCTTAAGACCCCGACGTTGCCTAGTAGGCCTTGTCATACTACATTGACTTTAGTGGGCAAGGCATACGGGGCAGCAGGTCAGGCTGGGCATGTCTGCAAGCCATGGCATGTGTGCAGGTGTGCCCAGCCGACATGCTTAGGACCTCAACTTTGGCGGGGCCCTCACATCCAAGGATGGGATGGAGCGCCGCCATGCAACGACGGCGGTTTAGCCCCCGTCGCCAGAGGTCTCAGGCCTGAGCTGAGGGTGGACCACCTCAGCCTTCGAAATCTCGCAGCTCTTACATGCTGGCTCAGAAAGCGAGTGTGGCCCCTCCCTAATGGCCTAGGGGCTCGCTCCAGCCTGCTCGGAGAGGACCTGAGAGGGAGAAGACGGACCTGAGGGCCGTGCTTCTCGCCCGGCAGGCCTCACAAAAGAGGCCCTGACTCGAGCTTCGGACCTCGGAGGGTGCCCCCCTTCGAGCACATGGCTACTCCCCCATTGTGCCCTCGTGAGCTCAGTCGCTTAACCCTTCGGGGAATGGCGAGTTCCATGCAACCGCTGCCTTTAGACCTGCACGGCCAGTCAGGCCAGAGTTGCGTCCTCTACTGAGGCCTGTAGACGTTCCTTTCCGGTTAAATCCCACTGTTCCAGCGCTTCGGGGTACCGCAGCTCTCACATTGCAGGTTCGGGGGGCGGTCAGGCATGTACATGCCGATCCTCGGGGATTTCCCGCCGCTGCAGCGCTTCGGGTAACCAAGGCTGCCAATTCAGGTCCCCCAGGCACCAGCCTCGAGCGTTTGGTTCCCCTGAGAGACTCTTCTGCCCACTTGGGAAGCTTGACCCGGCGTGTTGCACTGAGTTTGCGCACTGTCCGACAAGGTTACAAGCTTCGGTTCTGGTCCACACCCCCATGATTCCAAGGAATCTTGGAAATAGGGGTCGACCGAGTACAAGCATAGGTGATCAGTGAGAAATACATTCTCTCTTGTACAATGGGGCCATAAAACAAATCCCTACCTGAGGGATGCATACCGGGTTCTACAGCTGGTACTTCATAGTCCCGAGAGAGACGGTGGTTTGCGTCCCGTTTTAGATCTTCGTCACCTGAACCATTCTCTGAGGAGACTTCGGTTCCGGATGCTGACGATCCCTATGATTGTGAGTCTGATTCAGTCCGAGGACTGGTTCGTCACAGTCAATCTAAAGGGCGCGTTCTTCCACGTCTCTATCATTCCGAGACACCGGAAGTTCCTGCTGTTCGCTTTTGGGGCAAAGCTTACCAATATCGGGTGCTTCCCTTTGGCCTAGCACTCTCCCCTCGCACCTTCACGGAGTGTATGGACTGGGTCTTCTCAGACTCCAGGGGATCCGCATCCTCAATTTTTTGGACGACTGGTTGATTTTATCCAAGTCTTGTCTCACGCGGTACAGCATCGAGATGTCGTACTTGCGCACTTGAGGTGCTTGAGGTTGAGGCTCAACACGAGCAAGAGCACACTCACTCCAACACGTTCCTAGGAGTAGTGTGGAACTCAGTCACGTTGCGGGCACAACTGTCTCCCGCACACGTCGAGTCAATCCTGACTAGGGTACTCAGGGTGCAGCTAGGCCGACATCTCACTGCACTTCAGTTTCAGAGACTGTTAGGCCTCATGGCTGCAGCATCCACCGTGATTCCGCTTGGATTGCTGCACATGAGGCACCTGCAGTGGTGGCTCAGGGACGCCGGATTTTACCAGAGGGGCAATCTGTTTCGCCTGGTCAGGGGTACACACAGGTGCATGCATGCCTTAGACAGGTGGAGGGGGGTGTTCCTGATCCAGGGCCCAGTGCTGGGAATGGTGTATCACCGTCGCACACTCTCGACGGACGCCTCTAGCATAGGATGGGGCGCACAGCCCGAGGTCTGTGGTTGACCCCGCGTCTATGGTGCATAAATTGCCTGGAGATGCGAGCGGTCTTGTTGGCCTTACGGCACTTTCTTCCAGACCTCAGGGGCCACCATGTGCTTGTCTTAAGGCATTTTGAGACACAAGGACATGAGGGAGACGGAGCTCTTACAAATCATAACAATAATTTTTGCACATAAATTAAGGTAATAAACTAGCTAGTTTGTTGTTCAATGCGTATGCAGGCTACCTGTAAGTTATAAATCAAAAGGTCACACACTAAACAATATTATAAACAATCTTTATTTATTTATTTCCCTGAACCGCCACCTTACTGTGGTGGAGGGGTTTGAGTGCCTGAATGATCCTAGGAGTTATGTTGTCCGGGGCTATTTGCCCCTGGTAGGGTCTCCCAAGGCAAACAAGTCCTAAGTGACAGGTCAGACAAATAGCATTTCAAAAGCCCCTTATGATGAGGACCGTGACGTCCCGATATGGCGCAACCGGGGGGCCCCAACCTGGAGCCAGGCCAAGGGTTGGGGCTTAACATGCAAGCACCTGGCTGGGTCTTACCCCACGGGTTCAGTCCGAAGTGGGTCCGAACTCCTGTGGACCCACCACCTCCAGGCAGAACTGTAAGGGGCCAGTGCAATATGGATTGGTTGGCAGTTGAAGGCAGAGGCCTCGGCAACCAAATCCTCGGACACAGAATCTGGCACTAGGGACATGGAATTTCACTGTGGGGGGGAAGAGCCTGAGCTTGTGTGGTGTGTTGAGAAATATCGACTAGAGATACCGAGGGCTCAGAGCCTTCAGCTATTAATCTCCTCTCCTGTGGAATCAGATCCCAGTTTGGGTTTGGGAGGCAGACACCATCTTCAGATTTAAGAGTTTCCTCTTTGATAAAGCTTACGTTAGGGCTGGCTCAAGTGAGTCCTGAACCATCCCATAGTTATGGGCCTAGACTGCCCGAAAACTTCCCATGATGCACTGAGATCTTCTCTCCTCCTCTCACTCTCCATCTGTATACATTCTTATCCCAATTAATGCATGTTACTAACTCGACACTTTCTCTTTCTCCTGTTTTTTTGTGCTTTCTTGTCTCTGTCCTCACTCTTTCTGTAAATTTCCACAGGTATTTCTGAGTTTGGATCTATGATTGCCTGCTGGAACAGCATTCCTCATAAATGTATATATATTTGATTTCTGGATCCATCCTCTTCATGGTAATGGACTGTATTTGTATAGTGCCTTTCTAGTCTTCTGACTACTCAAAGCGCTTCACACATACATATCTCATTCACCCCATCCACACACATTCATACACTGATGGCATACACTAACTGCCCATCAGTACAATGTGCCTTCACACACCAAAGGCACAGCCCTCGGGAGCAATTTGGGGTTCTGTATCTTGCTCAAGGACACTTGTGGGCTTGGGGAAGCCGGGATCGAACCGCTGACCTTCAGATTGGTGGACGACCCACTCTTCCAGAAAGCCACAGCCACCCAACTTATGTTTCACAATCTTCATTTTGTCATCATAATATATGTATATACTATGATTTTCTGTCGTGTATCTATTCTGTACACACATCTATTGCATGTCTGTCAGTCCTGTGAGAGGGATCCTTACTCTATTGGTCTTCCTGAAGTTTACCTTTTTTTCCCCCCGTTAAAAGGGGTTTTCTTTGGGTAGTTTTTCCTTAGTCGAATTGAGGGTCTAAGGTTAGACTGTACATTGTACAGAAGGGTTAATTAGCATGGAACATGCCAGTAACATTTTACATATTAACTTGATATATGAAGACAGTTGTGCGTCCAGAGTTACTTAATTGGCATATTAGCTAATGTCTTAGCTAGCTACAGTCTGTAGGCTAATGTTTGTTGTTGTGCTGTTCTAGTTCCCTATTAATAGGGAATTTACTGAAGTATGTTTTATATACTCTGATGCATAGTTACAATGACTTTCATAATGACATACTATCTGGAATATGTATTTTTCATATATTGAATACATTTTATTGAATGATGTCAAATGAGTTGAGATATTATGAAGAGTACGGTCTAGACCTGCTGTAAGAGGGATAACGTCTGGAATGGAATTGACTATATAAAATGAATTAAATAATTATTGTACCCCTGCTTTGCATATTACATCTGAAATCCTGATGTGTATTGTGTAACATATGAGATTATGTTAAAATTGTATTCTGCACTATTGCTGACAGTGAATATAACCAATATTATATCATAAAGAACTGTAAGTAAAAATTCTTTGAAAACAAAATGAATTTATTCACCAGGAATAAGGTTATTAAATATGTAAAGATTGAAAAAGTGTAGTAGGAAGTATGTGATGGGGAAATGTCAGTTAAATGTGTCAAGATTGAAGCAATCTGGGTGTCAATAGCAGTACTTGAGTCACTCACCAGTTTTTGTATTTTGGGGAGATGTGAGTTTGTGTGTAAAATTGGTGAGTGTTTTAGTACATCACATACAGACTAATATAAAATAGAGAGACAGAGAGATGATCATGTTATTTCCTTGTGCCTCTTTATCAGACCACATCAAGAAGAAGAAGAACCTGAACCATTATCAAATATCAAGAAGGGACTTCAAGGACTTTTGTCATTCTCAGAGAAATTAAACATGAAATGGATTAATTATTTGCACCAGTGACAGAGAATCACAATTTTCGACCGAAGTTCCTTTGTTCACACTTTTGCACCAAGGACTAGAGACTCTGACGTTATTTTGGGGACTTTGGACGGAGTAAATGAGATTTTCTTCAGTGACTTAGTCTCCTAGAAGGAAGGGTGGGGCTGTCCCAGCCAGACAGACTCAATTCTCGCCTTCTTCCAAAAACAGATAACTATCTAAGACTCAGCTGTTAATTTACTTTATGATTTATTTGAAGATTGAAATTTAAATTTAGTTGTTTACAAATACCCTTGCTAAAACCTATTGCAATAAATAATCAAACTATAGTTAAAGTAGTTGTGTGACAGTGATTTTGAGTTCAGTGATGGTATTATAAAGTTAGGTTGTTGTGTGTGTAATATCTTCAGAATCAGAAATACTTTATTGATACCAGAGGGGAAACTCTTTGTTACAGCAGCTTACTATCACGTCAGTGCACACAAGAAAAGAAAATAGCTAAGCAAAAAATGTAATACACTATAATTTAGGTCAGATAAATTAAGTATCAGTGGGTATAAATTTAACATTTAAAATTTAAATAAGTGTGAAGTACAAAATGGATTTACCGGTTGATGATAATAATATGGTATGAAGTATTAGTGCATGAACTGTCAAGTTCAGTGTAGCTTATTACGATTATAATGAGACGGACAATATCGCACAGCAGTACTAGAAGTATAAATTAATATCAATAAATTAAACTGAAAACATGAACACAGAATATTGCACAATTATGTAAAGTATTGCAGAGATGTTGATAATCAATGTCCAGTTTAATGACTTAGGGTCATATAGACTAACACTTAGAGGGAGGAGTTAAAGAGTTTGATGGCCACAGGCAGGAATGACTTCCTGTGGCACTCTGTGGAGTTTTTTGGGAGGATGAGTCTTCCGCTGAAGGTACTCCTTTGTTTTACCAGCACGTCACCCTTGACATGTTCTTAAAGGTTACTCTAGCCAATTAAATTAAAAGTCCCTTGGGGCTCACATCTGAGCCACTAAAACCCATTTTAGCACCATAACAAAAACCCAGATTATTTATTGGTAACTGATGCAAATGGATTATATGGTACCATCCGAGATGCTGTGTCAGCTGACACTATGGGGAACGCAGTCCCAACTCCACCATGCTGGAGGGATGCCTGTCCAAGTGTGAAGCCAAAAGGGCACACTTCAGGACAAGAGTGCCACTGACCCCGGATTATCCAGGAAGTCTAGGCTATAGAACCTCATGAAACTGTGAGGTCCCAGTTTGGGTTTGATGCAGACACTATCTCCACATTTAAGAGTAGGCTTAAGACGTTCCTTTTTGATAAAGCTTATAGTTATCCCTTAGTTTTGCTGCTATAGGCCTAGACTGTCGGGGGACTGCCCAGGCTGCACTTCTCTCCCCCTCTCCCTCTCCATCCGTATGCATTCTCATCCCATAAATGCACGTTACTAACTTGACATCTTCTCTCTCCCGTAGTTTTGTGCTTTCTCATCCCTCTCTTCTCTTTTACTGTCCCTTTCAGCAGGTATTTATACCTCCGGAGATGCAGAATCTGGATCTGTGATTTCAGCCACCTGCAGGGGCAGTATTGCTGTGTCTAAGGTGGAGAGGGCAAGTGGCTCGGGTCCTGCTTGTTGAGCTCCATCTGGAGCTGCTCAGTTGTCAGTTTGGGCGGCTGTGCCTTTTTGGAAGAGCGGGTCGTCCACCAATCGGCTTACCCTTGTTGAAGTGTCCTTAAGATACTGAACCCCAAATGCGCATCATGCACACTCTCTTCCGCATTCCAAGTCAGCCAGCTATGTCACATCCGGTGTGCGTACCGTCAATAGCAGCTATGGCGTTTTTCACTCGGTCCCTTCAAGGTGTACTTAGGATTATGGTCAACGACGTGAGTCGAATAATCCAAACAGTGTGTCATACATCAACAACCAAGAAGGAGAAAGGCTTCAAGCTGTATGTTTCAAGCTACATTCACAATTATGAAGGTAAGATCTAACGTTAGACGTGTAACGTTACATGAATGCTAGCTAACGCTAGCGCAGCAAGTGAAAATTGTATGTGTCTGTCTCGGTCTGTCTAATATTGTGTGTCAATCAGTTTTCCTAACACCATTGTCAATCTCAGTTTCAAACAAGGATTCAAACACAGGAGAGGCAACCATTAGGGCTGAGTGCTACCGATCAATGAGGAAAAGCCAAAAGCCTCACAGCTTGAGTGTAAGGGGAAGTTATCCTGCAGGTTCAGAGCAGGATGGTTTATGACACAGGTTCCGTTCTTCAGATCAAGTTTCTGTGAATCATCGCATATGATTCTGCTAAAGGCTGATTTAAATACATATTTTGTTTCATATACCATCAATAACACTAGTGTTTTGGAATATTTATCAGTATTTAAATATGTACGCTAAGCATTCACAAAACTGAGTTCTGTTTTGTTGCGTCATCAACACACGTTCTCTGTCCCTTCTCTGTTATTTAAATGAGTAGAGTTCTTTTTTTTTATTTTGTCTAAACATTCTCACTGTACTCATTCACCTTTTTCAAAACTGCAATTTTATTCTATTGTAACATATTTGTGTATTTTCACAGATTGTTCTTAGGGATGCCCATCCTGTACAGCTAGAAAGTTGCCAGTGTGTTGCAGCACTGTTGTATCAGACTGCACATTATTGCCAGCTGAGTATCACCTCTGTTCCCCCAACACACAGTTGCACAGAGACTGAGCAAAAGTGGCATAAGCCAAGAACCATGGTAACTAATGTTTCTAACAGAGTACTGATTCTATTTATGAAAATTTGTGTTTATTGATATCCTTTTTTGTTTACATGCAGGGTGTTAAACCTGGTCTGGTTAATGACATGGTGATTCTTTCAGCCAGACCCAAGGAACGAAAACTGGTAGAAGGCATCAGGTAAGTACTGTTGTTATTATCATAAGTTGGTAACATGGGAAATAGTTTATTTCTTTTTCTTTTACAATAATTTTGGAAGTTTATACTGAGAAGTCCATATATTTTTTTATTTATTTTAATTGTATTGTATATATGTAGGTTTGTATGCTTTAGGTATATACATTTCTTTTTTATTTTATTTACATGTTCAAATAAATAAACCAAACTAAACAATAAACAATCATTAAAGACTTTTTCTGTACTAATCATATCAGTGAGACCTCATTTAAAATATCACATGCCAGCAAAGAGAGTTCCAAAAACATGTCCACACACAGATGCTCCTTCTCTCCCACATCTGCCACTTCATGATTACAGGCTGGGGCCCTCTACCCGCTCTTTTGTCTGCACTGAACATCAGCAGCACTACATGATGTCCCTGGTAACAACATTAGAGACAGCACACAAAACGGTACATAAGAGCAGTGGCAGCAACTTAGGGCCCTGCATCACCTCCTCCAAATTCAGAGAGGTCTGTCACACCAGGACACAGAGCTCCGCTGAAAATCTTGCAAAAGGCTTCAAGACCTAGCCATCAACAGACTGCAGAGATGCGGAGGGGCCTTGACATGGAACCTGCAGCAGTAGAGAAGTACTGCAGAGCAAGGGAGGTTAATCACCATCCCTGTGGCTTCCTTATCCACCCCGATGCACCCTGGATAGGGTCATCACCTGATGGCATTGTGTATGATCCAAAGGGGCAGTCTGTGTTTGGCCTTGTTGAAAATAAAGGCCCCAATGTAGCAAGCTATGTACACACACATTACTACACACATACTTTTGGCAGATCCAGGGCCAGATGTTGATTTCTGGTTTGGACTGGTGTGACTTGTCTACACACAGGGAGACATGTTTATTCAGAGGATTCCTAGAGACACTGAAATGACCAAAACAATGAAATAAAAAATAGAGCATTTCTTTTTTTATTGCTACCTCCATGCTTACCTAGATAATTAGATGTTTAATAGCCTGTCACGCTTTTACAGAATGTTGTTAATATTTCTAAAGGCAGCGGTTGCACGGAGTGAACCCCTCAACCGTTGGGGAGGGGCATGCTGCGCCACACTCACTTTCTGAACCAGCATGTAGGAGCTGCGAGAAAATTGGAGGCTTAGGTGGTCCACCCTCAACCCCGGCCCGAGACCTCTGGCGACGGGAGCTAAACCACTGCCGTTGCACAGCAGAGCTCCATCCCATCCTCCGATGTGAGGGCCCCACCAAAGTCGAGGTCCTAAAGCAGGTCGGCTGGGCATGCCTTCCCAAATGCCATGTATGCCTTGCCCACTAAAGTCGACGTAGAGCAACATGGCTTACAACGTCTTAGGGAGGACACGGTCTCCGGCAATAAATATGCTGCCAGCGTCTCCTCAATACCTGGAATGACACCATAGCCGTCCTGCTTGCACCCACTGATCGACGCAGACTGGCGACCAGTCGGGCTAGAAAACCATGCAAAATACGGCTTGGACCAGGATTTCGACACCGCAGTGTGGAGATCCGGAAAGAACGGCAGGTCTCGACGTGGGCGTGGAGGTGTGGCTAGAAGGAAACACTCATCAAGCTTACTCCGGCAATGCAGGCTTCCGGTCCCGAAAACAGGTGGGAATTAGCGGATGAGCGTGTCCTCCTATTCTTAGTGCCGCCGCCAGGCTGCCTCGTCAGAGACATTTACATTTACATTTAATCATTTAGCAGCAGTTTTATCCAAAGCAACTTACATATGAGGAAGACAATGGAAGCAATATAACAACACAAGGTAACAAAAAGCATAAGTGCATCAAAAAAACGAGTCTGATTAAAGCCTAGCACAGTATACAAATCTAAGGATTTTTTGTTTTTTTTGAGCAGAGGTAGAAAGGAAGAAGAAGTTAGTGATTGTCAGTTAGGTGTTGACGGAAGAGATGCATTTTCAAGTGCTTTTTAAAGGTGGCTACAGAATCTGCTGATCTTGTAGAAGCAGGCAGATCATTCCACCAATGTGGAACGGATCCAGAGAAGGTGCACGAGAGTGATTTTATTCCTTTTTGGCATGGTACCACCAGAGACCAAACGGAGCGCGGAGAGAGCTCACGAGGAGACGCTCACGCTGCTCGCGGTCAACCTCGAGGGCTGACAGAGCGAGCTCTCAACCCAAAACAGCTTACCCAAACATGTGTGTTGCCGGTGGGGATAACAGGGAAGAATCCACTGCCAGAACCGCTTCACACTCGTCATATTCAGAGACCCAGGGTGCTTGCTGAAGATCAGAAGGCTGACAACAGTGAAGCCGCCGGCTCCCTTTGCAACCTCCGGTTATGACAGTGTGCGTCACGTGTTGACCTTAACCCAATCAAGATTGGTCTAGTTTATACAGAGATTCAGATGAGGTCACGCTGAGGGCGTTCCCTATCAGGGAACCGTGGTTACGTATGTAACCTGGGACGTTATGGTAAATGATAGTTAGCCAAGTTAGAAATAAACAAGAGGCAGTAAAAGAGCACTGAGTGGTGAAATAGATATATTCAGTTATTCTGCCAGTTTTTATAGGCTGTTATTCAGTGTCATGCTCTTGCAAACTGTTAAATTGCATCGTCCCTATCAAATCAAATAATCTGATCAAATTTAAATAAAAGTAGACTGCACGCACGCGATCAGTATAATCCAGGCAGAGATTACATTTCCCTCAAAACTGAGGGTACTGTTGATAATTAGTTGCATATAAATGTAATTCTAAGAGATAGGGCCGCTCCATAGCGTGCGGAGGAAGACTCAAACACCCTCTTTTATGGGAACGCACACAGAGCCTGCAGAAGAAACCCTAGGTTAACAAAGACAGCTGATAACCACCGTGATGATACCCGTTATCTCTGACTGGGGCTTCAGGGTTTGTCGAGCCAGCTCTCACAAAAAAACCTGGCTGTGTTGCGCTTGCTTCATAGTACATCCCTCAGTACTAGCTATAGCCTGATAAGTGATAGTAAACTTTACAATGTTGTGATGTGAACCCACCGTTAGAGCGTCAGCTGACGCAGCGTTGAAGTTCCCTTGAAAGAGAACGAAGGAGACACTTTAGGTTTTGGCCAAAGCAAAGTGAAATTAATTTTATTGATTGGATATTATATAATACCAATATACTAATTTAACCAAATACCAACAATACATCTTCTAACCGATATTCTATCAGCTGCATTAGTGTAAAATGGACCTGGCAGCTGATCGGGACCAAACATAATCCAAAGTGTCTGTAGGCTGCTGAGCTTCATCATTCTGTAAGTGTTGGATGATCTGCTGTGGAACATTTATTAGTGTGTTAAGATTACAGATTTCCTGCATCACCAACTGAATGTATGTAGGTTCATGACAGCGCGATGCAGACAGATTGCAAGAGGCCAACTGTAACCGCACGGCTTTGTTCGGTGGCATATTAACGTGCCACTCTACAGGCTTCATATATAACGTATAGAACATATTTTCCCTCAGCTGAGAATCCGTATCCTCCAGAGAGAACATCGTCAGGAACAGAATCAGTGGAAGGGCGGCGCTTTTTACAGCTGATTTAAGCCCAAACTCTGAACGTAACCTCCTCTGGAGCAGGTTGTGTGGTCAGCATAAGTTACCCTGGTGATCTAGCAGGTTAAAAGACA
>CM022490.1:3390696-3410450 GCA_011952105.1 Coreoperca whiteheadi
TCTCTTTTAACCTGCTAGATCACCATGGTAACTTATGCTGACCACACAACCTGCTCCAGAGGAGGTTACGTTCAGAATTTGGGCTTAAATCAGCTGTAAAAAGCTCCGCCCTTCCACTGATTCTGTTCCTGACGATGTCTCTCTGAAGGATACGGATTCTCAGCTGGGGGAAAACGTTATATATGAAGCCTGTGCCATGTCAATATGCCACCGAACAAAGCCGTGCGGTTACAGTTGGCCTCTTGCAATCTGTCTGCATCGCGCTGTCATGAACCTACATACATTCAGTTGGTGATGCAGGAAATCTGTAATCTTAACACACTAATAAATGTTCCACAGCAGATCATCCAACACTAACAGAATGATGAAGCTCAGCAGCCTACAGACACTTTGGATTATGTTTGGTCCCGATCAGCTGCCAGGTCCATTTTACACTAATGCAGCTGATAGAATATCGGTTAGAAGATGTATTGTTGGTATTTGGTTAAATTAGTATATTGGTATTATATAATATCCAATCAATAAAATTAATTTCACTTTGCTTTGGCCAAAACCTAAAGTGATTTCCGTGTCTCCTTCGTTCTCTTTCAAGGGAACTTCAACGCTGCGTCAGCTGACGCTCTAACGGTGGGTTCACATCACAACATTGTAAAGTTTACTATCACTTATCAGGCTATAGCTAGTACTGAGGGATGTACTATGAAGCAAACGCAACACAGCCAGGTTTTTTTGTGAGAGCTGGCTCGACAAACCCTGAAGCCCCAGTCAGAGATAACGGGCATCATCACGGTGGTTATCAGCTGTCTTTGTTAACCTAGGGTTTCTTCTGCAGGCTCTGTGTGCGTTCCCATAAAAGAGGGTGTTTGAGTCTTCCTCCGCACGCTATGGAGCGGCCCTATCTCTTAGAATTACATTTATATGCAACTAATTATCAACAGTACCCTCAGTTTTGAGGGAAATGTAATCTCTGCCTGGATTATACTGATCGCGTGCGTGCAGTCTACTTTTATTCAAATTTGATCAGATTATTTGATTTGATAGGGACGATGCAATTTAACAGTTTGCAAGAGCATGACACTGAATAACAGCCTATAAAAACTGGCAGAATAAGTGAATATATCTATTTCACCACTCAGTGCTCTTTACTGCCTCTTGTTTATTTCTAACGTGGCCTCTGCTCATTCAGAGCTCTGAAACTTTAAACTTAACATAGCAAATTTAAACATGATACTCAAGAAGTGAATTCAGCTCTGACCCTGTCCCATAACGTCCCAGGTTATATACGTAACCACGGTTCCCTGATAGGGAACGAGACGCTGCGTCAGCTGACGCTATGGGGAACGCCCTCAGCGTGACCTCATCTGAATCTCTGTATAAACTGGGGCAGTGTCAGAGCTGAATGCACTTCTTGAGTATCATGTTTAAATCTGCTGTGTTAAGTTTAAAGTTTCAGAGCTCTGAATGAGCAGCGGCCACGTTAGAAATAAACGTGAGGCAGTGAGATAGCACTGAGTGGTGAAATTAATACTTATTCAACCAGAATTCCTCTTTTGCCTTATTTGCAACAGCAGATTTTATCGGCCCGTTCTTCAGATCTATAATGACATGAGAAATGGTCTAGGCTGAAGACAGAGTAACTAGGAGCAAGGTGAATGCAGCTGCAAAATACCACATCGTAGATATAAATTTGGATAATTAGCTTTCTCTATAAAAGGGCTGTCAACTCTGGAACATATTACCTACTTAAAATAAATTAATCCAAGATATAAAATCCTTTAAAACAAAGGTTAAGTGTCTCAAGTGTATTGTGGTATATGTGTATTTTATTGTTTCCATATGTGTAGCGTATTGTGTGTTTTAAGATAGGTTACTGAAAGCTGTATATTTTAATCACACTATAGCCTACATTAGGGGTGGGACAAAAAATCCATACGCCGATTTATCGCAATATTTCCAGCCGTGAGACGTTATCGATACTCTGGCACCAAGTATTTATATTTTTTTTATACATACAGAATATTTAAATTAATTTCTACATTGTGGCTGTTTACCACTTTTGCTTACCTGGGTGGCAGTATCCCCAGGCTTCTTGTGGTGGCGCTACCCAGATTACAGATAGTCAGATGAACGGAAATTGTAATTCACAGCAAAGAAGAAATACGAGTGTAATGGCGGACCAACAACAAATCACAAATGCACCTGCATCTTTTAAATCAAAAGTTTAGGCCCATTTTGGATTTCGTAGTGAAGATACAAAAAAGCTCACTAAAGACTATGTAATCTGCAAGAACTATCTCGGGTAAATCCAATACAACAGCAACACATCCAACATGCATTCCCACCTCGTGCGCCTTCATCCCGAATTGTGTGAACACAACAGCTTCAGTGAATTAGCCTATGCTGGATGACATGTATAAGGCAAAGCTTCCTTTTTCGCCGCCAAGTGCAATTTGCATTACAAATTCCTTTTTGACATATTTTTTTATTTACAGAATGATATCATGATATATCGTGAATGAGTTTCTTGCAATATACCGTGTGTCACAGAATCGCTGGTGTTGTGATAGATCGTTATCATGGGCAAAATATCGTGACAGTATCGTGAGTTAACCTGTGATTCCCATCCCTAGCCTACATGTAGAAGTGCAACCAGGGACAAGAGCTGAACATTACAAACAGCTATAAACTCTGTGCAGAACATCAGTGTTGTACTCTACATTGAAACTATGTTTTGTTGCATTGTCCCTGTCAAATCAAATTTAAATAAAAATAAGCAGTGTGTGATCAGTATAATCCAGGCAAAGATAACATTTTCCCCAAAACGTATTTACTGTTGATAATTAGTTGCATATAAATGTAATTTCTAGGACGCGGGACTGCTGCATATAATGTGGAGGAAGATTCAAATGACGCTTAAATGCCCTCTTTTATGCACAGAGCCTGAAGAAGAAAGCCTGGGTTAACAAATTAATAACCACACTATCATGATACCAGTTATCTCTGACTGGGGCTTCAGGGTTTGTCGAGCCAGCTCACACAAAGAAAGCCTGGCTGTGTCGAGCTTGCTTCGTAGTACACCCCTCAGCACCACTGAAGATTGGACCACTAATAATTTTCAGCCACATACTGTACAAGGTATGTTGTACCTGGTCCCAGCGTGCCGTGTTCATGATGTTCTGAACATGATTCACCATGTTAATAATGTCTGGCCTCCACAGCTTCAGGTCCTCCCTCTCCTTTGCAGCAGTATCCAAAGTTTGCTGTAGACCTGTTTCAGAACAGAAACAAAATGTAATTATAACAACAGCTAATCTAAATTATTAACAACCCTGCCATAAAATCTACTTGCTCAGTTGTTGCTGATATTCAGTCTGTGATGTGCTAATTCTATTATGTTAATTATTGAGGTCATAGTCAGTATTGAGTTGTGCCAGACTGCATCATACTGAGGTCTTTCTAATAGTTTGCCCTCCTACATTATGTAAATGCAGTGGATTTGTTTGCTATAGAACATGCACAGCTAATGCTGGGCATAAGAGTAAAGTTTCACCACCTGATGGACATGGAAAGGTTTGAGGTCACACAGTGAAGCCCAAATGGCGGTGGAGGCAGTGGAGAGCAGGCCTCTCTTGCTCTGGGTCTACTGGCTCTGCAACACTGGGTGCAGATGCCCTCAGTACTTGTGGTGTGTTCCTAAACCTGAAAACACTCCAACATTACACCACATGAAAATAAATACAATAGAAATAAAAATAAAACAATAAATAAACTATTAGCTGTGCAAACAAAGTCACTAGACTTCAGGGCTCTAATGTTGGCAAAATAAGGTTACCTAAATAAGTCTTCTCATGTAGATTTTACAAAATAGGTTACTAAAGCTAACGTTAGCTAACATTGCCGATTATGCCTTTTCAGCTGGTGGGTTTTACAAGATAGCTACGCAGCCTTACAACAATAAATACTTAACGTTACTCACGTTTTCCGCCGGTGGAAGGAACGTTAACAGCCTGCTGAAGATAAACTGATGAAGCAGCTGTGTGTTGGAAGTAACCGCAGCAGCCGCAAGTCGTTATCCCGTCCTGAATCCTTCATATCACCAGGAACATAATCCTCCTGTCTAACACCACCCGCGGTTGTCATTACAGATGCAGCAGTGAAGCTAGCATTTTCTGTTAGGAAACGGTGGACTCGATGTCCTGAGTCTGACAGGCTGAGTTTGAGCAATCTGCACAAATACAACAATTCACCATGATGTGAAATTAAATGTAAAACTAACGTTACAGATAAAAGACAGACTCACCGACTAACAGCAGCTGACACTGACGAACGTTACCACCTTACGTTACTACCGCACACTGAGCTGAGCGGCAATCTTGCTGTACTACAACGGTAACGTTACATATGTTGACTGTATCTAAACAGATGGCGGCAAATACCAATTCCTGTGCTTTTTTATATCAGACTGAGGGCTTCACTGAACGAATTGGAATGATAACTGTAATAGCTTCACAGTACAAACCCATAGCTGAACGAAGAGAGCTCGATCGATAGGTTGGCCTGCTGGGTCTGTGATACTGTTCATTCACCAATCAGAGGCTTTAACCCGCCCCCGGACTTTTGATGGATGAAGTTGACAGATTTATTTATTTCGCTGCAGCAAGTTACGCCACGGATGAATGCAAGTATATATAAATAAATAAACGTATAAATACATGTTTGAATAAATAAATAAATGAATGTCTGAATAAATAAATGTACAAATAAATAAATAAATATACAAAGTGTAAATATATAAATATATAATTGAATAAATAAATAAATAGATTAAAATTGTAAATATTTAATGTCTTTTAATTTGTAATTTATTTATTTATATTGACAATTAAACTTTTAAATATATAATTATACATTTATTCATTTATTTAAGCATTTAATTATATTATAATTATACATTATTTATGTATTTATTTATATAGTTTTGGGCCTTAAAACCCTCCAAATTAACCAGCTATTATCACAAAAAATGCACACAATAACCACAGGCAACTGCTCTTCAAAATATACAATAATGTTTATTTAACCCTACCACTGATTAACAATCAATACATTTAGCAAAATTCACTATAAACTAATCTAAACACAACGAGCATATAACAATCAACAAGCCAATGTGTGTGGCGGTGTGTGTGTGTGTGTGTGTGTGTATATGAGGGCAACAGAGAGAGTGGGGGGGCAATAGAGAGAGTGGGCGAGCAGGGGGGTCAACCTGCACAAGATCAAAATGGCAGCAGCCAGCAAATTTAACAAAGGAACAGGGCCCCAAAGGGAGAAACCAGCCCTTTCTGCTGTATATGTAAAGATATTTGGGTTAGTGGAGAAGGAAGAGAGAGGAAATGTGCACAAGCACAAGAAATCAAATACTGTGGGATAGCGCAATAGGCGTCACTTTATCACACTAACCCGGCGGCAGACATCCATACAGCGACCGTGTTACTGGACTTGGGTCTGATATAGTGCAGCTATTAGCTCCACAGTGGCTAAGGCTAGTGCAGTTACGTGCCTGGTGGTGGGGCTAACTGGAACTTCTACCACAAAGGAAAAACCCGAGTGAAGCACCAGGAAAATGCTGTGGGAGGCCGCACATGGGAGGTCAGGCTATGTTAAGCCCAACAACAGCAAAAAAGGCCCCCCAAAGTAAAGTCTTCTCATGTGGACTGTACAGATTTGTTTTCCTGTCACAACGCTGAATAGATGAAGTGGCATAATTTTCAATAAAAACCAAACAGACTGGTTTTAAGGTCAACTTTCATTTTCCAAAGAACTTTTATCGTGTCTGATACAGGTTTTTGAAATGTACTATTAAAGGATACGGCTGATGATATTCTATATTTTACTTATTGTCAATAAATCCTGTGAAAAGACCAAAAACAATAATGGATGTATCCTACTAACAAGTATTGTGTGTGTGTATCCAAATCCTGATAATTTTTTTGTGCCATGGACACATGCACGCACACTGTAGTTTATTTTCACTCAAACTATATATTTGTGAGCCGTTTCTAAAGATTTAAGTTTTCAGTAGAAACCAGTGGGGTTGAGTATCAGAGCCACAGACAGGGTAGGTAAGTCAGAAGGTATTGAGAGACCAAATAACTCATTGTTGTTTTTTGTTTTTATAACAGAATGTGTTGATAAGAAAAATATAGAATAACATCAGTCCTATCCTTTAAGATGGTGGCATTTTTAAATTTGATCCTTGCCAGAGTGGAAAAGCCTCTTAATATTCAGTACAATCAATATGCCCTATCATGTCCTACACACTTTATAGCAGTGTTGTGGTGTCAAAAATGCTGGTTTGGTGTCAAAGTACTTAAAGCCCCCTGGAAACATTTTATTATATATTTTATAACCTCAATACATTTTCTGTACTGACCAAAATGTGTCAAAAAGTGTCAAGCACAGAAAGTTGTTAATACATTTCAGATTCATAATCTTATTTGATTATTCTTTGATCAGACAGACCTAATTTAAATCTAACCTTTTCTCATTTTAAACTGTTATTTAGGCAAACTTCATGTATTGTGTGCTTGCTTGTGTTTGGACATTTAACAGAACTTTGGCTTCTTTTGTTAAATGAAAAGGGGAGTTTTTAGGAAAAATGCTTATATTTACACACATATCGAAGGTATTGTTTGATATGTGCACCAAAACTCAGCTATCATATTAAATCTATTTAGGAAAATTTCAAAGAATACCTAACCCTACTGTGAGTACAAAGTCAGAAATGTTGAAATTCTTCCAATTGGGGGATTAACTTACAGGGCCTTAGGATAGTCTGAACTTTGCTACCAGACACTGGGGTACATGAGCAACAAGGCCCTTCTTTTCCTACAGACACCACAGGAAAACCAGAGTCTGGGGTGACATTATTTACCTAGAACATGCAAGTAGTTCGAAATTAGTGTGCTAATGCTAAAACTGATGGATTCCAGACTCTGGTCTCTTCTCTTTGTCTTTACAAACACTGTCGGACGAACTATGATTGATGATAAGTTTGTGAAAGTCTACTAAAGGGCATACTCAAACTGCATTTTATGTTTCTATACTATTTTATTTAGATTTCCCTTTCATTTATCTCCAGCCAGTATATGCAATAAATACCAACACTGAAAATGCAGAGGGTAAAGCAGTGGATCACTTGTCCTTGCAAGCGCCCTCTGTAAGCATTTGAAATATGAAACATGATTAGCTCAGGAAACATTACCGACAAACAGGTCATCAGTTTATTAAACCAGTCATTTCAAATACGCAACAAAAAACTATATGTATGCAACCTACAAATGTAACAGGGTTAAAGATATTTCAAGACTTCATGGATGATGTTTCTTTCACACTTAAAATACAGTATGCATATTTGTCACTGATTTCGTGAGAGGCTAAACTAGGCATTGCCAGTTTAACAGTAAGTAGCTAAATTAAGTAGTAATTTATTCCCAACCAGTAAGAAGCAGCAACAAAATGGCAAAGACTAAAACATTTCAAAATGGCCGTTCAGTCCTTCTCGTTTTAGATAGGATATAAGCAGAAGTTATAACAAAAATACAAATTCTAAGATTTACTGAATCCCCACGTTTTCTCCCCAATTTCAACAGCCAAATTCTCATGTACTGTGCTCTTTGCCATTGTTAACGCCAACTCCACTGTTGGGGAGGGAGTAGACTAACATGGGTCTCTTCTGATACACATGTACCCCTTTTCCACCAGAATGAATCAGGGGGCTAGTTCAGAGCCAGAGCTAGTGCCAGTTCAGAGTTGGTTCCACTGACGAGCCTTCTAAGAACCGGCTTGTGTTTCCACTGGCTACAGAGCAGCACAGAGCCAGGTCTCACGCGACTGTATACGTCACATCTTTCCTGGTAACGCTAACGCTGCAGCGCCAAACACAAACACTGTCAACAATCGCGGACGTTGCGTTGATATTGATGTTCGCCGTAGTTTGTACAGACTGAGATTACAAGCGAGAGTAAAGGTATGTACATAACATTTATTTTTAACAATAACATGTCAACTGTAGCCTCAGCATGTTGCTAACATCAACTTGGCTGATAAACGATCACATTGCAGTTAAATAAAAATGTATTAAGCGTTGGTGTAAGAAGCAGAAGTGAAAACTGTTCGTCTTGTCGGTCACGGTAACCCCGCCCCCAACCGCTGACGTAAGCGGTTCTTACTTCTAGACCAGCAACGATTTGGTGCTACTTAAGAACCACTTTTCCTGGCTCGGAGCTGGTGCTTTGTGTGTGGAAACACAAAGAACCGATTTGAAACTAGGCTCTGGCTCCGAACCAGCACCAGCTCTGCCAATGGTGTCACCAGCTGCCTCCATGCAGGCACCCTGACCAACCAGTAGGAGTCTCTAGTGCACTGACAAAGACATCACTAGCAAACAAAGAAAATTGTGTTTTCCCTAAGGAGAAAAGGAAAGTTTAACGTTTTATTTAAAAAATCTGAATAGGATTGTGGATTGGAGTTTTTTTTCTTGCAGATCTGAGTTGTAGCTTACTAAAGTTTAAAAACATGCTCTTGAAATGATACATATTTGCATACTGATGCCATCAGGGGTTTCAGGGTTACCACAGCTCACAACAGGTTCAACTTCCAATTTTCCAGGACTGAAGTCAGGTTTCAATTCTTCAGCTTTCTTTTTTCTTTCTCGTACTTTCTGATGTGATCAATTCAACACTGCTGGTCATGACGAATACCCATATTTGCAGACATGTTTTATGCTTAAAGGGTCCATGATGTTGATCATTAAAGTCCAGTCATCCAGGACAGTTTGGGTTCAGATTATGGAATGTGTGGGGAGTTCTAGGTCAAGGCTCTCTGAGGTTCTCCTTACTTTCGTTTGCTCTTAGTGTCAGTGGTCTGGAAGACACTGGAGGCAGACATGAGGTTCTCAATGTACTGACCCAGAACCTGGTTTTCAGACTTCAGTTTTAGGTTCTCCTCTTTGACAGCATCAACTCTTGCAGACAGGTCTGAACACACAAACACAGTTATCAGCAAAATTATACTGGTATACAGAAGCTCGATGGGTATTTTGTTGGATCATGTGCACTAAAAAGACAATATAAAACCACACAAAAACAAGGAACACCAGAATTTTGACTTGAACTTGATGGTATTCAATATCCAAGAGGCATGTTTTCAGAATCAGAATCAGAAATACTTTATTAATCCCCGGGGGGAAACTCTTTGTAACAGCAGCTCACAATCACGTCAGTGCACACAAGAATGGAAGTACTAAGCAAGGCAAAAATATAATACACTATAATAGAGGTAAGTACAAAGTGGATATAAGTATAAATTTAAAATTTAAATAAGTGTAAGGTACAAAGTGGGTTTACCGGTTGAAGTTAATATACAGTATAAAGTAATAGTGCATGAACTGTCAAGTTACGTGTAGCTTATTAACAATATATAATGGGACGGAGGATATTGCACAGCCGTACTAGAAGTATAAATAAGTATCACAAATTAAATTAAATTGAAAACAAGGTGTATTGCACAGTAGTTTAAGCACCAAATTATGTCCAGTATTGCAGAGATGTTCATGATCAATGTCCAGTTTAGTGACTTATGGTCATATCGACTAACACTTAGAGGGAGGAGTTATAGAGTTTGCTGCCCACAGGCAGGAATGACTTCCTGTGGCGCTCTGTGGTGCTCTTTGGGAGGATGAGTCTTCTGCTGAAGGTACTCCTTTGCTTGACCAGCACGTCATGGAGTGGGTGGGAGACACTGTCCAAGATGGCATGTAGTTTGGTATTTGATGTCCTTTGTTACCCATGGTTTATTGTTAGGATAATAATGAACTATTTTAGTTGAGAAATTGCAGTCCATACAGAAGTTAATGTAGCCCTTGATGCACTCAGTGAGCCCCTCGATGTCCTCTCCATGAGGCTCACAGAGTGCGTCCCAGTTTGTCACCTCAAAACATTCCTGCAGTGTCTCATAGGCGTCCTCTGACTATCTCCTCACTGTCCTTGTGGTCACAGGCTGCCTTTTAACCAGAGGCATATAGCAGGATTTGAGGTGAACCAGGTTGTGGTCTGACCTGCCCAGGGGGTGGGAGCTGTATGCGTCCTTAACGTTAGCATACAGCAGGTCCAATGTCTTCTCCTCTCTAGTAGGACAACTCACATACTGGGTGAAATTAGTCAGTGTTGTTGAAACACTGACATGGTTGAAGTCGCCCGATATTAATAGGAGAATCTAGGGCCAAAATCTCACAATGCGACTGCGGCTACGACCCCCGTCTACAACCAGCTCCATGCTCTCATTCTATTCCTCCTCTTGAGTTTTTTTTTATGCATAGACTTATCAGCACTATGGCCAAAGCTTGAATTGTTTTCCTGAATTTTAAAACCTTAGAACAGTAGAGATGAATGCTGTGAGCTGATGACCTGCCTCCTCTCTTACATACTTTTTTTCTATTTGTATCGCAGCACTTCAATTCACCACACATTCTTTGCACAATCTGACATGCCTCAAACTGATATTGTGCAATGTGACACAGCGTGACATGCAGTAAACTTACACCATGGTTGTTGTGCTTAAGGACACAGGCTGCTCTGGAGAACTAGTTTATAAGTCATTATGTGTAAACGTCAATCAGTGTTGCTTCGTTTCACATGCTGTTGTGCAAATCGAATAGACAACAGGTGGAAATTATAGGCAATTAGCAAGACACCCCCAATAAAGGAGTGGTTCTGCAGGTGGTGACCACAGACCACTTCTCAGTTCCTATGCTTTCTGGCTGAAGTTTTGGTCACTTTTGAATGCTGGTGGTCTACAACCCACACAAGTGGCTCAGGTAGTGCGGCTCAGGTAGTGCAGGTCATCCAGGATGGCACATCAATGCGAGGTGTGGCAAGAAGGTTTGCGGTGTCTGTCAGAATAGTGTCTAGAGCATGGAGGTGCTACCAGGAGACGTGAAGGAGGCCATAGGAGGGCAACAACCCAGCAGGACCACTACCTCTGCGTTTGTGCAAGGAGGAGCATTGCCACAGCCCTGCAAAATGCCTCCAGCAGGCCACAAATGTGCATGTGTTTGCTCAAACGGTCAGAAACATGAGGGTCACATGTGTGCATTGTCTCACCATCATCTGAGCTCATGGTGAAGTACTCTTCTTTTTTGGAATGCACGGTCAGAAACATGACTCCATGAGGGTGGTATGAGGGCCTGACGTCCACAGGTGGGGGTTGTACTTCCAGCCCAACACTGGGCAGGGCATTTGCCAGAGAACACCAAGATTGGCAAATTTGCCACTGGCGCCCTGTGCTCTTCACAGATGAAAGCAGGTTCACACTGAGCATATGTGACAGTCTGGAGACGCTGTGGAGAACATCCTGCTGCCTGCAACATCCTCCAGTATGACCAGTTTTGGCAGAGTAATGGTGTGGGGTGGCATTTCATTGGAGGGCCGCACAGCCCTCCATGTGCTCGCCAGAGGTAGCCTGACTATCATTGGGTACCGAGAAGAGATCCCCAGATCCCTTGTGAGACCATATGCTGGTGCAGTTGGCCCCGGGGTTCCTCCTAATGCAAGACAATGCTAGACCTCATGTGGCTGGAGTGCGTCAGCAGTTCCTGCAAGACTAAAGTATTGATGCTATGGACTGGCCCTCCTGTTCCCCAGACCTGAATCCTATTGAGCACATCTGGGACATCATGTCTCGCTCCATCCACCAACGCCACGTTGCACCACAGACTGTCCAGGAGTTGGCAGATGCTTTAGTCAAGGTCTGGGAGGACCCCTCAGCTACCTCATCAGGTGTTTTAGGGCGGTCATTCAGGCATGTGGAGGCCACACACACTATTGAGCCCCATTTTGACTTGTTTTAAGGACATTACATCAAAGTTGGCTCAGCCTATAGTGTGTTTTTTCCACTTCCATTTTGAGTGTGACTCTAAATCCAGACCTCCATGGGTTAATAAATTAGATTTTCATTGACGATTTTGTTGTCAGCACATTCAACTATGTAAAGAATAAAGTATTTAGACAATTTCATTCAGATCTAGGATGTGTTTGTGTTTTTTTTTGAGCACTGTACAACCAAAGCCTTACAGATTCTTAAAATGGGACACTCCAGGTTAGGAGTCATTAAGTTCCTGTAATGGAAAGGCCTATTATTGTTTAATTTTCTAGAAAAACAAACCTCAGAACTCCCAGCTTCTGATAGGATCATGTAATGAAAAAGGGTGACTAGATGGAAGGAACATGTTCAAGACTGCAGGCAAAATCTGATTTCTTTCTCAACACTGTTATCGAGCTTGTTACCGGAAGGTTGTCATATCAATCCAGATGTATAGATCATACATGAGTGACTGCAGAGTCACACACACTTCACATCTGATTTGAAAAAAAAATGCTTTTAAGCATTTTTTCAGTCCACATTTAATAATGTGATCCCAAACTGTACATGCCAGAACTCAGATTTGGGCTGCTACTCTTTATGACCTCAGCTAATGTCATCTCACAGCAAAATTAAGATGAAAAGTCTGGTCACGTTACTGGTTGTATTTGGTAGATGGACAGTTTGACTGTATTACTTAGTAGATTAACAACTAAAATGTGTTTGTCATACCTTCTAAAGTGTGTTGAAGCTCCAGCACCTGGTTGATGAGCCTTGTCTTCTCCTCCAGCTCAACCTGGTTCTCCATGTCACCTGCAGCCATGTAGGGATAGTCGAACAAAAGCACTGACTGACAAGTGAACTGAAGAATGATTACATGCATGTGTGCATTGTCTCACCATCATCTGAGCTCATGGTGAAGTACTCGTCTTCTTTTTTGGAATGCAGGGCTGCGACTCTAAAGGGACACTGAAGATTTTTGAAAATATAATTTAATCAATTTAGTATGTTTATTATACAAGATACACCTGGTTGAAGATGATTTTATAGCTTTTCTGACTTACCAGGAGCCAATACGTTAATTAAGTTACATAACTCAATGAAATGCAAGTGTCTTCACCAACACTCCCATAAACATGTTCCGCCTAATTATCCGTGATGGGCGGTAGCGAGTACTATCAGATACACTCATTTCAAAAGGTAGGATTTAATAACGGTTCACAAAGTGCTATTTAGTAGTACGCCGAATTTGCCATAAGAACATAATGCTTTACCAAAAAAATCCTAACTACATATAAATGGTACGCATATTTGACAAAAGAAAAAATCGATATCTTTCTATCGGAATCCCACATTACGATCTCAACATGCAAGTGATGTGGCTCAATGATGTTAACATTACATCATACACTAGCGATTTAAAAAATATTATAATAATACATTTCTTGTGTCAAAACTAGTGAGAGCTTAGCCCAACAGCCCACACATAGAGAGGTATCATGTATTTTGCTTGCTGAAAATCTTGTGAACCACTGTTAGCTTGCCATATTAAAACGGGTGACTGAAGAGGCTAGCTGGCGGAAAAAAAACACTCCTTGTAACGTTAGCAGCCAGGCCTGCTGCTAACTAACTAATGTTAGCTGTTAGCATGCTAAGCCGGATGCTGTTTAGCTTCAACTGCCACACATAGTACAGTGAATAAACAATAATGTGTACTCGACATACCTTGCAACGTGAAAAACAATAATTGCCGCGCCGAAATGCAGAATTTCGCCTGAAAATGTGAAGGGTTTGTGGAAATTCTCACAGATTTTGTCTGACACCAGCTGTGTTTAGGGTGTGCAGTTCAGGCTAGTACACCATAAAGCCGCTAGGAGGCGATAGGACACCAGGACTACAATAAAAGCAACACATCTGCCATTCAAATGATACAGATTCTCTTTCCGTTTTATTGCCCATATTAAAAGGACTTCAGCTGTATATAGATGACTGTTTTAACCTTCTAATGTCACAATTCTCGCAAACATAAAAAATGATGATTGACATCAGAATCAGAATCAGGTTTATTGGCCAGGTATGTGTGACATACAAGGAATTTCACTCCGGTTTTACATTGCTCTCTATGTACATACACAGAATTAGACATACATTTAGCAGACATAAGTGAGGCAATACAAAGCAAAACAACAACAGTAACATCTGTAACCATTAAGACAATTAGTACAACAGTGCAGATTGCAAATGGTGCTGAAATAAATAAGATTAATGTAACAAGTTGATTTATATACATGAGGCATATAGTATGTACCGTGAGCGTAGATCTAAAAAATGTTGGTGGATGTTAGCATCACAGGGTTATTGGACAAGGATTGTTCCTGACGCTATATGACTGGTTTTAAGTGTTCATCAGAGTGATGCATGTGGGTAGAAACTGTACTTGAGTCTGTTCGTTTTGGCGTACAGTGCTCTGTAGCACCTACCAGAGGGGAGAAGTTCAAACAGGTTGTGTGCAGGAAGTGAAGGATCTGGACGTATATAAGTCCTGAATGGAGGGCAAGTCGTCACCGATGATCTTTTCTGCATTCCCGACTGTCCGCTCTAATGAATTCCTGTCAAGTTTGGTGGCCGATCAAAACCAGAGTAATGGATGTGCAAAGAACAGACTTGATAATTGCAGAATAGAACTGAAACAGCAGCTCCTGAGGCAGGTTGAACTTCCTGAGCTGGCAGAGGAAATACATCATCTGCTAAGGCCTTTTTGATGACGATGTTGATGTTGGACGCCCACGTTAGGTCCTGCGACATTCTGGATCCCAGAAACTTGAAGGCTTCCATAGTAGACACAGTATGGTGATCGGGAGCAATGTTTGTGGGCTTTTGCTGAAATCTACTGTAATTTCCACAGTTTTTAGCGTGTTCAGCTCCAGGTTGCGCTGATTGTTGCATTCTCAGAACACTTTACCTTTATGATTTATTAGATAAGATAAGTAGGTCCAATGTTCACCCTATCACTAAATGATTTCAGTCAAGGAGGGGGAACACTGCTGCCTGAGAATAGGAGGAGGGGCAATTTTTGTTTACTTTCATGTAAGGGAGAACTGATTGATGAAAGCAGAAGATTTGTTAAAATCACAAGTAAAAAACATTACCAATAACCTACAATGGGCCATGCATCATTACCACCAAAATCAGTCACTGCAATAACTGTAAGTTTGAATTGATTGCTTCATTTGAACTGTTTTAAATAAATAAATGAACAAATAATAACATTTGTGCCAATGGCACAGTGAAAACGTCCAGGATTAAGTTTGAACTCTAGCTAGACAAGCTTGTCAGTTGTCATATCACGTCATGCCCAGATGACGCCCGATGGGTGACAGGAAAAGCAGTCAAAGCTGTGGTGATCCAGAAGCCTCGTGCAGCATGGACAGCGATGATGAAAATATAGAAGAGGTCGTGGAAGGTAAGCGACATCTTGCTTTCATTTTTATTTCCCTGCAAACGACGAAATTTAGGATATATATGATATTTCTCTGTTGTTTTGAGATTCTGATGTCAGTTCTCCCTAAATCTCCGTGAGTCAGTCTATCAGTGGGCCCTTCTTGGTAACGTAAGAGCGCCAGGGACTTTATTCCAGAAGACGAGCCGCTTGACAGACGAGTGAGGGCGGCCTGGGTGATATCAGTGATCCGCTACCACCGTGGCTGCTTTAAAGATTTGACCAGGCAGGAAATGTAAAATAACATGAAGGGTTCTATTTTTGTTTTTCACAATCAGCTACACTTGTGCTCGGTTTATGATATTAAGCAACGATATAATACATGAATATGTGTGGTGTTTTAATACATTGTATCGACGGTCAGCGGTTAGACTGGGAAGTCTACCAGTACTACTATGCTTAAGTTAGCTTCCGATATGGCAGTTAAGGGAAAAGTTAAAGAAAACAATTTACACTGCTGAGCGACCAATCCTCCGTTTTTTGCACCTCTTAGGACCAGCATGATTCTTACTGTGGGGGTTCTATTGAGGACATTTTAGGTAAAGCCTTAACGCTGTCTGAAACCCACTTTCAAATTTTTAAAACCTTTATTCTATTTGTGAAAATGAAAAAAGGCCGATTTCACTGATTTTATTTTTATTTTTTAACACCTAGAGCACATTGGTCCAGATTATCCCAGAGAGGCTAAAGATTCTTTAAAACACAGTTTCAGATTCGTGAAACCTTTATTCTATTTAAGAAATTAAAAAAAGGGGCGATTACTGTGGAATCAAATTAGGGTCATTAATATTTTGAGCTTGTGAAATGATGCTCAAAACTAATTTCACAGCCTGAAGTTGTATATGACATTTGATTTGCATGTGAAAAAAATGTGGTTTAAAAAAAGATAACCTTCCTATCCTTATCTTTGTATACTGTGTTGGGCTTTAACAGATGCATTTTGTTACCATGTGTTGTTATAATTGCTTCCATTGTCTTCCTCATATGTAAGTCACTTTGGATAAAAGCGTCTGCTAAATGACTAACTCTAGGGAGATATCGGCTTGTGACGTTGAAGTGTGCGCTGTCCTCTCCTTTGTTTCACGTCAGATTGTGTGCCGTTTTCTCTTTTGTTTACATGAGTCGAGTTAATACAATGTCTGACGTAGACAAAATATTGCTTTTAATGACTCTGCTAACAGCAATTATCACATGAATACAGATATATGCACAGTTAGCTTATTGTATTGCAGAACAGAGGCCCCAGAATGCAATAATACACAGGACACTGCTTATGACAACACTCCCTCAACACAGATCTCGCCGTCTGAGGGGAATCAAGATGGCGAAATGAGCGGCTGCACCTTTAGCAGGGTCTGAAATTAAAAAAAAAAAGTTTTTGTCCTAAAACACAACAAGCGAAGTAAGTTCTTAACACTCCAGTCATTCCAGGAAAAAGAAATTATTATTCGGACTGTCGACATGGCTAATGCTAAACAACACCAGGCTAGCTTGCTTGATCATGACTAAGATTTGGCGGTTCTCAGAGAGGCATGTGATGATGAGGATGTTGAGGAGATTGAAGAAGAAAATATGAAAGCTCATATGATCGAGCACTCTCCGCTGCCCAGCCCCAACCCCAAGAGATTAAAAAAGAAAGAGAGCAAGACAATAAAATTAGTAATGAAAACATCTATGAAGCCATTCAAGCGGTTATCAAAAGATTTGAACAAGACAAGCGTTTGAAAAAGTTTGAACTCCACATAGAGGCCAACTCACAAGCTGTCAAAGAAAACAAGGAGGAAATTGGGAAAATGCTGAAGCAAATCGAGTCCCTGACTAAAGAAAACAGCTGTCTGAAAGAGATGTGCCTGGAAAACGCCAGATACAAGAGAAGGTGGGACCTCAGGTTACTGGGCTTACCGGAGAAGGAAAATGAGGATACAAGAGAGGTTGTGGCGGTAGACAAACTCAGGGAAATGGTTGACACGGTTCATCGCCTGGGCAGGAAAAACGATGCTGCACATAACAACTTGCCAAGGCCCATCATCATCCAGTTTGTAATGCGGACTGTCCGCAACGACGTCTGGAGAAAATCAAAAGATGCCAGGGTCCGCAAAGAACTGAACATTCGCTTTAGGGAAGACTTCCCCAAAGAAGATCGAGATGCCCGGGCAAAGCTGTGGCCGAGAGTTCAAGAAGCCCGACACAACGGAAGAAAGGCTTTCCTAAAAGAGGGGTATGCAATTATTGATGGTCGGCGAATTGAGCCCTGACAGGTAGCCAAGAGGAAGACGCTATGTCTTTCACTTTCAGGTAGTTCGTATTGAGTTGCTAAATCTACACATATTTGAAATGTTCTTGTGTGTGGTAAGTTAAAGAAGAGCTATTGTTGTGTTCTTGATCTAGCGCAGATACCTGAGACTCATGCGGGGGCAGCAGATGAAACATTTTGGAAACAGCAATGGGGGGACAAAATTTTTTTTCCGCATGGAACTCCTCACTCTGCTGGAGTAATGGTGCTACTGAATAGACTACCAGGCAAGGTGATCGACCACCAAAGAGATACAGCTGGACACTGGCTTATGATGGTAGTGGAGATGCACGACCAAAGATTTATCCCATTGTGTATATATGGCTACAACAATAGAACAAAAAACAAAGCCATGATGTTACAGTTAAGTTCACTCATAAATGATTTGAAAATTAGATTTGTGACAGAAAAAGTGGTAATGGGTGGTGAATTCAATATAGCCCCAAATTCATGGCTGGATAAAGTACCTCACAGGGGTCAGCAACCTGAGTATGCTGACATCATGAATAACTTGTGTACGGCAACAAATACCGTTGATTGTTGGAGAATATGTAATCCAACCTCCTTAAAATACACGTGGGTCAATTCTTCAGGTACGCATTACTCAAGATTAGATTATTGGCTTATTTCTCAGACACTTTGTAAAGATGTTTCAAAGTGTGAGATTTCAGCATCGCCTCTCACTGATCACTGCCTGATTAGTTTATAATTAACAATAGCTCAGAAACTACTGACATGGGAATATATCTGGAAATTCAACAATACCTTATTACTAAATGATGGATTCTGTAAACAAGTTAAAGCACTTTATCAATGTGTCAGTAAGCTTGATATGTCAAATATAAACAAATGGGAATGGTTCAAATTCAAGGTTTAAACATCTAGCAAGTGATACAGGAAAAAAATTCACAAACTCGCAAATGCAAACAAAAATAATTAATTGAGAAAATAAATAAGCTATGTAATAAACCAGAAACATCGACAGAAGAGAAAGCTGCGCTACATGCACTTCAAGTTCAATTAGATGATATTTACTTGGAAAAAGATAATGGAGTGTTTATATGATCTAGAGCCAGGTGGCTTGAACAGGGCGAAAAGAATTCATCCCACTTTTTTAGTTTAGAAAAACAAAGACAAAGTAATAAAAGAATAAACAAACGTAAGATAAATGAGACTTTTATTGAAGACCAAAAAAAGATTAATGATGAGATTTGGCTCTTTTACAAGAATCTTTATAAATCAGGAGGATAAAGATATATTGGAAGAGGATCTAAATATGTCAGAAATTGAAATTGCGTTGAAACAGATAAAAAATGGAAAATCCCCAGGAATTAATGGTCTAACATCGGAATTTTATAAACACTTTTGGGATGACATTAAAGATCTGCTAATTAAGGCTTTCATGGAGTGTATAGAAAATGGGGACTTATCCCCCACAATGAAAACAGGATCGATAACCGTATTACCTAAACCTAATAAGGATTTAATGAAACTCGACAACTGGAGGCCAATAACTCTTCTTTGTAATGATTACAAATTAATAGCCCTTGTATATGCAAATTGACTTAAACATGTTCTGGGTACTCTGATTGATGAATTTCAGTCAGCTTTCATGAAAGGTAGACATACTAATACTGGATATGTTAGATTACCAATCCCTTATAGATTCTGAAAGTTTCATTCTGTTCATTGACTTCTTTAAAGCTTTCGATTCTATAGAACATGCCTTTTTAATCCAAACATTAGAAAAATTTAAATTTGGAAATAAGTTTTCCAAAATTATTAATATGTTTTATAAGGGCGGCTGTGGCTTGGTGGCAGAGTGGTCGTCCACCAATCGGAAGGTTGGCGGTTCGATCCCAGGCTTCCCCCAGCCACATGTCGAATTATCCTTGAGCAAGATACTGAACCCCCCAAAAAAAACTTCCTCCTGAAGCTTCGCCTTCGGTCTGTAAAATGTGTAAATCGCTTTGGATAAAAGCGTCTGCTAAATGACTAAATGTAAATGTAATAAGTTATGTTCCCTTTCAAAAGCTTCACTCG
>CM022490.1:3410475-3451362 GCA_011952105.1 Coreoperca whiteheadi
TTAATCCAGGAATGACCCCTTGACTAAAGGTTACTTGTGGAATTAGAAAAGGCTGTCCCATATTGCCCACACTTTTCATATTATGTACTCAGTTGTTGGCTTATCTGATTGTAAACCACCCAGAATTTAAAGGAATTGATATCTTTGATTATGAATTTCGCATTAGTCAATTTGCGGATGACACAGTTTTTTTCTTAAAAGACAAATCAGTAATCGGGAAAGCTTTAAACATAATCTCTATTTTCTCTAAGGCATCTGGTTTAAGTTTAAATCTGAACAAATGTGAATTACTACCACTGTATCCTTGTACAGATGTTCATATACTGTCCATCCCAATCAAATCAGAAGTGAAATATTTATCAAAATTCCACAGTCAGATACTGCACTATTGGAAGATGATGTTTATACATAATTTTACTCCACATGGCTCCACACTGTGGAACAACAGAACAATTACAATCAATAGGAAAACCTTATTCAATCAAAACTGGTATTACAAGAACATAATCTTTGTTACAGACCTGTTGGATGAACACGGCTTCTTCTTACAATTTATTACCTTTTAAGGAAACATTTGATGTGCAATGTTCCTACAGGGAATTTAACAAAACCTGCAAAGCAATACCACTCCCCCTGTTATACTTACTACAAAACATGCTCGCTTACACAAATGTACAGGTAATCCTGCCCGATTTACAAATTGGCCAAATGCCAATCACTAACAAGAAGTGTAACAACAAGAACATAGGGAAAGTACTCAAAGGTATTCTTTTTCCTGATTATTCAAGATACACAAATATTAGAATCAATTAAAATAAATTGAAAATCACGAATAAATTCTAAAAATATTTAAAATGGCCAACTTCACCAAAGGCCAAAGACGTACAGTACAAAATTCTGAATAATTATTACCCAGCAGCAGAAATGTTGAGGAAAAGATTTAGATTTGAGGTTGACCCATGTTTTTTCTGTCTTGAAGAACCCAAAACCATAGAACATCTCTTCTGGTAATGTTCATTCACAGCACAGTTTTGGCAAAACTTAAAGAATTGGCTAAGTATTAAAATGGACAATATTACTTTATGAGACAAAAAACTAATTTTAATCTATAACGATAACCTCCCTAAAGAAATATCAGATATGGTCAATATCATTATAATTATGGGCAAATATCACATTTATGTATGTAAATGGAAAAACCAGAAACCCTCACTGAGTTGTTTTGAAAACGAACTGAAACAATATTTTTCTTCTTTACGAACTTTAGCTGGTACACATGAGTCAATTCAAACACTGTGTCAGAATATGGCACAATTTCTGGTGTTTTGATCAGAAGAAAAGAGAGTTGTCCAACTAATTGGCTCTGCTGCAACTGTAATATGTATATTAGTATAAACTATGTCGTAATGTAGCTCTGAAGATGCCTTGCGTTGTACGAGTGTATAAGTATGTTTGGGTATGTGTGTATGGGTAGAGATGAGTAAATATGGATGTGTATGTGTGTGTGTATATATATATATATATAGTCTGCTCACTACATGTACCTGTTGTTTGTATTCAGTTGTCTATATATAATTTTATTTAATTTTATTTTATAGTTTGGTGTATCACTGTATCTTTCATTTGTTGTTGACACTGCCTTGCAAATTCTACTTTGCAGAATACTAATCAAGATTCCTACTTGAATTTGTAATTGTTCTAAATAAAGTTAGAAATAAAAACAAAAAGATGTCGCCGCCAGTTTTGGACGAGAGGAGGCTCATGATTGGCCAACATGGCTAGGGGTTAGAGTTATATCGCCACCTGTTGATTTTGCATGCTCTTGTCAGTGCTTCATATCGTGTTTCCGCGTTTTCATGTGGACAGAGATTTTTTTCAAACCGTGTTTGTGTCGGCGCAATTAACAGAGGAGGAAAAACTCTGGATATAAAAATACCCGCGTACTTGGCCTAAGACAAATAAATGTCAGTGACAGAAACCTGAATTCAATTAATTAAAGCGTCTTAATATATTCAGGTTTATATATAAAAATCTGACTCAAAGAATTGTTTCTCCTTTCAGCTAATGGTTAATTTGAAAAAAACAGTGGAGAAATTACTTTTTTTTCTCATAATTAACACTTGATGAAATGATGAAGGCACTTGCAAATGACAGGCTGTTTCATTTTTACCTCTTTACTTACGATTTCATTAAATCCTTATTTTTTTTCTTTACAATATAAACGAAAACACTTCTTGGGGAGTCAATGAGAATAAATACAAAATTTTAATAATATCCAATATATATATATATAGTCAGTCAGTCAGTCATTTTCTACCGCTTGTTCCCGTTAGGGGTCACGGGTGACTGGAGCCTTTCCCAGTGACTTTTTGGCCTTAGGCATGGTACACCCTGGACAGTGTATATACCTTCTACCCAAAGCTAAAATGGCATTTAAGGTGTCTGCTTTCAATGTCTTCACATGAACAGTGTAAAATCATAACCTCAAATACTCCTAATAATAATAATAAAAATAATAATCTTTGTTTGTATAGCAGCTTTTCATAAAAGAAATACAGCTTAAAGTGCTTCACAACAAAGAAATGTACATGCACATGTGCTTCACACCAGAATAAACATAAAAACAGGAATAGAATGCCATAATTAATGGAAAATAAGATGGGAAATAAAACCAACTAAATAGTAATGTTAAGAAGAATAAAGCTAAAAAATGGCATACATAGAATGCGTAAAGTCACGAAAAATGCAAAGATGGCTTCACAAGAGATGTATCAATAATAAACAACAAAGGCAATGGAAAGAAGAAAGAAAATAAATAAACAGTTTGATAAATGATACCAGCTACGTCCATCCAAATTAAAGGCCAAGTTAAAGAGAGAGGTCTTTAATTTATTTTTAAAAATACCAAGGGAGTTTTTCATGAGATTCAAGGGGAGGGTGTTCCACAGTTTGGGGCCATAAAAACAAAAAGCATCCTCAGATTTCTTGTGAGACACTCTAGGAACTTCTAAAAGAAAGGCATTGGAAGATCTGAGAGTTATTTTTTGGTACATAAAATGAGAGGCAATTGCTAATTCATTAGCGTGTTAGATTATGTAGATTAAGTAAAAGGACTTTAAAATCAATTCGAAAAGATACAGGTAGCCAGTGCAGTGACGCGAGTAGAGGTGTAATGTCATTTGTATTAGTCAAAATCCTGGTTGCAGCGTTCTGAATTATCTGTAATTTTCTTCAAGACTTTTTAGGGAGACCAGTAAAAAGAGATTGCAGTAATGAAAGTGACTACTAATAAAAGCATGTATCACCATTTCAGCATCGTTCTGAGTTAAAAATCATTTTATTCATATTTCCAGTTTTTGCTAGATTTATGTGAAACACACTGGTGTCATGCAATGTATCTACTCAGGGAGGGTGTTTTAGAAGTCTCAGTATTTCACTACCACTTTATTAACTGTGTATAAGAAATCTTCATGGCACACTGTGGTAATTCAGCCCAAGCGTCAACCTCCGGGTCTGAAAAATGAAGTCAACCCAGAAGTGCCAAAAACTGCAGTTCATCGAATGACCACCACTAATATGCCCAACTTCACAGCAGAAATAATCATGTTTACAGCCTGGTGCAAAAAACAGTTTAGATCTCTATAGTTAATGACAATTGTGAGGGGGGTGAATATTTTTATAACTCACCCATTTAAATTATATTAAGGCTAAAAGTTATGCATAAGTAAGGGCGTGGTCAGTTTGACTGACAGGTGCAGTACTAAGGCTATCATTTTCAATGTCCACATGAATATTAAAATCACCTACAATAATTACTTTATTCGTTTTAAGGACTAAACTTGATAGAAAGTCTGAGAATATTTGTTATAGTACATTATAAGAAATAGAATTGGCTATCCTGTTTTCCAGAATGGGTTTGAAAGAATTAGAACAAGGCTTTTGAATGAGTTATAATTTAGTTTAGGTATAGGGTTGATTAATAGGCGAAAATGGCTGCAACTCCACCTTCTCGGCCCGTGCCTTGCGGAATGTGATCATTATTATGACTGGGGGGACTGGATTCATTTAGACTAACATATTCTTCATGACCCAGCCAGTTTTCAGTGAGACAAAATAAGTCAATATGATAATCTGATATTAGATTGTTTACTAGTACAGAGATCTGATGTTTAAGAGTCCACATTTAATTCTCCTATTTTGAGGTGCTATTTCAGCTATTGCCCCTAGTGGATAAATGTGAGTGTGAATGGTTGTCTGTCTATGTGTCAGCCCTGCGACAAGTTGGCCACTGTCCAGGGTGTACCTCGCCTAAGGCCCAAAGTCACTGGGATAGGCTCCAGTCACCCGTGACCCCTAACGGGAACAAGTGGTAGAAAATGACTGACTGACTCTTCTTCTGTTAACTTTTGATTTTATTAATTTAAGTGGTCGGGGGGCAGACATCGTCATTATGGGGTTATGGGTGGGTAACTGCTCTGGAAGAGCATAGAAGCGTGTGGTCTCAACTCTGGTTTGTCATGGTTTAGGTCCACTATTAAAACCTCTTGGTTACTAAGCCCATTTTTCCTAACTATTTTCTGAAATTACATGCCCAAATAGATTGAGTATATCTTAACAACCACAAAGCTTATATGCATAATCCTGGTCTCAAAAGAAAGCTAAGACCTGTGAGATTACAATAGAAGTGTAGGGATTCAGCTATATCTATACTCTGTCAGATAATATGCATCTGGAAAGCAGTAGAAAATGTACATTTCTACCTCCGCCTAAAAAAAACACATCATTTATAGTGAAAACACATTATCAAGGAATAAGCCTAAACTTTGTAGGAATGATTAAAATAATATTTGCTAAGTAACTGTGCAAAATAGATGGCAAAAAAGTGAACCTAAGCAGTTTAACACACATTTTATCACAGATATTTCCAGGCGGAGCCAGCAAATATGGTATTTGGATCCAGATGTGCCATTGACCTGTTTGAGGTACCAGGCAGTAAAAACGAATTATATTTCACTAATATATCATTATAGTAACTCATTCCATCAAATACAACTGTTTTTGAGTCATTTAGAGTTTATAATCTGGCTCAGATTCACCTAGGCACTCTCTCTGCACATACACTATGCCTCTGCAGCTGCCTGTGTGTGGCCTGTCAAAGACTCAGAGATCAGCAGCCCATTGGCCGATCTGCATAAATGACACCTCTTGGGACCATTAGAGCCAATAGAATCGATTGAAACCGCCCACGGTTGGCTTAGCAACACCAATCACCATCCAGAAGGCAGTAAGACCAGAACCAGTGATTTCTGTTCGTGAGGTCCCTCCCCCCTCTGACTCGACTGTTATTGCTTGTGGAAAAACCCAGGGATCCGCCATTGATTTCAAAGGGACCGTAATACATGAGAGAACACGCTAGAACCATCTTTTTTAATCGGAATATGACTTTTGACCAGAAGACAGCAAAGGTAAGACATGCTTTATGATATGGTTATGATTTTTTGTTACAGTTATGACTGTAGATCGCTGATATTTCATCGCACGGCAACGTGGCTGGCATCTTTGTTTTCTGCAGAGTCTGCCCTTTCAGAGGGTGTAAAGCTTGTGTGGATTGCTGGAAGTGGTGAAAATAAGGAAATCATGGAATTGTGATTTGCATATTTGTGTGTTTTTGGACATTATGAGTATAATTGCCTAGGTTGTAATTGTGTTTTGTTCTGGCTGTGGATGCTTGGTACTGGCTTTTAGAGGAGTCTCTGGCCTTTCTTTTGATATGTAGGATGGTACAATTGATGCTTCTTAGCTTGTGTACTGTTCATTTGGACTGTCCAGGACTGGACAGGACTGCGTACATCCCCCTTTCAGGGAGGCTCTGTGTATGGGAGAGACTCAGCCAGATTTCTAGATATGAGAGCTGCTCCATCCAGCCATCTCTCCTAATCAGACCAGGTCTTCCCCAGAAGGTCTGCCAATAATCTACGAATCCCACATCGTTTGCTGGACACCACCTCCACAGCCCTCAATGGAAAGAAGACATGCGGCTAAACATGTCATTACTGGTCAGATTTGGGAGGGGCCCACAGAAAACTACGACATTGTCTGACATTGTCTTTGCATACATACACACCTACTCAACATTAATTTTAGTGACTTCCGATTGGCGTAATCGGAAGTCATTACCGCGGACAAGAATAACAATCTTGCTGTATTCACGTTTATCCTTAGCCAGCAGTTTCAAATATGATTCAGTGTCTTCCGCTCTGGCCCCAGGAACACATTTAACTATGGTCACTGATGTCGCTAATTTCTTAAGTTTCTCAAAATGGAGCTGCCAATAATCAGAGTTGGTTTCGCAGTGGGTGTGTAGCTGAGTGGGGAGATCCTGCTGGAAACGTCAATGTAATGAACGTTTGAAGAATCGTACAAATTAGCTGCGATGAGCTAGAGCAGCAAACTACACGCTAACAGTAACACACAAACACCGATGACCGGAAATAAGGCAATATGCTTATGTCAGCACGTCGTCAGCAAATCTGTTGACAGAGAAGCAATGTGGCAGTTAACACGTAACTTGGCTTGCATGGAATTACATTCAGTACCTATAGACACAAAGAGGGTGAAACATTCAGATCATAAAACAGCAGATGTTGCTAAAGAACAGAGACTGTATCAGTGTGTAACTAATCTAACAAAGGGAGCTCAAAGATTTACCCAATGCTCCTCTTATTTATGATTTCAGACAGCTGACTACTGTCGACCCAAGTAACATAAACACGAGCCTGAAGGAGAGCCTGAGGCCTTCTCTACAGCAAATCATTCTTAGAGTAAATTCTATAGCACCCTCATGAATTCTATTACACCCATAAACCTTGTGGTCACCCCAAATTATCTGACAATGGTGCTAGTATGTGCTAAAAAGCAGGTAAGAGTGTCATGAGGGATAGAGAAATTACACAAGTAAAGAATGAGAGTGTGAACTGTGCAAGAATCCATTCAGTTGAGTCAAATCATCAGACTCCCCTTTCCTCTGTTTGTGTGTGTATTCAGGCCCATTGGATGAAGATGGTCAACCCTATGGGTTCTGCACAGTAACCTACTCATCCAGTGATCGTTTTGAAGGACACTTCACCCATGGAGAGAAGAATGGCAAGGGCAAGTTCTTCTTCTTTGATGGAAGGTACCGTAAAGATAATACATAAAAACATTTACCTCAGCCTTTCAATTTTGTTGATTCTGTATCAGAGCAGTACATTTTCAACAAACAGTATATTGCAAAAAGATGTTCTGGTTTCAAAGCATGTTCTGCAAAATTATGACGGTGTTTTATGGCCACTGAAAATATTTACATTTCGAGAATGAAGTAGTACATTTGAGACAAATGTCATAATATTACAATTCAATAAAATCAAAAGTTAGCAGAAGAAGAGTCAGTCATTTTCTAACGCTTGTTCCCGTTGGGGGTCACTGGTGGCTGGAGCCTATCCCAGTGACTTTGGGCCTTAGGCGGGGTACACCCTGGACAGAGGCCAACTCGTCGTAGGGCTGACACATAGACAGGCAACCATTCACTTTCACATTCATCCACTAGGGACAATTTAGAGTTACCAATTAACCTACACATGCATGTCTTTGGATGGTGGGAGGAAGCCGGAGGGACCCACGGTAACACGGGGAGGACATGCGGACTCCAGCCAGGGGGATCGTGGTCTGGTCTGGGATTCAAACCCACGAGCTCCTTGTTGGGGGGCAGGGGTGCTGGCCGCTCTGCCACAGTGCAGCCCCACAAATAGAGTCATAAAGTTAAAATAAGATTTAAAAAATTGTGAATAAAGTTTATAAAACAAGGGGGAATTTTAATACTAAACACTTAACAGGTGCGAGCATATCAAATGAGGGTTGTGGATGATCTGAATTTATAGGTTTCACCAATGAGCACCATATTGTAAAAGATTATAGGATATTTAAATGAAATTAAACCACAATCGATGTAAATTTACTTAAATGTCCACGTGTTTTGAAGCAGTGACTGAAGCACAGTGGAGACTTGGTTTCCTCCAGACTGAGCCAGAGTGCAGAGGTTGATTCATAGTGCCACCTGCTGTTGTGGAGGGTGAATTACTTAGGAAATTTGTGAGCAAGTCCTCAGCACAATCACAGAGGAAAGATTTTGCCAAAAGTCACATGATATTTATTTGTCTTTGTAGGATATTTTTTTTTTGTACTTGTGAAACATACATAATTGAGGCCATTCCAAAAGACTAGGTATAGGTTTTCAGGATGAAACCTCCTGAAACAATTTATTGTAAGCAACACAAGACTTTAACAGCCAGGACAGGACATTTGCAGCTGGGGAGATTAAATGCTTGATCCCCTGCACCATAGACACAGCAGCACTGCCCCAGCAGGTCGCCATAGTCACAGATCCACATACACCTCCTGACGCTGAAATACCTGCTGAAAGCGACAGTAAGAAAGAAGAGAGGGACGAGAAAGCACAAAACTACAGAGACAGAAGAAGTCAAGTTAGTAACATGCATTTATGGGATGAGAATGCATACGGATGGAGAGGGAGAGGGGGACAGAGGCGCATCATGTGAAGTCCCCTGGCAGTCTAGGCCTAGAGCAGCATAACTAAGGGATGGTTCAGGTTCACCTGAGCCAGCCCTAACTATAAGCTTTATCAGAGAGGAAAGGCTTTAGCCTACTCTTAAATGTGGAGATGGTGTCTCCCTCCCAAACCCGAACTGGGATCTGATTCCACAGAAGAGGAGCTTGATAGGTGAAGGCTCTTGTTCCCGTTCTACTTTTGGAGACTCTAGTAACCACAAGGAACCCTGCATTCTGAGAGCACAGTGTTCTAGTGGGTTAATAAGGTACTATGAGCTCTGTAAGATACCATGGTGCCTTACCATTAAGAGCTTTGTAGGTGAGGAGGAGGATTTTTTATTATATTATGGATTTTACAGGGAGCCAGTGCAGAGAAGATAATATTGGAGAAATATGATCTCTTTTCCTAGTTCCTGTCAGTACACGTGCCGCTGCGTTCTAAATCAACTGGAGAACTTTTTCGGGCTGCCTGATAATATGGACTTGCAGTAATCCAGCCTTAAAGTAACAAATGCATGGATAAATTTTTCTGCATCATTTCGAGACAGGAAGTGCCTAATTTTTGCAATGTTACTTAGGTTACGTAGATCAAAGATAACTCCGAGGTTCCTCACAGAGGTGCTGGAGGCCAGGGCAGTGCCCTCTAGAGCAATTATATCTGCCGAAAGTGAGTCTCGGAGGCGTTCGGGGCCAAGTACAATAACTTCAGATTTGTCGGAGTTTAACATCAGAAAATTTCTGCTCATCCAGGTTTTTATGTCCTTAAGGCATGCTTGACGTTTAACTAACTGATCAGTTTAATCCGGCTTAATCGATAAATATCCGCATAACAATGAAACTTTATGGAGTGCTTCCTAGTAATATTGCACAAAGGAAGCATATATAATGTAAATAGAATTGGTCCAAGCACAGAACCTTGCGGAACTCCGTGACTAACTTTGGCGTGCTCGGATGATTCATCGTTAACATAAACAAACTGAGATCGGTCTGATAGATAGGATTTAAACCAGCTTAACGCGGTTGCTTTAATTCCAATTAAATGTTCCAGTCTATGTAATAGAATTTGATGGTCAATAGTATCAAATGCAGCACTAAGATCTAACAAGCCAAGTATAGAGACAAGTCCACTGTCTGATGCAATTAAAAGGTCATTTGTAATCTTCACCAGTGCTGTTTCTGTGCTATGATGCACTCTAAAACCTGACTGGAAATCCTCAAATATACTATTGTTATTTAGAAAGTCACATAACTGATTAGCAACAGTTTTTTCAAGGATCTTAGAGATAAATTGAAGGTTAGATATAGGTCTATAGTTGGCTAAAACCCCTGGATCGAGAATAGTCTTTTTAAGGAGAGGTTTAATTACAGCTACTTTAAAAGACTGTGGTACATAACCTGTCAGTAAAGACAGATTGATCATATCTACTAAAGACGTGCTAACTAATGGTAAAACATCTTTAAGCAGCCTAGTTGGAATTGGGTCTAAGAGACAGGTTGATGGCTTAGATGAAGAAATTGTCGACTGTAGTTGAATAAGGTCGACAGGAGAGAAGCAGTCCAGGTACAGCTCAGGTTTTAAAGCTCCCTCCAAAGCCTCTATGCTTGAAGATCGATCAGCACCAGCTGAGAGCAGGACGTGACTAATTTTCTCTCTAATAGTCAAAATTTTATCATTAAAGAAGCTTATGAAGTCGTTACTGCTGAGGGCTATAGGAATACATGGCTCAATGGAGCTGTGGCTCTCTGTCAGCCTGGCTACAGTGCTGAAAAGGAGCCTGGGGTTGTTCTTATTTTCCTCTATTAATGATGAGTAGTAGGCTGCTCTGGCATTATGGAGGGCCTTCATATATTTTAAGACTATCTTGCCAGGCTAAACAAGATTTTCCCAGATTGTTGGAACGCCATTTCCTTTCAAGTTTTCATGATCTTTGCTTTAATTTGCGGGTTTCGGCGTTATACCATGGAGCTACCCTTTTTTGTTTTATTATCTTCTTTTTAAGAGGAGCAACAGAATCAAGTGTCGTTCACAGTGAACCTGCAGCACTATCAACAAGATGATAAATTTGGGATGGACAGAGTCCTCTGCAATGTTAAGACATAGCATTGAAATTCAGATGGAATCACTTCCTTAAGTTTAGCTACAGCACTGTCAGATAGACATTTAGTGTAGTAGTATTTGACTAGTGGTGTGTACTCCAGTAATAGGAGTTCAAAAGTTATTAATGGTCTGATAGTGAAGGATTCTGTGGAAAGACATTTAAATGTTCAATTTTAATGCCATATACCATAACATGGTCGAGGGTGTGGCCAAAACAGTGAGTGGGTTTATTTACACTCTGACAGAAGCCAATCGAGTCTAATAATGAGATAAAGGCGGTACTAAGGTTATCATTTTCGACGCCCACATGAATATTAAAATTACCTACAATAATTGCTTTATCTGTTTTAAGGACTAAGCTTGATAGTAATTCTGAGAATTCAGATAAAAACTCAGAATAAGGATCAGGAGCGCAGTACACTATATTCTTGCTCAACAACACTCCGACATGTGGGCTGGGGGAAGCCGGGATTGCCGACCTTCCGGTTGGTGGACGACCCACTCCGCCAAAAAAGCCACAGGTGATTAAAGTTTATTCAATTTAATAATAAGCTTGTCTTGCATTGCAGCTCTCTTTCTGTTTCTCCCCTCCACAGTACCCTGGAGGGTTTCTATGTAGATGATACTCTGCAGGGTCAGGGGGTGTATACATATGAAGATGGGGGTGTCTTCTATGGGACATATGTGGATGGTGAGCTCAACGGACCTGCTCAGGAGTTTGATGGAGAGGGCCGCCTGGTGTTCAAGGGCCAGTACAAAGACAACAACCGCTGTGGGGAATGCTGGGTCTACTACCCTGTGAGTCAGCTCAGTGCTCAATGCAACACCCTGGCTATGTTTACGTATGGAGATGGAGAATTCACTTGAGTTCAAGCCCTTCTGAGGCCATATTTAGGAAGTATTTTATCTTACCATTAAAAGTTCTTTGACACTAAATGTTATTTAAAGTCTTGTTTAAGACAGAGAAACAATCATGATGATACAGTGCATGAGTTCTGCACAAACTGAACAGAGTAGAATTAAAATAAATGAATGGTCTTTGTTAACTCTGTGTATTGTGTATTTTGGTGTGTACTGTGGTGCGTCTAGGATAGGGGCTGTGTGTTTGGGGAGGTGAATGAGGACGGGGAGATGACCGGTGAATCTGTAGCGTACATCTACCCTGATGGACACACAGCTCTCTATGGAAGCTTTGTAGACGGAGAGATAATCGAGGCTCGCCTCGCCACCCTGATCTCCAACGAGAGTGGAAGGCCATGCTTCGAAATCACACCCAACAGTAAGTACAAATGTGATCTCTATAAGGGGAAAGGCGGTACTAGTTTTAGAGGTTATACAGGTGACCTTTTTGCATAGGAGCTAATGTATCCATTTAGAATTGTCTACTTTCCTGAATTTGTTCACATTTGTTTTTCAAGATGGGAATGTTCGATCTAGGAGTAAAGTAATATAAATAAAGTCTTCTATCGCAATGTTTTAATTTTATATTCCGACATAGAGATATATAGTGATGGAGTACATTACCTGGAAATTCAACTAAGAAACTGTTGTGAAAAATAAAATAAGAAAATGGGTTTTTGGCAGAATTAAATACCTGACAAATCAAGATACTTCATTGTATTGATGCAAAAATCTAGTGAATCTAATAGTGCCATAAATGGTCTCATACAAGCAGAGATGTTAAAGGGATAGTTGGCACAGTATTAACAGTATACAGAATATATTATCATATGCCCAAACCTAGCAAAGAGTCTTGACATCCTTAGGAAGTGTGAGTTGTTGAACTTCAAACATGTGGTGTCCATAGCATGTACACTACGTTTTTTTTTTACAGTGCAATTCTTCACTTTAGCAAGATGTGTAAATTTAGGTTATATGACAGTACCAGTGGTGGCTGGTGACTCAAAAAACTGGGTAGAAGGACAGAGGTAAACCAACCCACGACATCATTTTATTTTACACTAGTTTTATGTTCAATGAAAAATTAAGCACTAAAACAATGGCTTACAAGATTTCTTAAAAACAACATAATTTAATTCAATCCTATTGTTTCCAGATTAACCATACAGGCTTAATGCAGAAGATAAGAGTATTTATCAAGGATATGAGATGTACCAAGAAGTAGGCCAATGTTCAACACCTGTGAAGGAAAGTGTGGTGACTGATGATGACCACTTGATGGTTAGCTGGCCTGATTTCCAATTAGACAAACTAAGCTTACTTCCAATTCCAATATTTTAACACCAATGATGTATTATCACAAGTACAGGTTCACCAGGGCTAACATAGTAGTGGTAGTGAATCTGAAAAAAATATATAATATAATGTAATTTTTTAGTGATGTGTTTAAAAGTAATTTGCACATTATAATTTATTTTCTAATATGATGCTACTGTAGTAATCCATCTACCGCTTTACCGCCAGTCCGTCATGTAACAATATAGTGGTAGAGAATTGAAGAGAATCGTTTTACGTGTTTTCGCCAACAATGGATTAGCATGAAAAAAAGTCCCCTCTTGCCCTCCCTGAAGGTGTCATTGTTGAAGCATTTTAATCAGAATTTCAATAATATACTTTTTCCAAAGAAGAAAGATAATTTTATAAACTAGAGAAGCAATTTCTAAAGAAACTGCGGTGTAAATGCTGGCTGTCAAACGATACATGTTGAATAATAACTAAAGTCTTCAATTGTTTAATATTTTAAGGTTTGTTGAAAAGCTGACTCTAAACTGAATTGCTGGCGTTAAAATTTGAATAATACCAATAATGTGGAACTCCATAAGGTTTGAATGGCGTTTTGTTCAAAAAGTATGAATGAAAAGGTAAGGTAGAAAATAGCTGAATCATAGTGTAAATGTAATTAAAGAGATGAACATTTTGAGAAAGACAGAAATACAGAAAGAGGTGTGTGTGTGTGTGTGTGTGTGTGTGTGTACACATGCCTGCTGGGACACACATGTATCAGTCTCCTCTACTGTATGGTTTAAAGGTCTATTATTTGAGTGCTGGGATCTACTACTGTAAGTGAATGCACTTCAGAGTAACTTCAAAGTAGGAATTGAATAGACCTCATTGCATGAAAGATGTGGAAATTTTTCTTTGGTTTAAATTTAGTCTATAGTTAAAACTATGAAGGAAGAGATACAACTTGAAAACTGCTTGTGTGTGTGAGGATGTCCTGTATGTTTGTGAGCGGAACATTTTGATAATTGAATGGTTTCTGTAGCTACATGGATGCACAAATAGTAGAATGTAACAAAGGATCAGTTTGAATTGTGAATTAAACCCAAAACAGCTCAAGATTTGAATGTATTTACAGTTCAAAAGTACAGGAATCTTACTCAGAATTACTCAACAGTCCACAAGTCAGAACAGAGGAACAAACTTCTTTGATGTATAATCAGTCAATTAAGCTCAGGTGTGTGTGTAACTGACTCAGTCAAGAGACAGACAGAGAAATCCTGTCAAAGGACAACTCGAACAAGATGCCCTCATAAAAAAACTGTAGGTCGTATATTTGAAATGAGGACACCAACAGCATTCTTAGGCTCTTCTGAACATCTACAATTTGTGTGGATAAAGTAAAAAAATGTGACCATTATTGTGATTTTAAAAACTGCCACTCTCTACTTCCGTCCAGAAATTTTGACTCTCATTTAACATCAGAGCTTATGGGGCAGTTGGTTGACTTTTTGTCACTTGGGAGCTCACCAAGGCAAATGTATAAGTCTGTTTGTGTCTATAATTACATGTCTGCAACCAGCACAGGTTTTCCAATGTTATAATGTATGTATGTGGAATGAAATTTGTGAGAGGAGCAAGTTAAAGAGAAATCTTTAAGAATATTTTTTCCTCCTCTCCACTCTAGCAATGAGGTCAAGAAAATGATGTCAAGCACTCTAACTCACAACAAAACAAAAATTTGCTTCAAACAAAATTTAATATTTTGAAAAGTTTAAAAGGTTTGATAGTACCTAGAATGTACAGAAAATGTGGAACATTTTGATGTTTGAATGGAGTTTCTAGCAGTAAGTTTAAATGAGTAGTTAAGAGTTGAAAAACCTTGAAAATGTGGAAATTTTTAACATTCTTTCTATTCATTTGAATGGGAAACCTTGAATATTTTTTGTAAGAATGCATGAGAAAAGTCATTTTCTACCGCTTGTTCCCATTGGGGGTCGCGGGTAACTGGAGCCTATCCCAGTGGCTTTGGGCCTTAGGCGGCAACCAACCATTCACTCTCTCATTCATCCACTAGGGACAATTTAGAGTCACCAATTAACCTAAACATGCATGTCTTTGGACGGTGGGAGGAAGCCGGAAAACCCGAAGAAAACCCCCGGTAACACGGGGAGGACATGCAGACTCCACCCAGAGAAATCGTGGTCTGGTCCGGGATTCGAACCCACAATCTCCTTCATGAGAAAAGTAATAGCTGGAATGTCCTAATTGAGCTGAATATTTTGATAATTGAATAATGTTTCTATGTTGAAATATTTGGAAGTAGTTAAGTGCCAAAAATGAAAAATCTTAAAGCTCAAATGAAAGTAGGCACATTTATTTTTTTGCCTGAGCATGTGAGTGGTACAATAGTATTATTAGTAGCAGTAGTAGAGACAGACGGAAAGAATAATTCATAATTAAACCTAAAACAGCTCAAATTTGAATGTATTAAGAGTTAAAAAGGACAGAGATAACACAACAACGATTTAAAAAAACTGGTACATTCTACTTTCGTCCAGAAAATGTGATGCAGATTTATAATGGCACAAATAGAGGAGTTGCTTGTCATTTAGAAGCTTACCGAGCCAAATGTATAAGTCTGATAGATTCAATAACCACATGTGTAGAACCAGCACAAATTTTCCAGCGTTTTTGGTGTTAAATGAACTTTCGCCTCACAACAGTTTTACAAGTGTTCAAAGTCAGGCACTGCTCTCAAATCATAAACAAAGTGATCAAAATAATATCAAGCTGTCAGTAAACAATATACCAAAACCAGAAAACACATTGTTCAAAACATCATTTGAAACAGGTTACATCAATTTTGAGTGGTTGTGTTCAATCAATGACGTGTGTTCTCTATTTGTATTTGATTGTTGCCACTTGTGTTTACCAGTATGGATGGCATGTGCATTAGAGTGCAGAATGTGTTTAGAGTTAATATTTTAAAAAGTATAAAAGGTAGAAAAAAGAGGAGACGTGGTATACATTTAAGGGGAGTGTTGCCACAGTTACTTTGAAAAAGTAATCTGATTATTGATTACTCCTTTAAAAAGTAACTTAGTTACTTTACAGATTACTTGATTTTAAAAGTAACTAAGTTAGATTACAAGTTACTTTATTAGTTACATTCAGCCTCTGCCGACAACCCCCCCGCCGCCTCAACAGAACAATGACAGCTGGTTTTGCCAACACTCACTTTATTGGAAGTGCATTTTTAACAGTAATGTCAACAATGTATCTCCAAACATTTTAAGTTGAACTTAAAAACTATCTCCTGAAAAAATACATGTTTTTATAAAAAATAAAATAATGCCAGTCTTTCTTGAATTCACTTAACATAAATACTTGTTTTTACCGAAGTCCAACTTGTATTGTTTGGGTGGTGGGGGGCCTTCTGCTCTCCGCTTCGCACCACCTGGTGGGACTCGCTCTGTAAGTTTGACCGTGCAGTGCTGCGACTCCAAATGTTTCTTTAAATTTGACGTAGTGTACAACAAACCTTAATATTGCCATCTTTAGCTGACACAAACTCAAAATAGTGTCTGTATTTCCAGCTAGAAAACGCGCGTCTCTCTCCTCCCTCCATTGTTGTTTCCGTTTGGGTCGCTGCGTGATATGTATTATTACTCGTGACGTGAACTGTCCTCATGCTGAAAATGTGACTTGTCGCATTCCTGACTTTACTCCCCGAGATGCGAGAAGAAAGCAAAAATATGTTTTTATTAAGGAAAATGAAACTTGGATAAGTAACTTTAATCTGATTACTGGTTTTGAAATAGTAACGCCTTTGATTACTCGTTACTGAAAAAAGTGGTCGGATTAGAGTTTAAGGGTTTTATTAAATAGACTATAACAACATAACTAAGAGCGTTTTCATACTCACCTTTTTTTTCGGACCAAACAAGGTAGGAACCTCCCTCGGACCACTGTCTGGACCAAACAGACGAAATTTCGTCCGACGAAAAGAGGTAGTCTCTGTCCGGATCAAACTTAACAAAGGTTCTGTTTGTTGCTAGTGTGAAAGCATTGTCTGTATGGTTCGGACTTTCAGACCATCTACAGGAAGGTAGTTCTTCTCATTCGGAAGTTGAGCAGCCAATCTCTCTCTGTCCAGTTGTCACATGCATGCTGCCACCAAGCACTACACTGCGGCTGGACCCCAAATATTCCTGTAAAAGATTTTATTTTTAAAAAACTAAGTATAAATGCCATAATATTCACCATTTAGGGCCTATTAAATCCTAAAGAAAATTATGAACGCATGCTAACTATAATACATGCAAGAGGGTTGTGTAAAATACGCAGTAAAATGTATATTTATTTACTTATTTATTTAATTTCAGGGCCCGAAATTAACTTTTTTTAGTTGGGAGCACAGCGCACCACAACTAAAATGTGCATTATGTTGTTTGTGTGTTAATGTAAAATGTTTGTGTTTTAACTGAAATGTTCATACATTATGTTGTTTGTGAGTTAATGGTGTGTGTGTCATGTGGTCATTCAATTAAAAAATTAATAATAATAATTTAATTATATATTATAATATCATTTATTCTGAGACAATGTTCTCATCTGTGTTCTATCAGTTCTAGCATAGCCTATTTAAATCTGCATATTTGTGATATTTTATATATCCAGAGAGCTTTTTCTTTAACCTTTTATAAAGGGCATTTTGGCGACATTAATCGTAAGCCTTGCCCCTGCCAAACGAGTAAAAGCTCCAAATGACTTTCCCATGTATTGGAATAAATCACAACATCATCTAAATACACAGCACAACCACACATCTGCAATGACCTGGTTCATTAATCATTAATCAGAATCAACTGCCCCAGTGTCTGAGTATTTTCACAGGCACCTTTTTGTCACTGCCAACCATTGACACATAACCCTCTATAATGAAAGGAAGGTAAGAGTCCAAAACCTCAGAACCAGCTCCTTTTTATTTGCAATTTAACACAATTACGCACAGGCACGACCAAACCTTCACCTTTTGGACTAGCGTCTGAAGGTGCAGATCTAGATTTTAAAAAATGGCACTCAGCTTTCCAATGACCACATCTGTGACAATAGTTGCAAACTTTATTTCCATCATGTGAGGTAGAAGGCTTACATCAGACTGACACATATCACCCGATCGATTAGAATAAGCATTCACTTTTTTTGTTGTTGTATTTACCCTTCACAAAAGAGGTTTTGTGTGTTAAAACATAATCGTCAACGAGTGCAGCGGCACTAGCTGCAGTTTCAGCTTTTTGTTCAAATATATCTATGTAGCTACATCCTTAGGCACTGAGTTCTTATGCTGTTCTAAAACTATAAGGTCACTTAACTGCTCAACTATCTTCACCTCTGCAGCAGAACACCAACGCGTAAAGTGCATTTTCAAATCCCGTGCAAACTCCAAATAGCTCTGCCCTGGATGTTTTTGCAAGGCTCTAAATATTTACCTATTCGATTCCGGGACTAGTTCAAACGATTTCAAAACCGCAATTTTTACCTTCAAATAATCCTGACAATCCGAAGCAGAACGTAGAAAGAGCCTCCTGAGCTCGGCCTACAAGCACACATTGCAACAACATGATGCAAGCCAAACCAGTCTATTTATGTGCCTCAGCCATGCGTTCAAAAATCAAGAAAAAGAATCAGGGTCATTTTCAGAAAATTTAACTACACTTCTGTATTTTCAGCTGAACCAGAAGATGAACGCTGTCGAACGCTGTCGAAAGATGCCACTATTTCACGCATTTTAGCTACATCAAGTTTCATTCGTTCAATTTCCAAATTAACCCTGCTATTTTCCAATTCCAATTGTTGTTGCTCATTTTTCATTTTTTATCACAACAACTCTTTATGTTGCTCAAATGTTAACCCTGGTGGAAAGTCAACAAATTAGTGATCAAAATAGCCTTCACATTTTCCTTGCTACGTCTGGTGTCTATATCAATTTCATATTTAGATAGATAGATACTATATTGTCATTGTACAAATACAACGAAATTTAATATTGCGACTCCAGTCAGTGCGTCATTCATAGTCTTATAAAAATAGAATTTAGCTACACTTAAAACACAAGAAAAGAATATAACTAAATGTAAAAATAAAATAAAAAATCAGCAGCTTAAGCATTCATACACACAAATGTCACACACACACACACACATGCAGTCACGCAGAAAATGCTCCGCTCCAAAAAACCTAGACACACGAGAGAGAAAAACAAAACAAACAAAGTGTAATTTCCCACTCTCGGCAAACAAAGGAACTGAAGGAGTCCCCTTTCAGAGGAAATCCCTTCAGAGCCAAACCAATGAGGTTTAAAATTCCACAAAACATACCTTTTACGTACAGATATACCAGATTAAATCCTGGACGAGCCCCCATCTTTTTGGACATCATGGTGTATTGTATATATTCATGGTGACATCATGGTGTGAATCTTGTTGTTATTAAATGTAATGTGCTGGAAACTGGATAAGTCACACTGTTATTTTGTCCTCTGCAGTTCTGGTTTATATTGCTCTACTTGTATGGAGTCAAATTTGTGTAAACATGACATACTCTCTTTTTAAGGTCCTGTGTACTCTTACGACAAGTCCACTTCCACCTGTATCGCCACCCACACTCTGCTTCCTGACCCTTATGAGAGCCAAAGGTAAGTAAGCTTTAAGGCCTTTACACACCTGGGGCGTGATAAATAAACACGAAAATGCACAATACTCACCTGCGATTATTTCAAATTTGCGACAGTTCAAAAAAGGTTTGAATAGATTTGCGCCAGCTCATTCTTAAGGAAAAGAATTATGGATTCAACATCCTCCAGTGATGATAATTTTGCCCCCCTCCGGTGCACCCCATTTTTCAAGGTAGAGAAAGAGAAGGCGAGCTACACTGCCTCATACAGAAGCTGAAGCTCTTTTGAGGGACAGTTTGGGGTTCTTTTCAGGATGCTAGTGCTGCATCTGAGGAGGCAGAGGACCAACCTCCAGGATCATATTGACCCAAAGTACTAAGCTACTACTAGTGTACGTTTTGAATAGCCTTTAAATATTTTAATAGGTCTATCATAGCCTATAATAAGCACACCATCTTTCACAATACCGCCATCCATCCCTCCCATCCTCTTTTTAACTAGACAGTCATTACATATTAAGCATGGCCTGTTGTTTGTTTTATTTTTACAATCTGCTGATACATTATTTCCATTTTTGTAGAGCCAGGCACAGGCCTGTAATTTCAAAACAAAAACACTGCATCTAACTGCATAAATTATGATAGGTTCACTTCCCTGTGAGACTGAGAACAAAGCTAATGTTGGGAGGAACAAAACTTCTTGAGATGAAGATACATCCAAATCTTTTCTAACCCGCTGTCCACAAAAAGAGCAACTTGTTACTTCATTATCACTCTTTGTGAAAAAGAGCACACCTTTGCTTTGCCTGTAATGAGAGATTTCACTGGGACATGAGTGCAATTTCAAAAGAATGTTTTCATACAGAATGCTTTATACTTCATCTTCCTCCTCAACGATGTGCAGGTCTGATCCACAACTACAGGAAGCGTCTGGTTGAGGTTATTGCTGCCAACTGGGTGTCAACCAGTTATTAATTCTAAGGGTTCACTTACTTTTTCTACTGCCATTTTGAATGAGTGTGTTCAAAAAAGACATAAACGATCAGAATTCTTTTGTGTAATTATTTTTAGTTTGTCAATACCCTCAACTTAGATGAAGATCAGATCACAATTTATGACAAATTTATTCAGAAAACTATGAAACTCCAAAAGGTTCACATACTTTTTCTTGCCAATGTTTGTCTACCTCTATATATAAAGAATGCAATTATTAGGGTTCAAACCGGGAAGCAGTAGAACCCTATTTAGTTTGTTGTGTCTTATGCTGTGCCTCAAATTACCGTGAGCTGGAATGAGCTAGAAACACGGAACTTGGCCCAATAACTGGAAATTATGTGCATGTGCTTACAGGCCACGTCCCTCACACCGAAGGTCCGAATGACTTGAATTTTCCAGCTCAATGTGCTGTACATAAAAGGCTCTTGGACCACTAAATTCCCCCTAACTAGATTTCCTGCAATTCAGATTTCTTTGAAAAACACATTTTTGACATGTCCACCTAAACCCGATTGCTACCAAATTTTCGGTAGGTCATTAGTGGGTAATGCTCATCAAAAGTTGTATAAAGCTTGTTGATATCATATTTTGTTTTCAGTAACCAAAGTCAACAACTGTTGGACCAATCATCACAAAACTAACAGGATATTTCCACATAAGTACCTGAAATATACCCTGAAAGTTTCAGTCAATCAACCACTAGGGGGCGCTACCAATGCAAAAAATGGTCATGGCATAACACGAATTAGACTATAAATCAGGCATTGTTCGTCCATTCATCACAAAACTTATATGTACACATAAGAACCTGAAACATGCACTGAATGTTGTTATTATTTTTATTCTGCCCCTTTGAACGCATTTTTGAAGGGCTTAGGATGGTCGGAAACTCTTGAAATTTTACACACAAATAGCAAAGTTCTGCAGTGATTGGGCTTGGGCATGGCCTGTATAGCGCCCCCAAACGTATAAATGGTTGGGGAAAATTTACTTTGATCTTCATGAGATTTAGGGGTTCATTATAAATAACACATTTCTGTTTGTTTTGAGGGAGTTTACCCAACAGAAAGTCAGCCATTTTTGATTTCCTACGTCAATTTCAAATCTTGAACTTGTACATACTTACTTACATAGTTTGAGTCCACTTTTTGGCGGCTAGTGCTCCCTAATGACTTTTAGCCTTCAAAATGTCTAGGGATAGTTGAGAACTCAAGAAACTTTGCACACGCGTCACATTTACAGGCTCCATACTTTAATGAACTCCTCCTAGAGTATGAATCGGATCAAAATCAAATTTGGGAAGTGCAATCTAAAGACCTTTGCGATGCTAAATTGTGAAGCTTACATTTGCATGCATGATAAGAGCATGCACGGCAATACCATGCATATTCTATAGCACTACATAATGGACTCTGCAAGTGATATTTAACCTCGTGCAGTGCCTGATGGTTTTGAAGTATTAGAGCGGTGTCCCCCAACCTCAAGACCATGGCTGTCGCTGATCCAGAGGCCACGTATGGAGACAAGGGCCCGTTCAACGCTGCTTGCAGCTTTAATTAGGGCCCAAGCACAAACCGCTGCGAGGACCCAATTGGCGTGCAAGGAATTATTATTATTTTATTATTAGAGCTCAAGCAGCAAGGTACCTATTGAAATGCAAGGAATCACTATTATTATTATTATTATTATTATTCTCATTCCAAATGAATCGCAGTTTTGAGTGCTCAAAAACTGTTAAAAAACTCACCCAATTTTGCACAAAAATGTACCTATTTTGTTATTGTGACATTTACAGGGTCCGTACTTTAACTATCAGGCAGATCATTATTGGACCAAGCTGATGAAAAGTTGTATAAAGCTTGTTGATATCTTATTTAGTTTTCAAGTTATTGACCAGTGAGCCTCAAAGGGGGTGTGGCTCAATGCATACATGGACCAAAGTCAACACATGTTTGGGCAATCATAACAAAACTCACAGGATATTTCCACATTAGTACCTGAAACATACCCTACAAGTTTCATTTATATCGACAATTTGGAGGCTCTCCAAATGCAAAAAAAGTTGTATGGCATAACACAAATGAGACTATATATCGTTAGTTTTTCCAAGCATTACAAAATGCATGATATGTTTCATAAAAATGTTGAACCACGGGTGTAAAACTATTTTGAAATCGCTCAATAGGGGGCGCCACCACTTCCAAACGTGTGCATGTGTCTGATATTTTTATTATCCTTATTAGGAAATCAAATTACTCTATAATTAATTCAATTAAATTTAATTTATAAAGCCCAATATCACAAATCACAATTTGCCTCAAAGGCCTTTACAGTCTGTACAACATAGGACTTTTAACAGGGGAAAGAAATGATAGAAACTTCAGGAAAAGCCTCTCCCGGGATGGACAGTCATGCAATAAATGGACTGTACTTGTACTTGTACTTCCTGGCTAGCCTGGCTCTGTCCAAAGGTTACAAAACAGAGAAACTGTAAGAGCTGAAATCGCCAAAGGAGAAACTGGGAACGATTACAGAGGAGGAGGAGCACTGAGGAATAGATGTTGTATGTACAGAATAGATTTACAACAGAAGAACATAGTATATACAATTAAAATGATAAAATGTAGGTTGTAAAACACAAGTGTAGAGAATGGATCCAGAAATCCTAATGCATACAAATCTGATGGAAATTATGAAATTGTTGTGTATATTATATTTATAATGAAAAGTGTAGAATATAATAATATAAGAGAAGAGGATAGTATGCATCAGTACCTGCAGTATAGTACCTGCATTAACTCATCAAGTTTGCATATGTCGCAATACAAAATAAAGATTCACTTTCCCCTTTAAGAGCAGCTTTTCATATGTCAACATAGCTTTTTCTCCTTGTTAATATTCGCATTCTGTGTGAAAGACAAACACAACAGTTCAAAAACATATATTGACGTGCAAATTAGTCACACAAAAACAACAACCCTGGTGTGTAAAGGCCTTTATACTGTACATACTGCTAAATGACATCTCTCCCAGAATTCACCATAAGAATTAAAATGATACTGGGGCAGACCCACTTCAAGACTTATTGTCTTCATATTGTCACCATATTGTTTCTGTGTGTCAGGGTGTTTGTGGCAGACTCTATGATCAGAGGAGCAGGACAGGGCCTGTTTGCCAAGACAGATGCTGAGACTGACACTGTGATGGCTTTTTATAATGGAGTACGCATCACACACTCCGAGGTATGACGCACAGAGCACAAGTAAATAAAGAGATAAGAACTTGATTCCCAAACAGGGGTTCTACCCCAGATTGTGGAGTACCTAAACTAATTTGAATAAAAATAAATATCCTCATATTGAGTCAGCTGGAACACCTGAACACCACGTGTTTAGAGTGCAAATAGAGCAGAGCAGAGAAGTTAAAATAGTTAGCTAAAATGTATGGATAAATTGTTGATAACCGAAAACTAATTGATAAACAGCTGAAATATCTTCAAGTAATGGATACAATTTCTAATAATTAGCTTAAAGTAATGGATAAACAGTTGTAATAGTTAGCTTAAAGTAATGTATAAACTTTTCATCCATTCATCCATCTTCTTCCGCTTATCCGGAGCCGGGTCGCGGGGGCAGCAGTCTAAGTAGGGACACCCAGACTTCCCTCTCCCCAGCTCTTCCGGGGGGATATCGAGGCGTTCCCAGGCCAGCAGAGAGACAAAGTCCCTCCAGCGTGTCCTAGGTCTTCCCCGGGGCCCCCCGGTTGGACATGCCTGGAACACTTCCCCTGGGAGGCATCCAGGAGGCATCCGGAACAGATGCCCCCCTCAGCTGCCTTCTCTCGATGTGGAGGAGCAGCGGCTCAACTCTGAGCTCCTCCCGAGTTACCGAGCTCCTCACCCTATCTCTAAGGGAGCGCCCAGCCACCCTACAAAGGAAACTAATTTTGGCCGCCTGTATCCGGGATCTTGTCCTTTCGGTCATGAACCAAACTTAATGACCATAGGTGAGAGTAGGAACGTAGATCAACTGGTAAGTAGAGAGCTTTGCTTTGCAGCTCAGCTCTTTCTTTACCACAACAGACCGGTATATCGACCGCATCACAGCAGAGGATACACCGATCCGTCGGTCGATCTCCCGTTCCATCCTTCCCTCACCCCAAGATACTTAAACTCCTCCACTTGAGGCAGGAGCTCTCCACCAACCTGAAGGGGACAAGCCACCTTATTCCAGCTGAGAACCATGGCCTCGGACCTGGAGGCTGAGGAGTGTGATCCCCCTGTAGTTGGAACACACCCTCCAGTCCCCCTTCTTAAACAGAGGGACCACCAACACTGTCCCCAACCGCCACGCGATGTTGCAGAGGGATGTCAGCCAAGACAGCCCAACATCCAGAGACTTGAGTTACTCAGGGCGGATCTCATCCACCCCCGGTGCCTTGCCACCGATGGAGCTTCTCAGCTACCTCAGTGACCTCAGCTTGGGGGATCGACGAGTCCACAACTGAGCCCAGGGCCTCTGCTTCCTCAGTGGAAGACATGTCGGTGGGGCTGAGGAGATCCTCGAAGTACTCCTTCCAGCAGATTCCCACCCCCACTGTAAACAGTGTGTGCAGGGTTCTCCCAGACCCAGGTTTTTGCCTGTGCAACCACCCGGGCTGAAGCTTGTCTGTCCAACATCCTCCCCTGCCATCGGATCCAACTCACCACCAGGTGGTGATCAGTTGACAGCTCCGCCCCTCTCTTCACCCGAGTGTCCAAGACATACGGCCAGAGGTCAGATGAAACAACCACAAAGTCGACCTCCGACCTAGGGTGTCTTGGTGCCATGTGCATTGAACATGGTGTTCGTTATGCATAAACGTTGACTAGCACAGAAGTCCAATAACAGAACGCCACTCGGGTTCAGGTTGGGGAGGTCGTTCCTCCCAACCACTCCCCTCCAGGTATCACTGTCGCTGCCCACATGAGCTTTGAAGTCCCCCAGTAGAACGGCGGAGTCCCTAGTCGGAACAATTTCCAGCACCCCTCCCAGAGACGCCGCCAAGAAGGTCGGGTACTCTACACTGCCATTTGGCCCGTAAGCACAAATAACAGTGAGAGACCTATCCCCGAACCGGAGGCACAGGGAAACGATCCTCTCATTCACCGGGGTGAACTCCAACACATGGCGGCTGAGCTGGGGGGCTATGAGCAAGCCCACACCAGCCCGTCGCCTCTCACCGCGGGCAACTCCAGAGTAGTAGAGAGTCCAGCCTCTCTCAAGGAGTTGGGTTCCAGAGCCCAAGCTGTGCGTGGAGGCGAGCCCGACTATCTCTAGTCGGTATCTCTCAACCTCCCGCACAAGCTCCGGCTCCTTCCCCCCCCAGCGAGGTGACATTCAAATATCTAAAAGTAATAGCCATTAAAATAGATAGTTAAAACTAATGGTTATACCGTTCAAATTGTTAGCTTAATGTAATGGATAACCTGTGGAAATAGTTAGCTTAAACTAATAGATAAAACAGTTCAAATAGGAAATGTAATGGTGGTTAAAATAGATAGCTAAAAGTAATGGCTAAACAGTTTTACATTGTTAGCTTAATATAATGGGTAAATGGTTTAATTATTTAGCTATAAGTAATTAATAAATGAGAAAAATGTAAATATTTGCAAACCTTTTTGTGTATTACATGTATCTTTAGTAAGTCATTTTTGCATTATTTATGCTAATTAAACCATTTGTCTATTTTTTTTTATGGCTACATGGACTCCTCAGGTGGACAGCAGAGACTGGGCACTGAATGGCAACACCATCTCATTGGACGAGGATACAGTGATTGATGTCCCTCAACCATTTGACCAGACAGAGAGATACTGTGCCTCTCTGGGTCACAAGGCAAACCACTCCTTCACCCCCAACTGCAAATATGATCCGTGAGTACAAACTGACAGGAGCAAAGGACAGAGAGGAGAAGACAGTCATATTTTCAAAATAAGATTCAAAATTACAAAATAATAAAATGATTCAATTTTATTTATATAGCACCAATTCATAACAAGTCATTGCACTGCACTATTCCTATAGAGCAGGTCTAGACCGTACTCTCTATAATATTATTTACAGAGACTCAACTATTCCCACCATGAGCAAGCACTCGGTGATAGTGCCAAGGAAAAACTTCCTTTTAAGAAGCAGAAACCTCGAGCAGAACCAGACTCAGGGTGGGCGGCCATCTGCCACTTGGGTAGAGAGAGAGAAAAAGAGGGAGAGAATACAGTAGCACAATGCACAAAGTCCACAAATAATTTTATAATAATAATATTATAATATAGTGATATTAATACAATCATAGTAATAATAATAAAGACTAATAATAATTGTAGCAGTGGGTGTTAAGCACAAACATGGGGACAGTAGGAGGTCCGCAATCATAGATCCAGACTCTACAGCTCCAGAGGCACAAATACCTGCTGACAGCAACAGAAGGAGAGAGGAGAGAGACGAGAAAGCACAAAACTACATTGAGAGAAGATATTGAGTTTCCATATTGACCGACCACCCCCCTGTATCTGCATGAAATGGTTTGGTCCTGCCTTTGCTCACTCATCAGTGACCTTGTTTAGTTGCAGACAGTCAGTGGCGGCTCACGCCAGAAAACACATGTTGCCTAGTAAAAGAAAATCTGATTTTCAAAAAAGGAAAGACAAAAGAAAGAAAGGTGGGTAGCCTTTAGTCTGTGAGTGGTATTAACCTGTTATCCATAGTGAAATAAGCTAGCTAGCTGCAGGCTAGTGATAGCCTACATTTTTATCAACATTTAATCAGTGCAGGGAAACGTTTAGCAAGATATTCATATTAAATCATTGTCCATGCGCCTTTTAGCAGACTTAACAACAGATGAGTCAGCAGCACCCCAGTCTCCCCACACCTGCCAGTGAGCAACATTGTGTTAATGCTCTTTTTACCATAACAAAAAAGGAAATGTAATATTTATTAATGACAGAAATGAAACACAAATTATTTTCTCACATAATGACATTAATAAAAAAACAACCTCCTGTCTGTACTAGATGAATTTAGAAACAATGAGTAGCTTACCTCAACCTGCATGTAAGTTACAGACAATATTAAAATAATCAATTTTGATGCGTTCCTTTAGACTGAATTTTGGCTGTTAAATGACATCTATAGATACAGACTTTATTATTCCCATCATGAAGGGCAATTTATTCGAGAAGCTTGTACACACACACACACACACACACACACACAAATCTATCACATCTAATGTATGTATTCAAGTCGTGGTAATACAGAATTATAGCCACAGGATTCTGAGGGAAAACCATTCCCCGAATACTTATTGTACAGCAAGGCAGCCAATGGGACGGAAAAGGTGAAGAGAGACTGGGTAACTTACAGCAAATCTTCTAATGCGCTGTATTGCATCCCATGTGTGCTTTTTTTCTCATTAACAAAAAAAAGACCTTCTCTTAGTGCACTGAACAGCCACAAGGGATATAAAATGTCTGATGTAAAGTGGCATCGGATGTATGATATAAATTCCCTGTCCATGAGAAGAATATGGCATGTAGAGACTTCTATTTTAAATGGAAGAACTTGCAACAGACAGTAATGGCATTAACTCTCAGTTGCAAAAGCAGATACAAACAGAAACTGAGAAAAACAAAGCTCTCTTGCAGAGAATCCTGGATGTAACACTGCACTTGGCATCAAGGAATTTACCTTTCAGGGGTAAAACCAAAGACCTAGATGATATCCATAATGGAATTTCTTAGGCTCACTCATTACGATCCACAGTTTAATGTGCACTTGCAAAAAGTCAGGGACAAAAAAAAGGAACCAGGCTGACACATTATCTGAGCTCTTACATTCAGAATGGATTTATTGATTTATGTGGCAAAAGAACTTTGAAAACAATTTTAAAGGAAAGGAAAGATGCTATTTATTTTTCAGTCATCTGTGATGCTACACCAGACATTTCCCACACTGAGCAGAATGTGGTGCTCATCAGATATGTGAGGTATAATAAAGAGACAGACAACTGGAAGATCACGGAAAGGTTCTTAGAATTGAAGGACTTTCACAAAAAAACAGGAAGTGAGATAGCAGAAATTATTGAAAATGTGCTTGATGACAGAGGGATAGACATTGGGGACTGCAGAGGGCAAGGATATGACAACGAGGCAAATATGTCAGGAAAGGTCAAGGGAGTCCAAGCCCAGATATTAAAGGAAAATTATCTAGCTAAATTTTCACCCTGTGCCTCCCACACCTTGAATCTTGTAGGTGTGCATGCTGCACAGACAACCCCAGAAGTAGCAACATGTTTTGGCTGCATCAATCGCCTTTACTCACTTTTTAGTTTCAGCCCAGAACGCTGGGCCACCTACAAAGAGAAAACAGGTTGCTCTTTGCATCGCCTCTCAGATAACCGCTGGAGTGCAAGAATCATGGCTGTTGCACAAAACCTTCCTTCTTTAATTAAGGCCCTTGACAGTATACTCACGACCTGTAATCTCACCAGCCTGGCCAGATCAGAGGCTAGTGGTCTGAAGAACTACTTCATGTCATTCAATGCTATTGTCCTACTCACTGTCTGGCTCAAAGTACTGCAGTGCATTGATGACAGGAATGTGGTTATCCAGTCTGGAAAAATCTCTCTTACACAGAGGCAGCCAATATTAATGCCTTGACGAGATGCTGGTTCTTAGAGAAGGATAAGAGTCACTCCTCTCTGAGGCAACACTGATTGCAACACAAATAGATGTTGCACCTCAGTTTAGCAAGGAACACAGTCGGCAAAAGAAAAGGAAGAGATTCCATGATGAGACCTCTTAAGAGGAGACAGCTCATGACAGTGTAGCAACAGTGTTTCGGAACACTGTTTTTTACTGCTATCGACGACATCATAAGTGATCTGGACACCAGCTTCCGCACCACTGCAGAAATAGTTAAGGAGGTGTTTTAAAATTTGGCAGATTAGAGAGGATAAAGTCCCTTCTGTGTGCCAACCACTTATCGAGAAATATTCCAGAGATCTCACGTCCGAGTTTGAAAATAAGATAAGACACCTGAATACAGTATGTGCTGCGGCTTTCCCTCCTGACTTGTCCCCTCTTGGTCTCCTGAATGCAATTAACAAAATGCAGCTACATAGCATTTTTGGAGAAGTCTGCATTGTTTTTCATATATTTTGTACATTGCCTGTGACTGTTGCTGGTGGGGAGAGAGCTTTCAGTAAGCTAAAATTGATAAATAAACTATTTCAGGTCTACTATGTCTCAGGACAGGCTATGCAGTCTTGCCATGTTGTCCAATGCATTTACATTTACATTTAGTCATTTAGCAGACACTTTTATCCAAAGCAACTTACATATGAGAACATTCACAAACCGAAGGCTCATCTTCGGGAGCATTTTTTGGGGTTCAGTATCTTGCTCAAGGATGCTTCGGCGCATGGCTGTAAATACTGCGCTAGTACTAGTATTGAAATACAAGAAGCAAGAAGGTTGCAAGCCTTTGATTAGAGTTTAAAGCTTTTGATGGGACAGTTAGGTCCTAGAGATGTGGTGACAACAGCTACGCAGAGGGGGCCCAATTAAATTTTTTTGTCATGGGGCCCAAATTTCTTGGTGGCACCCCTGGTTGTGTGCATAACATCTTAGGAGGTTCTTACAGGTTACTCTAGCCAATTAAATTAAACAGTCCCTTGGGGCTCACCAGAGCCACTAAAACCCATCCTAGCACAATAACAAGAGCCCAGATCATTTTGAGGAGAGCTGCTATTAACGAGCACAGCTGGTATTGGTAACTGACGCAAATGGGCTATTCGGTCAGTTGCTGAATCCTAGGTAGCAGTGTAGTCGCTCGGACATAGGCAGTTAGAATCTAGGCGTGTCTCCTCACCTCCAGCTTAAACAGTCCTTATTCAGTTCTTTAGGGTAATGCTCTGAGTCTAAGGATCGAACCCTTTAAATGGAGAGCTGACGGAGAATAACTCCTATACGGGGAGTTACTGGACCACCATCTGACACTGTGTATGCATGTATGTTTTTTTTTCTGACAGAGCTAAATATCATGATATGGCAACTTTATCTTCACCCATGTCAAACAAAAACATTAATATATAATTTAGGCAGGTTTGAATGACAATTTGCTTAAAATTCTTAATTTAAATAACAAAAATTTGTAAAATGATACCACAGTATGGTCATATTGCCATTATGATTCCACAGAAAGTCAATATATGGTGTAGTCTTGGGGTTTATAGTACTTGCCATGAACCTCAACATCGCTGGTTCATCTGGCTGGGGACCTTTGTTGCATGTCAATCCCATTTCTCTCTTGCCTCATTTCTTGTCATCTCTACCCGGTCAAATCTCTAATAAAGGCATAATATGCACCAAAAATATCTTTTATAAAAAGAAAACAATTGATAAATGATCATAGTGAATTATTGTCTAACATCTTAACATTTCTCATAAGGCAAGCATGGGGAAATTATTATGGTTGTTTCTCTTGTCTGATTGTCTTTTATTTTGGGTTTGTGCAGGTTTGTCCACCCTTGTTTTGGGCTTATCAAGTGTATCCGAACCTTGAGGGCTGTGCAGAAAGATGAGGAGCTCACGGTTGCTTATGGCTACGATCACGAGCCAACAGGGAAAAATGGCCCTGAGGCCCCTGATTGGTACAAGAAGGAGCTGGAGGAGTTCCAGCAGAGACAGGCAGCTCCCACTGGCCATTGACAATACAGATGAATGTTTCTGGACAATTAAACACCTCTCTACCTGTGATACCACCTTACAAGACTCCTGCAGCATTATGGCACCTGATATCCCCTGCAGTTGCAATCCACACCATAGATATTTTAGATGTTACTGTGCTTCATATGGCATTAAAAAGGAGTACTGCTTGAACAATTCAGTGTGAATGGAGGCATTGGAGATCCAAGGCCAAAGCAACACAAGAACTATGCAAGAAACCAAATGTTTAAATTAGAGTAGACAAGTCTCTGGCTAGAGATGCTGTTCTGTCTGATTTTACCACTGTTATAGGATATGTTGAAAACCTACCACCATTTTTCTCAGTTTTCTCTGTTGATATCTTCACTTAATTGTATGTCAATTGCTTTACATAGCAGCCGCAGTTTACTTTACAGGGCTCCTTTTGAGGTCTTGAGTTTAAGAGCACTATTTTACCGTACAGTAATTATCTATTTAAACTGGTTAGTTTAAATAGATAATTACTTACTCTTCATTTGAGCCAATTCAGCAGGCCCGATCCATACATTTTAAGAATAATTTTACAGGCCTTTTCACTTAGCATACAGTATATATAGTATTTATTACAGTGATTTACGGATTTATAATATCTGAAATTGGTAACGTTCAGCTTCATAGAGGTTGATTTGTAACTTAGGCCCTCTGGTAGAAAATAATGGATGGTCTACCACTACAGGAAAGAATGACAGTGAGCTTGTTCTACTTTTCTACCATAATTATCTGTGTTCATACACTACAAAATAAAGTTCAATATAAAAAAAATTCTATCCATATGCCTTTTTTATCATATGATGTAATTCATTTGTGTGTATTTTTGCCATTGCTGTGTAGGACAATGACAATGATGAGTAAGTTAACTATTCCACAGAAAACGGATGCCCTCTCTGAAACAGCCTACCCATGACTCATAAAATAAGCCGTGAGAATTCAAAGAAACTTTCCCCAAACATCCTTCCGGGTTATAAAACGATCCCTGACAGGACTCCAAGAGGACACCAATAACTGTTAAGTGACAGTAAGGTCAGGTGGATGTCCCGGGGGCAGGACAGGTGTGGGACAGAACCTCAGGCGGACCGCCCAGGGGCAGGACAGAAATGGGGCTGGGAACCTCAGGAGGACAGTCGAAGGGCTGGACAGGTGATCAGAGCAGGTCTGGGGGGTGATCAGATGTGCGGAGCAATCAGGAGGTCGATGACGAACATGAAATCCCTCTGGAGGATGGACAGGATGCCAACAGCAAGGACAGGAGACCTCGAGAGGCCAGACAGGACAAGAAACCCACTGGCAGCTGGCGAAATCGCTGGAGGTCAGGACTGGGGTCCAACCACTGGAGCTCTGAGCCAGAGACCAGCAACAGGGCAGCTGGACTGGAGGCCGGCGACAGGACAACGGGACTGGAGGCCAGCAACTACGGATCAGAGCCGAGCGACCTGAGACAGTGTTGCAGAACTGGAGGCTGGTGACAGAGAGACCATAATGCCAGAAACCCAGGAGGCTGTTAGTCTATGTAGTCTATAAAGCTGCTGTAGCAGAGGAAGTTCCAGGTGCTGCTGCAATCCAGCAACAGCAGGAGGGTTCTGCACCACAGATTTCAGGAAATTGCTGCAATCCAGCAGCTCCCAACAGGGAGTTCAGAAGCTGCAACAGCACAGAGTTCAGTACGCTGTTGCGGCTCAGCAGCTGGTGGCTGCTGCAGATCCGGTACTGGTAACTGCCATAGCTCAGGAACTTGTGTCGGCCAGGCTGCCAACTCAAGACAAGGAGCAGGAGTTGGCCAGACCACCGTCTGGAGACCAGGTAAGACTGATGACAGCTCAGAGGCACTGGACAGCTGAGTCTCTGAAATGCTTGGTGGCTGAGTGTCTGATGCTAGGTGGCTGTGTCTTTGCGACACTAGGCAGCGGGACCTCCACAGTGCAGAGTAGCGGTGAGGCCGAACAGCTAGGCAGCAGTGGGGCACGACGTCCACAGGAGCCACACTTTTTTACGGAGGTCTTACCAGAAGTTGGCTTTGGAACAGGAACATGCAGAGGTGCAGGCTGATGACTAGTAGGCTGGGGATTACCCAAGCGGTTCGCCAACCCGCTCAGGTAGATGATCAAGCTGATCATTTCTCCAGAGTTTAAGTCTGCTAGGTCCATGTATATGCAGTAAGTGGCTGATGAGGGAATGTGTTGCAGATGAGGAGTGCACCAAATCAATGCAGGGAGGGAGATGAGGGAGAGTGGAAACAGGTCTGTAGGGGGTGGAGCAGTCAGGTGATGAGGAAAGGTTTATTGCAGGGCAGGAGAAACACAAAGACAGCAAAGCAAAACCATTTAACAACACATAAGCAAGAGTATATTACAAAATAAAGCAGTAAATCATAGAATATCTGCATGCCTCTGAGAAAACGACATTCCTGTGAAAAATGTGGATATAACACTGACCTGTATTAATGTATGAATATGAGGGAGCAGTGAAGGGTGAAATCGGAGCACTAACCGTCACAAACAGTCATAACATGTACACACAAAAACCACAGGCAACTGCACTTTAAAAAGATACAACAGCGTTTATTTAACCTTAGCACTGATTAACAATCAATAACTTCAGCCAACAATCACGTTTATCTAATCTGAACACATTAAGCATACAACAATCAGCAAGGGCGTGCATGGTGGCAGAGTGGTTAGAGCTCCCGCCTCCCAGCAAGGAGAGCGTGGGTTCAAATCCTGGACCAGACCAACGTCACACGATGGGTGGAATCTGCATGTCCTCCCCATGTTACTGTGGGTCTCCCACCGTCCAAAGACATGTGTCAGCCCCTGCGACGAGTTGGCCACTGACCAGGGTGTACTCCGCCTAAGGCCCATAGTCGCTGGGATAGGCTCCAGTCACCCGCGACCCCCAACGGGAACAAACGGAAGAAAATGACTGACTGACAATCAGCAAGCATGTATGGTATGTGTATGTGTGGAGGCGTGGGGGTGTGTGTGTGTGCCTTTTAGACAATTCAATTTTATTTATATAGCCCAATATCACAAATCACAATTTGCCTCAAAGGGCTTTACAATCTGTACAACATACCCTCTGTCCTTAGACCCTTGAATCGAATAAGGAAAAACTACCCAAAATAAACCAGTTTAACAGGGGGAAGAAAATGACAGAAACCTCAGGGAAAGCAACAGAGCAGACATGCAATAGATGTCATGTGTACAGAATAGATTCACAACAGAAGATCAAAGTATATACAATTATACTGACAAAATGTAGAGGACGGATCCAGGAATTGTAGTACACACACATATGATGGAAATTTTAAATAAAAGTGTAGAATGCAAAATAGAAGGGAAGAGGATGTATACAGCGAGCAGGACCTGACGCAAGTCTTAAGCCTACTCTTAAATGTGAAGATGGTGTCTGTATACCAAACACAAACTGGGATCTGATTCCACAGGAAAGGAGCTTGATAGCTGAACGCTCTGGCTCCCATCTACTTTTGGAGACACTAGGAACCACAAGTAACCCTGCATTTGGACAGTATAGTGTTCTAGTGGGGTAATAAGGTACTATGAGCTCTTAAAGATGATCGTGACTGACCAGTAAGAGCTTTGTAAGTGACGAGACAGATTTTAAATTCTATTCTAGATTTTACAGGGTGCCAGTGCAGAGAAGCTAATATTGGAGAAATATCTCTTTTCCTAGTTCTTGTCAGTACACATGCCACAGCGTTCTGGATCAACTGAAGAATCTTTAGGGACTTTTTCGGGCAGCCAAATAATAAGGAATTGCAGTAATCCAGCTTAGAAGGAACAAATGCATGGACTATTTTTTTCTGCATCATTTTGAGACAGGAAGTGCCTGCTTTTTGCAATGTAGGTGAAAAAAGGCAGTCCTTGAAGTTTGTTTATTGTGGGAGTTAAAGGATAAATCCTGATCAAAGATAACATCGAGGTTCCTTACAGTGGTGCTGGAGGCCAGGGCAATGCCCTCAAGAGTAACTCCTCATAATGTGTCACTGATGTGTTTCTTGCCAAGTACAATAACTTCAGTTTTATTGAGTTTAACATTAGAAAATTATAGGTCATGCAGGCCTTTATGTCCTTAAGGCAGGCCCGAAGTTTAGCCGATTAGTCACCTGGCTTGATCTATAGATAGATGGTTGTCATCTGCATAACAATGAAACTTTATGGAGTGTTTCCTAATAATATTGCCCAAAGGAAGCATCTTTAACAGGACTGTAACTCTGCCTCCTGGACTCAACATCATCCCAGGTTTCTTTTCAGCACTGTAGCCAGGCTGAGAGAGAGCCAAAGCACCTGTGAACCATGTATTCCTATAGCCCTCAGTAGTAACGACTTGAGCTTCTTTAATGATAAAATTTTAACTAAAAAATTAATCACATCCTGCCCTCAACTGGTACTGATTGTGCCAATGTGTACTTTGACTGCTTCTCTCCTGTCAACCTTCTTTACTAGATATAATAAATCATTTTAAGTACCACAGTCTTAGTAGCTGTAATTAAATCTCTTCTTAAAAAGCTTGCAGCTGTGGGCAGAGCAGGAGCCCTGTAGATCGATACATGCCACCAAGGTCTTCTCACCTGCCTCTTCTTTGTCCTTCTGCTTCATAGCTCGTGCAGTGTCTTTTTTAAAGCAGTGCTCCTCCCATGTGGGAGCTTCGATGTTCCCAGCCTTGAATGCACAGCAGGTATCACACTGGTCTTTCTTTGGTTGGAAAAGAGACAGATTTAAGTAATTAAAAATGTTGGTGAAAACATGCCTTGACAGAGGCAGGAAGCCATGTTCTGCACTAGAGTGCTTATACTCCTTGTGGAGGTGACTGATGGACTTGAACACAGGCTCCATATACATCTTCAACGAAAAGGACAGTAGTGAGATGGATCTTTTGGAAGGTCCAGAAGAAAGGACTTAAGGAAGCCCTGCTCTTCTGTTCTCACTCTCTCACGACTTTCCACTCTTCTTCCAACCCACTTGAAAAAACACCACTGCTTTATGCCCCAGTGTTGACAGGAACATGCTTTGGCACACTCTCATTCTTCTCCCATCAACTACAAGGTGACAAAAAATGGATGCTGACCTCTTGGATTCCTCTACTCGTGTCTGCTGGTGCTTCACACTGCTCACCTCCACCAAAGACTTCACAAAAATGTTCCTCTCTTTCCAATCCAATTTCCCAGAGAAATACTTGCAGATCTCCTCCCTCTTCAATTCTTCATCAATACTTCTCTGCAGTGCAGTTTAGTGGACTCTCAGCAGGCTGCAAACTGACATGGCATCCCCTTTTGTCTTGCCTCCTTCAACCCAGGCTCCTGATTCTTCCTCCTGTGATAGGACTGCCCCCCCCCCTCCGTTTCTGGATGTTCACAGTCCATGTCTTGGGAGATACCCTCTTCCTCGGCCTTCCCAGACGAGCCTAGCCAGCCGAGGAGTCCTCCTTAATTCCTTCTGATTAATAGAAAAATGTTACAGGGTATCCTGTTGTTCAGCTTGGGCAGCAGCTTCACCTTGTGGGGAATTTGGGTATGTTAACATGTAACAGGAAGTCAGCAGTGTTGTGCTACCGTGTGTTATTTTTATGTCAATCCTGAACACAGCAATACACAGATCTTGACATACAGTTTGTGTAGCGTCCTTATTCACCGACATACAACACAGTGTCAGATAGACTAGGACCCAAAAGTGAGCTTATGTAGCCCATCGCTGACGCGACCCGTTTGGTTTATTTACTGTAAAGATAAGTTGTATTTACGTCCGTTCCCGGCAAACCAGCTAAAATTGCGACTGGAAGATGGCATCGTCCATTCCCCCACCAGAGCCGATGAAGATGTCCGGTGACTTGAGCAGCAATTGGGCAAGTTTTCGAGCTGAGTTTGATGATTACTTGCTGGCGACCGGACCGGAATGTGAATCAACCTGTTCACATTCAAGTGAACCTTGAAAAGATAGAGGAACACATTTAATACACTAGTACACACTACTTTACTAGTACTGTATTTCATTATCTCCTTTGTGTTCTCTTCAATTCTGAGTATTCAAAGACACCCACATTAAATCAAGAGCTGATACTTTGTGGAATACAGAGGCGATAAAATATAACTTAAACTTAACTTAAAGGTTTATCACATCTGTGTTTGATTCAGGAAACTAAATCTGGATCTGTGAAGCACTGAGAGCTGTCAACATAATTTGAGGTACTCGTTTGGAGAAATCAGACATTGATGAATACATCTTGGTCAGTAATCCAACATAAAAATACACACTGTCATGATAAAGAGAAAGCTTTGGTTTGGCATCACTCAGTCCTAGAATGACTACATTATTGCTGCAATAAGTCTGCCAGGTATACAGGGTATGAAAAGTGTAACTTATGTTTACGAACTGATATAACGTTATCGGTAATGTTAGTTGAGGTTGACGGTGGCAAAACCCATGTTTGATCAACTAATGTTAGCTGTCTCATCACAATAGAAATTGAGATAGCGTTTATTAGCCAGCTAAAATTAGCTATTGAGAGCTGCTCGTTAGCTATCAACATTAAGTTGTAAAGAACAAATGTACATTAGCTAATCCATACAAATGACACTTGTGAATGACTGTTTGAATACAGTTGTCAAATAATATTCTCATGATGATACTTTACGTTGATGGTGGTTTCTTACACACAGAAACTTATGAGTGGTTATATTCTTCTAACTTCCAGAGATCCTATCCCAAACAAAGTGAGGGAGGGCCCTAGGGCCTGGAGCGAGAGCAGGGCCAGCTCTGTAAATCTGGGGGCCCTAAGCAGGATAATTTTGGGGCCCTGCCTTGCAGTGAATAATGGAGTATTGCCACCGCAAACCAGCAACTGTATACAATCTAACCCTTACACATTTCATCTGTACCTCTTTTAACATGATTGCCAATTATTTTACTGCTTAATAAAGTACACTCATTGAAACAGTATACATTTCTACATCTTTATTACAGTCTGAATGCCTTGTAAATTTTAAAACAGCACTAACTGTTTTTGTCCACTAGGCTGCTTAAAACCTTTAGTATCCTTTAGTAAATCTTCAATAAGGTTATTGTATATATACTACATGTGTTGCTGGAGTCTCGATCTTTGAACTTTTTTTTTCCTTTTCCACACTTTAAAAAGAGGGAGAAGTTGGACCAGTAATTTCACTGCTTCCTTCTAAAGTGATTTAAACGTAGTCTTCTATTGATGAAAAGAGATAAAAAATTCTACCAAAACATTCTAGATTGAGTTGGTATTTATTTTTTATATATTCCAACAAAAACACTACTTCAGCAAACAATCATTAGCCAAATGTGTATCTCAGTCTGTACAAACTATGGCGAACATCAATAGCAACGCAACGTCCGCGATTGTTGACAGTGTTTGTGTTTGGCGCTGCCGCGCTAGCGTTACCAGGAAATATGTGACGTATACAGTCACGTAAGACCTGGCTCTGTGCTGCTCTGTAGCCAGTGGAAACACAATCCGGTTCTTATAAGGCTCGTCAGTCGAACCAACTCTGAACTGGCACTAGCTCTGGCTCTGAACTAGCACCTGGTCCATTCTGGTGGAAAAGGGGTTTAAGTGCATTTAGGTAGATATACACTTTAAAAAAAGTACAAAAAACAACAGTAACAGTAAGACAATTAGTGCAATGGTGCAGAGTGCAAATGGTGTTAAAATAAACATGATTAATTTAAAAGGTTGCTTTATATACATGAGGTAGGTGGATATGACTTTATATACAGTATATACAGTGGGCATAGATTTAAAAAGTGATAATATTTACATAAACATTGAGATACATTTATAGGTACAGTGGATGTTTTTGTCACATGGTTATTGCACAGGGATTGTTCCTGACACCATGACTGGTGTTAACTGTTCTGATGGCCTGTGGGGAGAAACTGTTCTTGTGTCTGGTTGTTTTGGCGTACAGTGCTCTGTATAGCCTACCAAAGGGGAGAAGATGGAACAGATTGTGATGGATCTGCATGTTTCCTGAGAAGTCCTGAATGGAGGGCAGGTCGGCACAGATGATCTTTTCTGCAGGTATGACTGTCCGTTGTAGTCTGTTCCTGTCCTGTTTGGTGGTCGATGCAAGCCAGATAGTGATGGATGTGCAGAACAAACTGAATTATTGCAGAGTAGAACTGGATCAGCAGCTCCTGAGGCAGGTTGAACTTCCTGAGCTGGTGCAGGAAGTTCATCCTCTACTGGGCCTTTTTGATGATGGTGTCGATGTTGGATGCCCACTTTGGGTCCTGTGAGATTGTGGATCCCAGAAACCTGAAGACTTCCACAGCAGACACCAGATTGTCGAATATGGTGTTGGGGGGCTTCTCCTGACTGAAGTCCACTGTCATCACTATTGTTTTGAGAGTGTTCAGCTCCAGGTTGTTCTGACCGCAGAGGGCCAGCTGTTCAGAACAACAAGTTGTGGAGGGAATTTAGCATACATTTTAAAATAGAATATTGCAATAGAATATTTATAGCTACATGCAATTCTAGAATAATTACATAAAATAATAGACACGAAATAATTGTATTTAATATATTGTATTCGATTCTTTGTAATCAATATGAAATCACCTTAGAAACAAATCTACATGATGGTTTCGTTTTGCTGTCTTGACATTCCGTCGGACTGTTGGTTTTTCCCATGCCGTCCAGAAGGTGTTGTTCGTCGGCCTGCCCAAATCCATGTGAATGCAGCATAATCGTACTACAGGAGTAGGGGGTGGGGCTTGGCAGCCTGAGAGTCCAAACTCTGGACAACAAATTCCATTTGTTTCTACCTGTTGCTGGTGGTCACCCTTGTTAATGGATAAACCACCTACCTGCTGCTGTGCTGAACGTGAGTTCTGAAACCTGCCGGCAACCCGGAACATACACACCGTTGGGGAGAAATGCTGTCTGTGCGTCTTCCTGGAATAAAAACTATACTATAGCCGTAGTTTTTTTACTCATGTTTTTGACAAAGAAACTCTAGAAAAGAACACTGAGGATCAAAACCACAAGCTAAACATCACCTAGCAGGGGACTTTCTAGAGGGTTAATACCTGGAGATGGACCGATACAGGTACTTCATTTTCAACCAGAAGATCGTACTCGTCCTCGGTATCCTGCAGATGGCTTGTGCGGGTCTTTGTGTGGTGTGTGGGTTCATGGACGCGGTTTTCCGCAGGGATACACCGCTGAGTGGCACCAGGACACCGGTATGGGGAGGACTGGTAAGTTTTATAAACTTTGCTTTGATGACGTCATCGTCCTCTTAACCTCAGATTTTAATAGATAAGAGAGAAAAAAATATGAAATATTGATCCTAAATATTGATCCTCCATCAGAAACTCTTCAATAGTTATATGGGCTCGTTAAAGTAGCATCAAAACTTATGGGCAGACTACCACCGATAGTGACTGCGGTCAAGTGAGCCGCCGTCCGCAATCCCGTGGTCAAATCAGCCGCACCTCAATTCGGAGTGCTCACGTATTCGGACCTTTATGGTAAATGCATTGAAACAGAGTTAGCGTCGGAC
>CM022490.1:3451588-3475568 GCA_011952105.1 Coreoperca whiteheadi
GTCCTGAATGGAGACTGGTGTGATCCTCATGTAAGAGATAATGGGACATATTAGTGCTTAGTTGTCATTAGGACATTTCGTTTTCTAGTGTTAACATTTTTGCACTGGCCTTGTGTGTCATTTCATTCAGGCCATTCTCACTTCTGTTTAGATCATGGCCTCTCCAGGTGTTTTAGCACAGTTTGCCTCTCAAAGGAAAAATTCAGTGCTGGTAAGTGTGATTGTTTCTTGACTCTTGTTATCTCTGTATGTATACTTTTCTCAAGGCAAGGTCCTCTTTTTGGATTACTTTCTTTTCTTTGCAAGTTCTTTTTGGTTTTCCAAAGAACACTACAGAGACTTAGTGAGTATGTGATAATCAACACTGATTTTATAATAAAATAGTACACTTTATTTATTTACAATAATCCTTTGTAGCATTTTGATCTCCTACCTGCAACATCGTTATGGGAACCTAAGCATAAATTCACAAAACACTAAATATGTTAGTGTTCCACCTTATCTCCGCAATGGTGTGCACAGACACACTTAGTTTCAAGGGTGTTGTGTCCAAGCTTGTTTCCCCTTTGATTTTTGTTCCCCTTTACCTTAACCTAAGCCCAACTTTACAAATCTGCCCAACAATTCATCTCTGTGACATCAGATTGTAACCTAACCTAAGCCCAAACCCCTAAACCCCTAACCTCAACCATGGGTTGTCCAAGGATATAAGGAATATTATTCAAAGGGTAAACAGAGAATTCAACACCATAGACCGACCGATACTGGATTTTTGAGGATGATACCACTATCGATATTTGTCGAGGTTCATAAATCATGCAGCATATTCGTTCAGCTGCATTTCCTTTCCCTGCTCTCCCTCCGTCTCTGTAACTCACGCTTCTCAAATACACACACACACACAGCTCCTCCCCTCCGTGCACATCACGTGTCATGAAAACGAGATCATCCCTGGATGCGTGGCCTAGCCTATTTGGTGCAGAGAAGATGGCTGGCGAAAGTTCACGAAAGGTTGGTATCTTGTGAACACCTTTCCCCCCCCCCGGTCAGCCCCCACACATTGACGTTGGCTCTGTGGGAAATTCAATTTTTAATTCAATTCAATTCAATTTTATTTATATAGCCCAGTATCACAAATCACATTTGCCTCAAAGGGCTTCACAATCTGTAACATACGACACCCTCTGTCCTTAGACCCTCGATTCGATTAAGGAAAAACTACCCAAAAAAACCCTTTTAACAGGGGAAAAAAAATGTTAGAAACCTCAGGAAGAGCAACAGAGGAGGGATCCCTCTCCCAGGACGGACAGACATGCAATAGATGTCGTAAGTACAGAATAGATTTATAGCATCAAAACTATAACATATACAGCCATGATGGCAAAATTGTTGTATATATATATATATATTATTATGTTAGAAATGTTTAGGTGGTAAAACATAAGGGAAGATGATGGGTCCAGACGGACAACCGAGCAGCTCCAGGTGGAGCCCAACGAGCAGGACCCGAGCCACTCGTCCCCTGCACCATAGACACAGCAACACTGCCCCAGCAGGTCGCCATAGTCACAGATCCAGATACATCTCCGGACACTGAAATACCTGCTAAAAGTGACAGTAAGAAAGAAGAGACGGACGACAAAGCACAAAACTCCAGGAGAGGGAAGAAGTCAAGTTAGTGACATGCATTTATGGGATGAGAATGCATACGGATGGAGAGGAGGACAGAGGTGAAGAGAGAGAGGTGCATCATGGGAAGTTCCCCGACAGTCTAGGCCAATAGCAGCATAACACAGGGATGGTTCAGGACTCTCCTGAGCCAGCCCTAAATATAAGCTTTATCAAAGAGAAAAGTCTTTAGCCTATTCTTAAATGTGGAGATGGTGTCTGCCTCCCGAACCCGAAGTGGGATCTGATTCCACAGAAGAGGAGCTTGAAACACTGTTTCTTATCAATCTTGATACAGATCTCTTATATTTGTTTATATATATATATGTATAATTGTGACCAAAATACTTACTGAGAGGGACATTTTACAGTTAAAAAATCTTGTCAGTGCTCTCAGGTGGACACACCTTGTAATGGAGATGCTGTTTATAAATGACCTCAAACCTAATTTGGCATTTTTGTACAGAAATGTCTTATTACTTATCAGCCAACATCGGGTACCTATTACTCATATATTTGTAATAAGCTAATATCGCCCAATATATTGGTCTGACCAATTTATCTTTTTAGGTCGATTCTACACAAGATGTTGGGAGAGGGCCAGGCCAGTGGGAGTTCTAAATGAAGGGGTGGTTACTACCCTCAGCCCCTATTCCCTTCGTGCACTCAACTAGTTACTACCAAAACTGCCAAGTGTACCTAAATAAACACTGGGTACAAATCAAATTGTAACAATGACTCATAAGGTATTTGTCAGTGTGATGAATGACAGCCACAGGGCAGAATGAACATTGGCCTGGATTCCAAATACATTTCTCAAAATATTTCATAAATTTTTGCTCTCCATTATCATAGTTTACTTCAAAAGCAAGCCTTGTACTCACATTGGGGAAGGCGTGGCTCATCTCTATATAATATTTGTAAAATAACCCTAAAATATTCTAATTGGATTACATTTGTTATACAGAATAGAATATTCAAAAATTAAATAAAGTGAGAAATACATTCTCTCACACGTACATACAGAGTGTCATTTTCTTTTGCTGAACTTTTCTTCCTGTCCCTGCAGGTGAGTGTGATGGTGGTAGCAGCAGGACTCTCCTGTGTGGCTGCAGTGTTTGTATCAGGTTACTCCTGTCTGACACTCACCTACGGAGAGGAGGATGAAGGGGTCTTCCACCACCACAACAGTCCTCAAGTGGTAACCACCACACACACACTTGTAGATGCACTAGCACAAATGATTTCCTTTGGGTGATATGCAATGTTTTATGTGGTGAATCATGTAGACCTTCCTCATAGTGGACTGTCAAACATAGGTGTAATTAATTATATTAATAGTGGCTGCATTCCAATCAGGAATAACAGTGTCAGGGCATTAGTATTAGTATCCTGCTGTGACAAGGGATCAGAATCAAAAATACTTTATTAAACCCCGAGGGGAAACTCTTTGTAACAGCAGCTCACTGTTACGTAAGTGCACACAAGAATGGAAGATTAAGCAAGGCAAAAAGCAAAAATATAATACAGGTAACTACAAAGTAGGTATAAGTATAAATTTAAAATTAAACAAGTGTAATGTACAAAGTGGGTTAACCAGTTGAGGTTAATATTACAGTATAAAGTAATAGTGCATGAGCTGTCAAGTTGCGTGTAGCTTATTAACAATATATAATGGGACAGAGGATATTGCACAGCCGTACTAGAAGTATAAATAAATAAGTATCACAAATTAAATTTAAGACAGGGTGTATTGCACAGTAGTTTAAGCACCGAATATTCACAAATTGTGTCCAGTATTGCAGAGTTGTTCATGATCAGTTTCCAGTTTAGTGACTTATGGTCATATCGACTAACACTTACATAGAGTTTGATGGCCACAGGCAGGAAGGACTTCCTGTGGCGCTCTGTGGTGCATTTTGGGAGGATGAGTCTTTCGCTGAAGGTACTCCTTTGCTTGACCAGCACGTCATGGAGTGGGTGGGAGACACTGTCCAGGATGGCATGTAGTTTGGCCAGCATTCTCCTCTCTGACACCACCGACAGAGAGTCCAGCTCCACCCCAACAATGTCACCGGCCTTAGGGATCAGTTTATTGAGTCTGTTAGCTTCTGCTACCTTCAACCTGCTGCCCCAGCATGCAACAGCATACAGGATAGCACTGGCCACCACAGACTCGTAAAACATCCTCAGCATTGTCCGGGAGATGTTGAAGGACCTCAGCCATCCATCCATCCATCCATTTTCTACTGCTTATCTGGGGCCAGGTCGCGGGGGCAGCAGTCTAAGCAGAGACACCCAGACTTCCCTCTCCCCAGACACTTCCTCCAGCTCTTCCGGGGGAATACCGATGCGTTCCCAGGCCAGCTGAGAGACATTGTCCCTCCAGCGTGCCCGGGGAAGACCTGTCCGGAACACCTCCCCAGGGAGGTGTCCAGGAGGCATCCGGGACAGATGCCCGAGCCACCTCAGCTGACTCCTCTCGATGTGGAGGAGCAGCGGCTCTACTCTGAGCTCCTCCCGAGTGACCGAGCTCCTCACCCTATCTCTAAGGGAGCGCCCAGCCACCCTGCAAACTAATTTCTGCCGCCTGTATCCGGGATCTTGTCCTTTCGATCATGACCCAAAGCTCATGACCATAGGTGAGAGTAGGAACCTAGATCGACTGGTAAATAGAGAGCTTTGCCTTGCAGCTGAGCTCCTTCTTTACCACGACAGACCGGTACATCGACCGCATCACTGAAGAGGATGCACCGATCCGCCTGTTGATCTCCCGCTCCGTCCTTCCCTCAGTCGTGAACAAGACCCCAAGATACTTAAACTCCTCCACTTGAGGCAGGAGCTCTCCACCAACCTGAAGGGGACAAGCCACGCTTTTCCGGCTGAGAACCATGGCTTCGGACTTGGAGGTGCTGATTCTCATCCCCGCCGCTTCACACTCGGCTGCAAACCGTCCCAGTGCACGCTGAAGGTCTTGATTTGAAGAAGCCAACAGGACAACATCATCTGCAAAAAGCAGAGACGAAATCCTGTGGTCCCCAAACCGGACTCCCTCCGGCCCCCGACTGCGCCTAGAAATCCTGTCCATATAAATGATGAACAGGACCGGTAACAAAGGGAAGCCCTGCCGGAGTCCAACATGCACCGGGAACAAATCTGACTTACTGCCAGCAATGCGAACAAAACTCCTGCTCGGGTCATATAGGGACCGGACAGCCCTTAGCAGAGGGCCCCGGATCCCATGCTCCCAGAGCACCCCCCACAGGTCGCCGCGAGGGACACAGTCGAATGCCTTCTCCAGATCCACAAAGCACATGTGGACTGATTGGGCAAACTCCCATGAACCCTCCAGCGACCTGGCAAGGGTATAGAGATGGTCCAGTGTTCCACGACCAGGACGAAAACCGCATTGTTCCTCCTGAATCCGAGGTCCCGTGGGCCCACAACCTGCAGGAGGAGCCGTAAGGGGCCGGTGCTTTGTGGATTGGGTGGCAGTCGAAGGCGGGGGCCTCGGCGACCCAATCCCCGGACACGGAATCTGGCTGTAGGGACATGGAATGTCACCTCGCTGGGGGGGAAGGAGCCTGAGCTGGTGCGGGAGGTTGAGAGATACCGACTAGAGATAGTTGGTCTCGCCTCCACGCACAGCTTGGGCTCTGGAACCCAACTCCTCGAGAGAGGCTGGACTCTCTACTACTCTGGAGTTGCCCGCGGTGAGAGGCGGCGGGCTGGTGTGGGCTTGCTTATAGCCCCCCAGCTCAGCCGCCATGTGTTGGAGTCACCCTGGTGAATGAGAGGGTCGTTTCCCTGTGCCTTCGGGTTGGGGATAGGTCTCTCACTGTTATTTGTGCTTACGGGCTGACTGGCAGTGTAGACTACCCGACCTTCTTGGCGTCTCTGGGAGGGGTGCTGGAAAGTGCTCCGACCGGGGACTCGTTGTTCTACTGGAGGACTTCAACGCTCACGTGGGCAGCGACAGTGATACCTGGAGGGGCGTGATTGGGAGGAACGGCCCCCCCGACCTGAACCCGAGTGGTGTTCTGTTATTGGACTTCTGTGCTAATCACAGTTTGTCCTTAACGAACACCATGTAAAAGCATAAGGGTGTCCATCAGTGCACGTGGCACCAGGATACCCTAGATCGGAGGTCGATGATCGACTTTGTGGTTGTTTCATCTGACCTCCGGCCGTATGTCTTGGACACTTGGGTGAAGAGAGGGGCGGAGCTATCAACTGATCACCACCTGGTGGCGAGTTGGATCCGATGGCGGGGGAGGAAGTTGGACAGACTTGGCAGACCCAAACGTATTGTGAGGGTCTGGTGGGAACGTTTGGCAGAGTCTCCAGTCAGAGAGATCTTCAATTCCCACCTCCGGCAGAGCTTCAACCAGATCCCAAGGGAGGCTGGAGACATTGAGTCCGAGTGGACCGTGTTCTCCACCTCTATTGTCGACGCGGCTGTTTGGAGCTGTGGCCGCAGGGTCTCCCTGTCGTGGCAGCAATCCCCAAACCCGGTGGTGGACCCCGGAAGTAAGGGATGCCGTCAAGCTGAAGAAGGAGTCCTATCGAGCCTAGTTGGCTCGGGGGACTCTGGAGGCAGCGGATAGGTACCGGAGGGCCAAGCGAGCTTCAGCCCGGGTGGTTGCAGAGGCAAAAACCCGGGTCTGGGAGGAGTTCGGTGAGGCCATCGAGAAGGACTATCGGTTGGCCTCGAAGAAATTCTGGCAAACTGTCCGGCGCCTCAGGAAGGGGAAGCAGTGCCCCACACACACTGTTTACAGTAGGGGTGGGAATCTGCTGACTTCGACTGGGGACATCCTCGGGCGGCGGAAGGAGTACTTCGAGGATCTCCTCAACCCCACCGGCATGTCTTCCATTGCGGAAGCAGAGGCTGAGGACTCGGTTGTGGACTCGTTGATCTCCCGGGCTGAGGTCACTGAGGTAGTTGAGAAGCTCCTCGGTGGCAAGGCATTGTGGGTGGATGAGATCCGCCCTGAGTACCTCAAGTCTCTGGATGTTGTGGGGCTGTCTTGGTTCACACGCCTCTGCAGCATCGCGTGGCGGATGGGGACAGTGCCTCTGGACTGGCAGACTGGGGTAGTGGTCCCTCTGTTTAAAAAGGGGGACCAGAGGGTGTGTTCCAACTACAGGGGGATCACACTCCTCAGCCTCCCCAGAAAAGTCTATGCTAGGGTACTGGAGAGGGGAATTCGGCCGATTGTCGAACCTCGGATTCAGGAGGAAGGACCTCAGCCTCCTCAGAAAATAGAGGTGGCTTTGGCCCTTCCTGTACAGAGCTTGAGTGTTCTTAGCCCAGTCCAGTTTATTGTCTATGTGTACTCCCAGATACTTGTAATCCTCAACGATGTCCACGCTGACCCCCTGGATGGAAACCGGAGTCACTGGTGCCTTGGCCCTTCGTAGGTCTGCAACCAGCTCCTTGGACTTTGTGGCAATGAGCTGCAGATGGTTCTGCTCGCACCATGAGACAAAGTTACCAACCACAGCCCTGTACTCAATCTCATCACCACCACTGATACATCCCACCACAGCAGAGTCATCAGAAAACTTCTGAAGGTGGCAGGACTCTATGTGGTGGCTGAAGTCTGTGGTGTAGATGGTGAAGAGGAAGGGAGAGAGGACCCTGAGGGGCCCCAGTGTTGCTGACCACAGTGTCTGCACATACTGTGGTCTGCCAGTCAGGTAGTCAACAATCCAGGACACAAGGGGGACATCCACCTGCATCGCTGCCAGCTTCGCACCCAGCAGGGCTGGCCGGATGGTGTTGAAGGCACTGGAGAAGTCAAAAAACATGATCCTCACCGTGCTTGCCGGCTTGTCCAGGTGGGTGTGAATGCGGTTCAGCAGGAAGATGATGGCGTCCTCAACTCCCAGCCGGGGCTGGTAGGCGAACTGAAGGGGGTCCAGGAGGGGTCTGACCATGGGCCGCAGCTGTTCCAGCACCAGTCTCTCCAGGGTCTTCATTATGTGGGATGTCAGTGCTACCGGTCTGAAGTCCTTGGAGCCACTGGGACGTGGCGTTTTCTGGACAGGAACGAGGCAAGATGTCTTCCACAGAACAGGGACCCTTTGAAGACTCAGGCTCAGGTTGAAGACATGTTGAAGAACTCCATATAGCTGGGGGGCACAGGCTTTTAGCACCCCGGGGCTAACTCCATCAGGACCAGCAGCCATGTTTGACTAGAGTTTCATCAGCTGTCCTCTCACCTGGTCAGCAGTCAGGCACACAGCAGAGGTTACAGGCGGGGGGCGGGGGGGCATCAATGCTAATGCTGTAAGAAAGGTTTGTTTAGTTTTTATTGAGTCAGAGGTAGTAATTCAGCTTGATGGTCATTGTGGAGACTATTATTATTATTATTATTGAATTTAATGATCAAAGTTTAGTCCATACACCATGTGTTTTTTAGGCATAGAGGTTCTAACAAAAGATTACCGAATTGCATTATGGGAAGTAGGATTCAGCATTTGTGGAACCCATATTAGAGATAATATAGGGATATCTCAGCCTTTGCTGCTTCCGTGTCAACCCCATTTTGAATCTTTTGAAATCTGACTCTTCCACATCCTTCAGCTTTATGGAAGTGTGACGCTAAATGCTGGAGTAGAACTGCAAACTGTTTTGCACACTACAGTAGATGTTGGCCAATTTTTGCACCACTAGTAGTGAGGCCTGAGGATGTCATGCTTTGTCAGTCCAACACTATTTGGTAAATTGGTATGAATATTCTTGACCTACAGAATTCGATTCTCCTAATGATTTTTGTGACTCCCTAGTCTTTCATATAGTGCTAGATTGCCTTTTGATCAACCATGAGAATGTATCTTGAAAACTAATCTTGCAGAACCAATCACATACACAGAAGTACATGTGTCTGGGGACAATCCAGGTGAGATTTGTTTTAAAAGGCCACGCTGTAATGTCTTGGAAGTGCTACAACAACAGCATCACAGCTATGTCTACTTAATACAGGTTTTATAAAAAAATTTTCTCACTGCTCAGACGTTTGTGCTTCATTGGATGGTGAAGGGGGCCAATGCCACCATACTGCTGACCTGCACCATTAGCCTGGCTCTCTCCTCTCTCATCGCCTATGTGGGCTGCCGTAGTCTTCCCTGCTGTGGCTGCTATGATGCCAGTACTGGATTGGTAGGGAAGAACACATTAACCACAAATGGCTTTAAAATGAGCAAAAACAATCTAAAATGTTACCTTTTTATGTACTTTATTGACCCTTCGCTAAGCCCCACCTCTCTCAGTTACTGTTGCTATCCCTGTCAAGCTTTTAGTTCTAGCTCAACTCATATGCAGCTTCCACTGATAAGTGGCAGATTTACGACAGACAATTCATTGTAATTTTTTTAACAATGTACCTTGATTTTAGACAGAGGTAGAAAACCCAGGTTCTCATTTGTAATGTAAATGGACTGTACTTGTATAGCGCCTTTCTAGTCGTCCCACTACTCAAAGTGCTTTCACACTACAGATCACATTTACCCATACACACACATTCAAACACTGATGGCAGGAGATAACTGCCTATCAGTACAAATTAAACTAACCATTCACACACACCGAAGGTGCAGCTTCGGGAGCAATTTGGGGTTCAGTATCTTGCTCAAGGATACTTCGACACATGGCTGGGGGAGGCCGGGATCGAGTCGTCGACCTCCCGATCGGTAGACGACCCGCTCTGCCACCAAGCCACAGCCCCATCAGTTTTTTGGCTGAAATGTAAACTGTCGGCTTGTATCGGCTGTAGCTAGCTAGCGAATTAAGCCACTGGTAGCTCAATGAGTTGGTTGAACACAGCTGACTTGTTTTAAATTTTCAACCTCCTAAAAGGGCTACATGCATGTTATGGTAATCTCTGACAAAAGGTTAGCATTCTCAATGGCTAATGATCCATGTAGAAAACAAGGGGAAAAAAGACTAGCAATAATGTTCTTGATTTGCAGCGTAGAGCTAGTTAGCCCTAGTATTAAAAGTATGATCATGAAAAATGTAAGCTCAGATGTAGGCCTGCACGATTCTGGGAAAAATATGAATCACGATTTTTTAGCTTAGAATTGATATCATGATTCTCTGCAACGATTTTTTTCTCATGAAGCGTAATGTTTATTACACACATGAACTATGACAAAACAAACTGGCAGTACCAAAAATATTTGTTTTGGCACATACGAAACTGCACATCGCCACAAGCCTACAAGTTTTCATCAATATCCATTAGGGGTGTAACGGATAGCAGTCGATCCTTGATCCATATGGATCACAACCCACGGTTCGGCACGCACGTGACCCGCGGATTAATTGTGCTTTTTTTTTTACTAGCGGATTAATCTAAATTGTTTAGCGATCGCAGAGTGAAAGAGTTTTTCTGCTGATATTGCTTTGTAAGTAATTGCGTTATTTTAAACTCGATGCTGAGTTTCAGTAAAACTACACACAACAGTCATGTGTTCACGTGAACAGGGCATGTTCATAAGTGAGAAATGGCTAGCGGCGGAGCAGAAGAGCTTGAAAACCGTTCCGCATCATTTAAATCGCACGTATGGGAGCATTTCGGCTTCCCCGTAAAATATAATGATGACGAAAGAAGGGTGGTTGACAAAACTGACAAAAAGATCCTTGCAGTAGGTTTTCATGTAATAAATGGAAATGCAAATAGAAAAATTGTATCCTCCCCCTTTTTTTCTGATCCGAAAAACGATCCGATCCGTGATTAGTAATGTGATCCGAACCGTGAGTTTTGTGATCCGTTACACCACTAATATCCATTTTGTTTATTTCCGAACTACAGCGCTCGCTCAACGAGTGAAACACGTGACCAAAAGGTGCTTTGTCATTGGCGGAGGGGGAAGCCCTGAACTTTGTGAGAGCTGTCCTTTCAAAATAAAGGCCACATTTTTCATTATTATTATTTTTTTTTTTAAATCGAAGTCAATTAAAATTAAAATTGTGAACAGGGTGAATCGAGATCGCGATTTTATAACGATTTATCGTGCAGGCCTACTCAGATGTAATTTCTTTCGAAAATATAACCCTGATACTTACTTTACATTTTTATGTTAAAAACAAGCTTAAACAGGTAAGACAGAGGATAGATTTATGCTTCATTGTTATTATTTTCAGACAATATGTTTCACTTTTAATGTTATAAGAGGAAGGGCTTTGAGTATGAGGACGAACTGATGTGTTTGGCAAAAATAATGCTGTCTTGGTTAACGAGTTTGCCTTTGGAGTATATACTTCCCCAAATCTAATAAAAAGCAGGACAGGGGCGCTAAAATTACCCTAAACTCTAATGTGGTTGCATCGAGAACCAGTGTAATGAGTGGATGTTCCAGTCCTGAAAGGGGCTTTTTCTAATGTAATCTGTAACCCCACAAAATAATTTAGTAAGTTGATGATATGTTCCTTGGCTTTGGAAGTAACACTACGTTATTAGGCCAGCCGTGCCTACTAATGGCAAGCTAGGATTGGACAGTCACTGTTAGAAGAATGGGTTTAGCAAACTGCCAATAGCAGTCGTCTCAGACTGTACTTCAAACACCATAATCACAGACATACCTCAATTCAGGAATTGCTGTGGAATATTGTAACATTGCTGTCAGACAACAAACTCCACTTTGGCGGTTTTTAATGTGCTTGTGCTTCCACTTGACCGAGCAAATCTTGATGCTTCTGAGAACATGCTTATTTCTTCCTTAAAAAACTGACATTTTGTAGACAAGTGATTTTATGTTTCTCTGTTTTTTCTGTGTTGAAGGAGACACTGGTTCCTCAGTGTGAGCCTGGGGACACTGAGATGGTTTGTACTTGGCAAGGTAAGAGCTAATGTTAAAAGTTGTCTTCAAACTAGTCATTGCCCACAATTGCTGTTGATATTAGTGTTTGGTAGTGTTGGAGCTTTGGAGTCAGCAGTCCTGTGATGTAGTTCTCCTCTGTGTCCAGCAGGTGGTGATGAGAGGCTTTTCAACTCTCGAGCTCAGTCCGCTGACCCGGGCGCCACTGAAGAAGAGGAGGGTCCCTCCAAACTGCATCAATACAGCAGACTGACCTGACACACATCCACATTAGAAAGACTGGTCCTGCACATCCCTATTTGTTTTCTCCAATCTAGAGAGGAGGGGGAACTCAAGACACAACTAAAGCTGAAGATGTCAAATTGAACAGTGTAAAGAGAAAAATATAGATGTTGTTTGTGCTCTTGATTGGACCAAGCACTTTGGACTGTGGCAGTGTCTTCATTTGCTCTAAGATTTCTGTAGATAAACTCATTTAAAGTTGAATACTTTATATATAAATAAGTAAACATATTTAACAGGGACCATACACAACACAAATGTTGTGCCAGTTAGCTAATTTATATAATTATATGACCTGTCAAGACTAATTCCCAATATGCTGAGTGAATGTGTGTCGTGTTCTCAATAAATAAATAAAACCTGACTGATCTGTGGGAGCGCTTTCATCAAGTGATTTTTTTCTAAAGAGAGATGACAGCACATTTTGAAATGTCCTGGGCAGTTTATTGCAAGGTTACACATGACAACCATTGCAAGTGTCTCCCTTTTTCTCTTGTCCCCAGTTATTTCATTAATTAATAACTCCGTGTATTAATTGAGATTTTTCTTTCTGGGCACTTGCAATAAGAGTTACAGTAGCATTATTTGTTCATGGTTGTACAAGAAAAGTAAGGCAAAGGAAATTATAGTAGGACCCGGCGTGAAGGCGGATGGGGGGCATTTATCAAAAACAAAGGACACTTAAAGAACAGAAGGAAGCAGCAACCAAATCTGAAACAATACATCACCCACATGATGTATTCAACTGTTGTCACATTGCTGACAAGCCACAGAGATGCAGCTAGCACAGCTTATTTCTTTCTACATCCATGTGCATAGCCTCTGAACAGTGAGTCCGGAAAGTAGGCAGTTTGGTTTGTTTGACAGTCCATGTCCTTCAAGAAGACATTTGCAGTGTAACGGGCTGATCAGCATAGCACCATAACAAGCATCCAACGAGACAAAGTTGCAAACATGATGTGGACATCAGCCTATGGTGCATCATAAACAACCAAAGAATTTCAACTTTTATCATACAACGTTTGCAAGACATGCTGAATATTTTATTATAAGCTTACATACAGGATTTGTAGTGGGTATAGGCATCCATGCACATGTAGAAGTGCACACTACAATGCAGTTATGTAGCAACAGTGTCAGTCATTTGGCAAATATTTGGCTGTTTTTGGTCTCTTAACTCCTGAGGGCAACGTCTGACTCTTTATAAGTTAAATGCTGCACTATGTTCGCCAGCTGGTCTAACGCTGTCATTTTTTTGTGGGTGCTGAGTAGGTAGTGTAGAGCGGGTTTAGAGCTTTCTCCCTAAAAACACATGCCTGCTGTGGCCAAAAATGACACTACAATAGAGGTGTTAGTGAACCAAGCAGTAAACTTGCCGGCAGGACAGCTTAACAATGAAACTCGCTTTAAAAGGTCCGTAAAGGGGAAGGGAGCTGCAGGACTACAATTACCCCTCTAATATTTTCCCATTGTCATGACACATTGTTATATCGATTATAGGGGCTTTAAGCTTTTCCAGTGATATATGCTGGAGAAACCAAACAGCAGGCATTAACGATGACATTCCATTGATCACTTGTCTGTCAAAATGCTGTAATGTACAAAAGAAGACAAGTGCTTACACTGCCAGAGCCGCTGGCCTTCATTTTTCTCTCGCCTTATTCTGAGTTTTTATTATAAGAGACTTTTTCTTTATCAATCAAACCTTTCTTTCTTCTTCCTGCTCCAAAATCTAGTTTTGAGACCTTAAGCAATAGGGTCTGGTAATATAATACAATTCACAGAGTGTGGGACTGGAAAGGGGGATTAAAAGGGGACAAGTCGCTAGTTTTTGACATGAGGCCCCCAATCAGACCATCTGACGATCCACAACTCACGTAGCTTACCTGTCTTGACTTTCCAAATCAGCCCTTCTACTAGCCCAAAGTTACATGGACAAGCCTTGACCACTCCAAAGCCTATACTTCGGACAAGTAGTAAAAAAACTTCCATCTGCACTTACAATTACAGTAAATATCAAAACAGAGTAATTGACTCTTCCCTTATGATTATAGGTAAACAAGTGTGAAAACTGTGGACTTAACTTCAGAGTATTTCCCACGTTTTTTCTTAAGTAGTATGAAGATTTTTATTACTACACCTTTTTTCAATCAACTACAAGATTTCAGTGAGCTTGCTATGTATCCATTACAAAAAGAAAATTAATATGAAATTACTTCCCTCATGAGGCAATGTACATATATTTTAAGGAATCAAGGTTTTCAGTCTTTGGATTTAAAGCAACTAAACTTAAAGGTACCCTGTGGAGTTTTTGATCACTGGTGGCAGCCACTATGGAGCAATGTTTTTATGAGGAGATCCCTCTTTTGTCTACATCTAAATATTCTGCTAGCATGTGCATACTGGTGATGCAATACTCCTTCTTGTCAACACTATTCCACTGATCGACAGTTGTTGGTGATAACAAGCAATACATTTGTTTTGGTGAGAAACACTGAATGTCAACATATCTGTTTGTTTACAAGAAAATGTTGAATGAAATGGTTAAATTAAAAACAAATGGACTCCGACCACCTGTAGAGTATCACAGATGAAGTGAGAATCCAAAACTGAACTACAAGAAAGGGGCACACAAAATAACACCAAAACCTTTCAATATTTTGAAATCAATGATACATTTTGGCATGTCAAAACAACCCCCAAACAATTTAATGTAATTTATAAAGTTAAGCATTGGAAAAAATGTATTCTCTTCTTATACATTCATCTATGTGTTGTGCTGATCATGAAGCCATTTTGCTAAAACCATTCTTTCTTTCTCAACCGCCACTCTTTCCTCAGCTCCTTCCATCTTCAAATCTCTTCCGTCTTTAGCTGCAGGCTGAATTTGTCTCCCTCCTTCCCTCCATTTTTCTCCCTCAGCAGCTGCTGCAGCCCCAACTTTTGGCCTCGTCTCCTCCGTCATCCCTCACCCTGCTCAGGTTGATGGTACCCCCTGATCCCCCGTGAGGCTGGCTCAATACCAGAGGCTTCTGAGACTTCAGCTTGTGGGCCACCGTCATAAAAATAGCCTCAACATGGTCACTGTTTCCCCCACAATAGTTTCCGTCTCCCTGGCTGTTTGGGTTCTTTGCTGACGTCTCAAACAGGGGCATGGAGTGGGTGTCCGCAAACTGTTGCGCCACGTCTGTGCCCACTTGGATGGAGTCTTGGAGGTCGCACTTGTTTCCAACTAGGATCCTGGGAACCTCAGTGCCCAAAGCGTGCTGCTTGCACTCCTCAATCCAGGCTGGGAGGCTGTGGAAGCTGGCAGCGTTGGTGATGTCGTAGACGAAGACAACAGCGTGCACGTTACGGTAGTAGTGCTGCACCATGGACTTCCTGAAGCGCTCCTGACCTGCAGTGTCCCACAGCTGGATCTGTGGGGAGACAGTGACAGTGGAAATGGATCAGCAAAAATTTATCAAATCACATTAGAAGACCCAACAACTTATTAATTCTACCAACAAATATTCTGTGTGTATCCAACGCCTAATTTTATTCACATCACCAAGCCACACTCTTCCACATCAAATGTTTTCAGAAACAAATTTCAGTGTACTGCTTGACTGTAATTTGAGAAAGTTTGTGACCAGGCCACCATTGTTTTCCTGCTTGAAAACAGACCAAGCACCGCCCTGTCGCTCAGCGCTACGTAAAGTAACATGTTTCTTTACTCTGATTGATGGCCCCTCCCAGCACTGCCCACACTGATATTTTTTCATTTTCTAGAGGCATTTTTTGAATTTCCAGGGTAGGCACTTCAACCAAAAGTTTGGGGTTTAGTTGCTCTTTAAATTAGGGCTGGTTCCCTGGCAAAAATTAAGCCTAATCCTTAAAGAGGTTTTTCAGAGAATCTTAACTGAATGTTATTCAAGGATTAGGCTTAATTGCCAGCGGAGGCAGCAGATTGTATTAGTCATCTTTATTTTTTATTTCCTTGGCCTATTTCCTAAAATGCTTTTGGACAAACTCCTGCCATGTTGCTTTCAATTAAGGGACATTTAATTTATTTAACTATATTCAAAAAGAACAGTTTACTCATCATGGGCATTACTACACATCATGTAAAAATGGTTTTATGATGTCTCTGTGGCACTGGAAAAGTTTTATCAAGTTTGAGAAAACAACCCTGATGATGATGACAGGGTTATCTCAGTTTGGACTACAAAGACAAAGTTTCAACTGAAAGCCTGCAATACAAGCTGTGGGCAATTGAAGGGGGAGACAATTAAAGCTGCAAATTAATTCTGGGAATTGTAGGATCCTGCATTTTTGGAGTTTGACCCACACTAAGGACTAAAAGTCAAGATATCTCAAGCTTTGCTGCTTTGATAAGGACTATTCTTAGGCTATTTTAATATGTCTCACTTAACCCTCAACTGCCGCAATGGAGCTGCTCAGTGGCCCCCAGGTAAGACTGGTGTTAGACTGACCCTACCACTAGCTGTGAACCCACATGTAACCTTGTATTGTTTTTTTTTTTATTATGTTTATCTTAGAGTGAAACGTTACGTCTTTCCCTGCTCTCCCCTACTTCTTCTATATATCTAAAGTGTATTTGAGTTTTGAATGACTATGTTCTCCATGTCAGAAAAGGGACGATAACCAGAGGCATAGCCAGAGCGTTCAGCTATCAAGCTCCTCTCCTGTGGAATCAGATCCCAGTTTGAGTTCGGGAGGCAGACACCATCTCCACATTTAAGAGCAGGCTAAAGACTTTCCTCTCTGATAAAGCTTATAGTTAGGGCTGGCTCCATCCATATGCATTTTTATCCCATAAATGCATGTTACTAACTCGATCTCTTCTCTCTCCTGTAGTTTTGTGCTTTCTTGTCTCTCTCTTGTCTCTTACCATCCCTTTCAGCAGGTATTTTTGCCTCCAGAGATGCAGGATCTGGATCTGTGATTCTGGGCCACCTGCTTGAGCAGTGCTCCTGTGTCTATGGTGGGGGGTGGTTGGTGTGGCTCGGATCATACTCAGTGGGCTTCACCTGGAGCTGCTCAGTTGTCTTTCTGGATCCAGCCTCTTGATTTTTGATCTTCTGGTGTGAATCTATTCAGTACACACGGCATCTATTGCATGTCGGTCTGTCCTGGGAGAGGGATCCCTCCTCGGTTGCTCTTCCTGAGGTTTCTATCATTTTCTTTCCCTGTTAATAGGGATTTTTTGGGGTAGTTTTCCTTGGTCAAATCGAGGGTCTAAGGCCAGAGGGTGTCGCATGTTGTACAGATTGTAAAGCCCTTTGAGGCAAAAATGTGATTTGTGATATTGGGCTATATAAATAAAATTAAAGATAGATAGATCAAAACATTGCTCAGAGCCAACATGAATGGCTCACAGGATATATATGTTCACTGGAAAGTGAAATTTAACAAGGAGAGAGTTCTCAGGCGGTGGGATGCCTCCCAGCCTTCCAAAAGTTAATGCATGTTGTGAAGACTAGTATACTAATAATTCCATGTCACATTTGAACTAAATAATAATAACAAATGATATGTGTCCGCATCCATCTCGTTTTATGTAATGTCAGTGAGCCAAGAATTGTGAAGTGGAGGGAAAGACCATACAGGAATATATATAGATGGAATGTACAGGAAATCAACAAAAAGGAGGATAGTGAACGGCTTGTAGTTAGTGTGTTCTTCAACCAAACATCACACACACACAAGTTGTGAGACCAAAATGTCCTCACTATGAAGGTTTAAAAAAAACAGTATTTCAGTCCTCACTATGTAGCAAGTACACACACACACACACAGAAGAAGAGTGAGAGTACATTGTGACAAATTGTGCGGCTTCAATAAAATAATATCCATTAAGGCAGTAAATAAGCTACATTAAAAGAAAGGAAAATCTAATTACCTCACAAATTTCTAAACGGCCCTGACCTGAGGCACAAGAAGTGCACCTTGTCTGAAGCATTTTTATAGAGTTCTTTAACAGTGACCTGTGACTGCAAACCTTGATTTTCTCGCCGTCAATCTCGACCAGCCTCTCTCTGAAGTCCACTCCTATCGTGGCCTCGGTCTTCTCAGGGAACTTCCCGGCACAGAAACGGTAGGTGAGACAGGTCTTCCCGACACCCGAGTCCCCGATCACGATGATTTTGAAGATGCGGGTCCTCGGTGGCGGAAGAGTCGAGCTCGTCAGAGAGCCGGAGATTTCAACGGGCAAACCGCTCTCCGCCATATCCGACGTTGATCAGCAGGAAAAGCCTTCTACATCAGCGGCTTCTGCACTAGCAGTCCGTCAAGCTATTACTGCTGCTGTACGACCAGGAAGCGTCAAATTATAAAAAGGCTTTCACAAGAACAGCTACGATTCTCTGTCAAAATTCAAAGACGTAAACATTACATTTACTACACGCTCAGATATTGTCAATAAACCTACAGTAGCCTATCTTTATCTTAAAGAAGTGCATCCCAGTAAACACTTACAGTCTGTTAGCCAAGGAGGCTGCCCAAGATGCAATAGGCTGCGGCCTGCAGGAAGGCGGGGTTAAACGGTTCAGCCACACCCACAATACCATTCCTGGATTTGACGTCATGTTTTCCGATTAGGAAGAATACACACATAAATAGGACACACACCATCTGAGTTTAACACTCTTTGAATACTCTGTCCCTGCCTGTCACCATCTCTGACAACGCAGCCCTTCAGAAAACAATGAAGGAAGCACAATTCACAGCAGACACCCCCTTGTCATTCATTTTACACCTGGCCAAAGTCCCCCAACCCCCCCATAACATAATAACCGATTAATTCAACTGCTGCCTAATATTACTCACTTGCACACACACATATCAATGTCAATGACACACACCGCAAACAAGTTTTGTTAGTTTTTTGTTTATTTTGTGCCTTGGTCCACATGCATCTTCCAACCTCAGCAGTCCCTGTAGTCCCTTCTGCCTCACTTTCTGCCACTGTAGATTAAATAAGAAATAAGAGCATTACCTATGGATAGGTAATATGTAAAAGGGTACAAGCCCTGAGCTATCCCTCCAGGCTCATGATCTCTTAGCCTTAAAGTTCTCATGAATTCTTATGAAGATGGTGGGCTTAACTTCTTGGATTTTTATACATTAAACAATACATCTAAGATAAATTGGCTGAAGCAAGTTTTCAAACCCTACCTCTATTTGGAATATTACACCATTATTTAAGCTCAGTGGCTTAACATTTTAGGCAAGCAGGATAAAGGTTGACCCGTGATTTCCCCCTGCAGGTGTTCCACTCCCCCAACAGGCGCTACACATGTGAGATGGTTTTTGTTGAGACACTGTCTACAGATAGGTTACATTGTTTATTAGGGCACAGAAACAACAGAGTCAGCTGAGGTAAGCCAAACTGAAAGTGACTGTGAAAGCACCCCAAATACAACAGCTGGTCCACAACGACCAACTTCCGGGGTCTCTATCAATATTACAGCGGAGACAAGGACACTTTACATTTATATTAAAAATGCTTCTATGTGACTCTCCTGGTATGACATGCCTGTGGCCCACGTCAGACGATTTAAAGCAAAATCTGTTGTGCCACTCAAACTGTACAATTCGGATTTCCTGGATTATAGGTGCAACTGAGGAACCAACACTGCTCAGAGGCGGTCTTAATATAGAGACATAGGTAGGCGACTGTTTGGGGCGCCCTACCAGTTGTCATAGTTAGAGGGCCCCCAACCAACCTCAAAAAAATTAAATAAAAAAAACCCTTATCATCATGAATACTTCATCTTCTTCTTTTCCTTTCGGCTGTTCCCTTTCAGGGGTCGCCACAGCGAATCATGTGCCTCCATCTAACCCTGTCCTCTGCATCCTCTTCACTCACACCAATTAACTTCATGTCCTCTCTCACTACATCCATAAATCTCCTCTTTGATCTTCCTCTAGACCTCCTGCCTGGCAGCTCCAACCTCAGCATCCTTCTACCAATATACTCACAGTCTCTCCTCTGAACATGTCCAAACCACCTCAGTCTGGCCTCTCTGGCTTTATCTCCGAGACATCTAACATGAGCTGTCCCTCTGATGTACTCCTGTCCGTCCTCGTCACTCCCAAAGTGAACCTCAACATCTTAAGCTCTGCTACCTCCAGCTCTGCCTCTTGTCTTTTCTTCAGTGCCACTGTCTCTAAGCTGTACAACATCGCTGGTCTCACCACCGTCTTGAACTCGTTTCCTTTCATTCTTGATGATACTCTTTTATCACACAACACACCTGACACTTTTCTCCACCAGTTCCAACCTGCTTGCACTCGCCTCTTCACCTCTTTTCCACAGTCTCCATTGCTCTGAACCGTTGACTCTAAGTACTTAAAGTCCTGCACCTTCTTCACCTCTGCTCCCTGTAACCTCTCCGTTCCACCTGGGTCCCTCTCATTGACACACATGTATTCTGTCTTACTGCGACTAAGCTTCATTCCTCTGTTTTCCAGAGCAGACTTCCATCTCTCTAGATTCTCCTCCACCTGTTCCCTGCTCTCACTACAAATCACAATGTCATCCGCAAACATCATAGTCCATGCAGATTCCTGTCTAACCTCATCTGTCAGCCTGTCCATCACCAGAGCAAACAAGAAGGGGCTCAGAGCCGATTCTTGATGCAGACCCACCTCCACCTTGAACTCCTCTGTCACACCTACAGCACACCTCACCACGGTCTTACAGCTCTCATACATGTCCTGCACCACTCTAACATACTTCTCTGCCGCTCCAGACTTCCTCATACAATACCACAGCTCCTCTCTCGGAACCCTGTCATACGCTTTCTCTAAATCTACGAAGACACAATGCAACTCCCTGTGACCTTCTCTGTACTTCTCCATCAGCATCCTCAAAGCAAACACTGCATCTGTTGTGTTCTTTCCAGGCATGAAACCATATTGCTGCTCACAAATGCTCACCTCTGCCCTTAGCCTACCTTCCACTAGCTTTTATGCCTAATATATTCATTTTTATTATGATGTGAAGGCCCACACATGCATGTGGCAAAATAAGTTATATAACATATATATATGTATATATATAACCTGCGTAATGTATGTGCCACAACAAAATAGCTAACTGGTTGATTTACATTTTTTGTCCACGGGGCTTCCCGTCAGTTATAATGACACATTCTGACTTTTTGGTAATATCACTGTATGTAAAATGCAACCAGATAGAGTCGCTTCCTTCTGCCTAGCATGTCGTCGGCGCTCGTTGCTCGTGTTCTTGCTCCATGCATGTAGTTTTGTGTTGCAGCCACAGGCTGGCAGCAACAGGAGTATGAGACCTGTACTTGAACAACAGTGCAAACTCATTTTGAAGGCGTGACAGCTGAATATTCTATCCTCGTGTTGAAAAAGTAGAGACGATTGTAGATGAAAATTAAGAGAGATTTTATCTTCGTTTTTATTTTATGCAAAACATTTTAGTCTCGTCTTTTTTTGTCAACAATAATGCATGTTAATTTAGTCTTAGTCTGCGTTTTTGGACATTGGTGAAGTCTTGTCATCGTCTCGTCTTTGTCATGTAAAAAAAGGTTGTTGACGAACATATTTAGTCTCGTCTCGTCTGACGAAATTAACGTTACAGCCACCTTATTTTTTTTTATCTTTACAGGCAATCTTACAGCTGAAGGCAAGGCGGAGGTCACCTGTAACGTTGGCATACCCACGATCTGACCACTGGTGGGACACAATTGTATTCCGGATTTCACTCCGGTAAAATTCATGCAGAATTTTTGTGTCCCCAGAATCATTTGAGTTCATCTGCAGTAGGGTCAAGCATGTCATTGGGAGAAGTAACACAAACTACCGTTTGTGCGTCCCAAAACAAAATCCTTGCCAATTGCCATATGGAAACTGGCCACGGGTGGTGAATACAGGACAATCAGCCATCTTTTTGAGGTAGGCTTCAGCACTGTGTTTAAATGTGTTCAGGAATTCTGCAACACAGTCATCACAGTGCTTCTTCCCGTCCACATGAGATTTCCTGATGCTGACAAGTTGTCAAATGGCCACTTTCTTTAATAATCGTTGGAGAGTTCCACAGTGTGTTGGTGCAATTGATGGCAGCCACATTCCAATAATTGCACCAGAGGAGTATCCACAAGACTATTTCAATCGGAAAGGATGGCATTCTATTGTTCTGCAAGCAGTTGTGGATGGCAAAGGTCTTTTCTGGAATGTTTCTGTTGGCTATCCAGGGAGTGTGCATGATGCAAGAGTGCTACAACAGTCACATTTGTGGGAGGTCCCAAGTGACGGGGAATTACTAGGGCAAAACAAAATAACCATCTTTGGCTGTGATGTTAGACATTACCTGATAGATGATCCGGCGTACACCATACAGAATTGGCTCATGAAACCTTTTTCCGACACTGGCAGACTGAGCCCTGAACAGCACACCTACAATCACAGGCTGAGCAGTGCACGATTGGTTGTGGAGATGTCTTTTGGGAGATTAGAAGGAAAATGGAGGTGCCTCCTAAAAATAAAACGACTGCAAGCTGGAGCTGAGCAAGAGGATGGCACTGACCTGCTGTGTGCACCGTAACATTTGTGAGGAGCATGGTGATGATTTCACTGAAGAGCACCCGGAACAGAACAGTAAACATTCAGCCTCCTGTTCAGACATTACCTGAGCATGCTAATGCAGAAGGGGCTGACATCTGAGCTGCATTAATGTTGCATTTTAACGGAGGGAACGAGTGATTCTTTGAATACATCAATGCCTTTTTTTTTAACACTGTAACACTGCTGTTTGTGTTTGAGGACATCTGGACTTTCATAAATTGAATTATATTCTCCGTCTTTGATTTAAGAAACTGAACCAGACATTTGTATTACTAAACAAGATTATGTAAACAAAAACAACCAATACAAATCTGTATAAAACTTTGCAAAATGTAAAGTACAGTAAAAGAAAAGAAAAATTGTAAATACTTAATTCAAATAGAAATTGTACAGAAAAAGAAGTAACCAAAAAGACTGTGGTGATTTATTCTTTTGCGATTGTACAATAATTTTTGCATTTGTGCCTCCATTACGTCCACCATGCGCCCCATGAGTCCAAGCAGCAACTGTGTGTCTGCTCTCATGTCCTGCCACAAGGCATCGTCCATTTCTGTACTGTACTGCTCATCTGCCCTTTCCAAATATTGCACCACTTCCGAAGTTTTTCCTGTGTAAAACAATAATGGCAGACGACAGTTCATCAGTGTGTTGTCATAGCATTGCAAAAAAAAAATTTCTGCAGAGAAATACACGTATGCATCTGCTACATGATTAAATATTATTTTTGACGGTATATACTACTATGTTATATTAAGTATAGCATAATACTACATCACTATCACTCAATCTTTTTTGTCCAATAATAGATCAACATTATTTTGTATATAGCAAGTTAATTACAGATTGACTATATAATTCAATTTAAACTTCAATTTTTTTTAGACTTTTGCTTTGTTTTAGGTAGTTTAATCAAATCTAATGTTACATAAAGCATTTTGTATTGATGTTAACTAGGTTAAACGAAGAAAAAATATAAACATTATTTCAGTACCTGATAGTAATATGCATGGGTACACACATCTCAATGTTTGCATCCCTCTAGCGTGTCCTAGGTTTTCTGGGCCTTCTATACACCATTGCAACAAGGTCGAAAACATTGGGAAAGTCTCGCAGAGCCGCACTATGAAATTATCTTATCCACATTCACGTTAGCAGAGATCTAGCCGGATAAAACAGATAAAAAAAACCTCTGTATAAATTAACTTATATTTACCTGGCTTTAACAATGAATCTGAGTAGACATACAAGACAAACAACGTTAGCTATGTTACTGTAGCAGGGTATCATGTTAACCAGTGTGCTTACCTAGATACTGAGCACTGAACTGCAAATATTCATGGAGAAAATCCTGAAAGCATTTAGCTAAGAAGATGCAGCGTAAGGTGAAGGTAGAGGTGGCAAAGGCCAAACAAACAGCATATGAGGACTTGTATGCTAGGTTGGACACTAAAGAGGGAGAGGTGGATTTGTACAGGTTGGCCAGACAAAGAGATAGAGATGGGAAGGATGAGCAGCAGGTTAGGGTGATTAAAGATAAGGATGGAAATGTATTGACAGGTGCCAGGAGTGTGATGGGAAGATGGAAGGAGTACTTTGAAGA
>CM022490.1:3477422-3491185 GCA_011952105.1 Coreoperca whiteheadi
AATAAAGGCTCTGCTTACCTTGTTTTGTAGACCGGTCTTATGAGCCTTCAGCAATGTCCGTGATCAGCTCCTCTGTCTAATTGTTGAACCTGTCTCATCCCGGACGAGCCCCCACTTGTTGAGGTAGGCCCAGCCTCACCTCTCTCCGAGTTGGTTGATGAGAAGAGATTCACGAGAGACCTTTGAAACTCAAACTAGTTTATTTCACAGCATAGTACATACAGATTTATCTGGGGGCACAACGCAACCACCTCAGGCTTCTGTTCCCCGTGATGTCTGCGTTATGTCCTCCAGCTAAGACAGCAAAACTCTTGGTTATATTCTACCCCATCCCCCGTCACACATTTTCAGTACTTTACGTAGCTGGTTAACTCAGCATGTCGTAGTTCCGTTCGGCCGAAGTCAGGCGCCTGGAAAAAAAGGCACAGGGGTGAAGTTTATGGTCGGTGCTGGAACGTTGGGATAATACAGCCCCCACCCCTGTGTCAGAGGCGTCGACCTCTACCACGAACTGGCGTGAGGTGTCAGGCTGGGTCAGAATGGGGGCTGAGGTGAACAGGTCTTTCAGGGTAATGAAAGCTTCACGTGCCGCCGGAGACCAGGTAAAAGGGATGCTCGGAGAGGTAAGTTGGGTCAGGGGTGCTACCACCTTGCTGTAATCCTGGATGAACCGCAGATAAAAAATGGCAAAACCCAAGAATCGCTGGAGCTGCTTCTGGGAGGTGGGTTCGGGCCATTCGGCCACTGCCTTCATTTTCTCCGGGTCCGCCTTCACCTGCCCGCTCCCGATGATGTAGCCCAGAAACCCGGTGGTTTCGGCGTGAAAATGGTACTTTTCTGCCTTGACGTAGAGCTTGTTCTCGAGCAGCCTCTGGAGAACCTGGCGGACGTGAGAAACATGATCGGTTAGGTTTCTGGAAAAGATGAGGATGTCATCTAGATACACGAATACGAAACGGTCTAAGAAGTCTCTAAGCACGTCGTTGACCAGGGCCTGGAAAACCGCAGGAGCGTTCGTGAGTCTGAACGGCATGACCCGGTACTCGAAGTGGCCCAGGGGTGTGTTGAAGGCTGTTTTCCACTCATCGCCCTTCCTGATCCGGACCAGGTGGTAAGCATTCCGGAGGTCCAACTTGGTAAAAATGGTGGCTGCCTGAAGGGACTCGAAGGCCGAGTTAATGAGAGGCAGAGGATACTTGTTTTTCACAGTTATGTTGTAAAGGCCCCTATAGTCAATGCATGGTCTTAGGGTCTTGTCTTTCTTTGCCACAAAGAAAAAACCAGCCCCCACAGGTGAGGAAGAGGGACGGATTAATCCGGCCTCAAGGGAGTCTTTGATGTATTGTTCCATAGATTCCTTCTCTGGGCGTGACAGATTATACAACCTGCTGGTGGGCAGGGGAGCACCAGGAAGGAGGTCAATCCCACAATCGTAGGGGCGATGAGGCGGCAGAGATAGGGCTAGGTCCTTCAGGTCGTGATATTCTGTGGGAATGGAAGATAGATTGGGGGGCGGTTCGACAGGCGGACTAGGAGTGGCTCCAGCTGGAGGGATAGCTGACTGAAGGCAGACTGAATGGCAATGTGAACTCCAACCAATGATTCTCCCAATCGATGTGGGGATTATGCATCTTGAGCCAGGACAGGCCCAGGACTAGAGGTGCGTTGGGGGACGAGAGAATGTTGAACTGGATGCGTTCTCTATGGTTACCAGAAACAACTAAGGACAGAGGAATGGTCTGATGGGTTACCCTGACTAGCAAACGTCCGTCAAGAGCACTAGTGATTAATGGCATGGGAAGTGGTTCCAGGGGGAATTCATGCTGGGCTGCTACCTCCTGATCTAAGAAGTTGTCGTCGGCCCCAGAGTCGATGAGGGCCAGAAGGGGACAATTCTTAAGGTTTTGCATCAGGATAGCTTTGGTCAACATGCGGGGTTGAACAGAGGTTTGTCCCTCGGACCGGCTCACCAGTATCCCCACCTTTACTGGTGAGCCCGGTCTTTTGGGCGCACAGGGCAAGATGTACGGAAGTGACCCGGTTGGCCGCAATAAAGGCACTCACCCGCTGTGATCCTGCGGGACCGTTCGGCCTGGGAGAGACGGGCCTGATTGACTTGCATGGGTTCTTTGGAATTACTGGGTACCTGAGTCTGGAAGCTGGAACTGGCATGTTTGAAACTGCTCGTGGGTTGGGGGTGCCTAGGGCTGCCGGTGACCGGGAAGTGGCGTCGTCCCATCCTTTCCCGATGTCTCTCGCGTAGACGTCCACCCACTTTAATAGCGAGCGAGGCGAGAGCGTCGAAGGTGGGTGGACTCTCTCGGGATGCCAGCTCGTCCTTCAGTTGCTCGGACAGGCTGTTTAGGAAAACCCCTCGGAGTGCGTTGTCGTTCCACCCAAAATCGGCCGCCAAGGTCCTAAATTCCACCGAGTAGTCCGCCACTGTTCGGTTGCCCTGGGTTATATTCAGTAACTGGTTAGCTGCACTGCCTCCGTGGTCGGGATGATCGAACACATTTCTTATCTCGCCAATGAACAGGTCGTAGGATAAGGTGACTAATGCTTGTTGTGTGTTTACCGCCTCAGCCCATGCCAATGCTCTCCCTCTTAACAATCCCATGACATAATGGATTTTTGCCAGGTCAGAGGGGTAGGTCAGGGGGCATTGATGAAACACTAACGAGCATTGAAATAGGAATCCCCGGCATCTGTCCAAATCTCCGTAGAATGGTTCGGGGTCTGGGGCATACGATTCCCGGGACGGTGGCTGAGAAACAGGGGTAGAGGGACAAACGGGTCCAGAGGATCCCGCACTGGCTGGAGAGGAGAGAGAAGTTAATCTTTCCATTTGGCTAGTCAGACGGAGCATTTGGTGGTTCAAGACCTGGTTACCATCCATTAGTGCTCGAAGTAATTGTTCGTGTTGTCCTAGTAATTTTTCCTGTCTGGAAACCGCGTCACGGATGGTAACAGCGTCGGTATCCAAGCCTGCTGGGTCCATGTAGGCCAGATCGTTCTGTTATGGTTAACGGCGGTTTTAGGTTGGACCCAAAAGACAAGGCTGGACACGAACGTAGGCGGTAGGATAACCAACAAGGTTTATTTAGTGGTATCAGCGAGGTTGAGGGCTGGGAAGTCTGGCAGCGGGATAGGCTGGTACGTGGAGGTGGAGAGTCAACACGAACTGGGACTGAAGAATGCCGGCTGGTAGACTGGAGCTTCAAGCGGTAGTTGCAGGAGCCGGGTGAAGCCAAACACGTAGGATGGTGGCAGGAGAATCCACGGAGCGAGACAGGCAGATGGGAGGATATCTGGATGTGGAGAAAGAGGCTGTAATTAGTTCCAGCATAAATGCAATAGATAGTTCTTCGAAAAGTTTCTTCAGTAGAAGGAGCACGACATAAGGACTACTAAGGAGACAGTACGATCTGGTGAAGACTGGAAGGTTGAGCCGGTGTTTGAATACTGCAGGAGGTGGTGATGAGCCGAGATGAGCTGCAGGTGTGCAGGTAGGCGGAGCTCAGGTGAGTGATTGCAGGTGTGGAGGAGAAAGAGTCTGGTCCGCTCCGTGGATGGCTCCAGACAAACACTAACAAACGAGACAGACAAGAAACACAAGGCAGGGCAAAACACCGGGAAACATGAGGGAGTTTAGGGAAAATATTCCCAAACCCTGACAAAAACATCTTTTGACTCATCTGTGAATAAGCCCTCCCAGAAGCTGTCCGACGATGGGAACAACAGCTGAAAGGAGAGGTAAAAGAAAGCCTCCAGATTGTTTTCTCTGAGTCCGATGTTTGGTTTTTAGGCTGGTTTTTTTATCAGCCAACAGCCTGATGATTTTCTTTTCTTTTTTGAGTTTTTGATATTGAGCGGAGGTCAGGGGAATGTTTCCTTTGAAAAGATATAAAGAGAGCGCGCACAGAGACAGAAGAAAGTCAGAGGAACAATGGTTGAGGATATCTTTATCCTCTGTGGCGTGGTGTGACATAAAGTGCCCAGTAAAGGAGCGTTCCTTTTTAAACGCACAGACATGCTGGCTTAGGACTTTGATTTAGGTAGATAGATGACGGGCCACTGACCTTAATCTGTACTGTTCTGGACAACTAGGCGTGAGGTCTACTATTAAATACCCATGAAGTTCTTTGGTGGCGTCTTCAAAACTTTATAAGAAAAAGGCTATTCGTCCGGTGAATATCTGCTGCGCTAGGATATTTGTCTGTAATCTTGAGGGTTTTTAAACAGCAGCAGATAATTACTGTTTAAACTGATGGTGCGACTATGTTAACCTTGATGAAAAACATTTTGAGTCAGCATCATGACGCTCATGTTCTTGTGATGTTTGTATTGTGTAAAAATCCTGACTACCTATGGATGGTCGGAGGCCTGAAAAATGACATCGTCCAAAATAATCAAGTGATTTTGATCGGGGGGAAAAAGGTTTTCATCTTCAAAAGAATCGGGTCCCCCTTCGACAAATTTAATCTTTTTATTCTTCTTTTGCAGTTCAGCGTACATGGGTTGAAAAGAAGTGTAAATCCAGACAATGTTATTAGGCTGTATATCCATCGTATGATTACAGTTTTCCAAAACAGACTTTACAAAATAGGTTTTTCCACATCCGCTCGGTCCCACAACCTGACATGAAAATGGTGTCCGTAGTCTAGGGTCAAAGTCAATTTCGTTGGACGACAACATTTTCTCTTCACATTTTCTCTTCACTAACCAAAGGGCAATGCTTGACCTCGCTTGACAACATTTTCTCTTCACTAACCAAAGGGCAATGCTTGACCTCGCTGCTCAAAACCTGTTCTGGAATGACGTTGCGTTATGTTGGATGCGTTTCTAAGAAAACATCCGTGTTTATCTCATTACTAAACATTACAATTACACATCAGTCCGTGACACTTTCAATAGCTATCATATCAGTTCTTCATCGCTAGGAAAAGATATAGGCTGTCATTAGTTTAACCTTTAGTATTTAATAAAACGATTCAAAACATTTTAACCCTTACGCAGATACACAATCTTGTCATGAACATACCGTGTCATACTTCGCCTATGACGCTGCGTTATTCTATTGAGTTAGGGTACGTTTCAAAAGTTGTTTATTCGTTCAGGTGTACAATATAGTGGTGCTTTTAAACATGACACACGGCATTTTCCTCTGCTCAGCGTACACATTCACAGCTCACAAATGCATAGTGGAAGGCATGAAGGCTGAAAAGAACCCACAGCACACCATTTTCTTATACTGTTCCCAAAGTCCTTCATGTCATAATGAAAAGTAAGTAAAATAAAAGGCCCCTCGTTCAACACACATTTCATATTCTGAGAGCATGTGTTGCCGGCCTCAAACTAAGTCTGACAGTGTAGATTGTGATCCATCTCGACGGTGAGCCATACATCAAAGTCGTGATCGGTCAGATCTTTTACATTGTCATTCGTCACATGGGGCATCGGAGGCTCCTTCGCGGCTTCCCTCACAGCTTGCAGAAAAGAGTGGCAGCCCATGTGCGTCTTTCTCAGATACCTGATACCGTGCATGTACGGCATCTGGTGTATCTCATGCGCAACGTTTTTCACTCTTTCGTTGCCCTCGACGGAAAACGAAGTCTTGAATCTTTGGTAGCTTGATATCATCACTTTGAAAGTCACTTTAAACCAAGGGCCTCCTTTAGACCAGTCCACCATGGCATTGAAGGTTGCATCGTTCTCCTCGGGAAGGCTGAGGTTTTTCCTTTCTGTCATTTTCAGAGGTTTTTTTATGCACAGGTATTTCTGTCTGTTTTCAATCTAGTGTACAATCTAGTGCAACACGAAGAATTTCTTCAAGGACAGATCAATGCATGCGCCACCGTGCATGCTGCCTGTTAACGTAGCGCCGTCTCGTCGTGTTACTTTTTGTAAATTTTAGCTTTCCTTTTTCTTCCAAACTTGAGTAACTTGTGTGTAAGTATAAATTAAAATACGCTCTTTAAGGAAATGAGGGTAGAAAGTATTTTAGTACTTTATTTCGCCGTGGAACTTCTTCTCCTGCTACTCGGTCAGGGCACTGCTGCTGAACAGCTGTTTGGCCGCATTGTTTACACCAGGGAACAGCTGATCACGATGAAGCCAAGCGGCATGGCGCCCATGACAACCGATGTCCCCACTGAGATCTGGAGCAGGACACACCGAGGATGCAGAGGTGGAACGAAGTGGCGAGGGAAGAGAGAGGGGTGCAGACAAAAGAGACTTTAAGCCATGTCTGCCTTCTCTCGTCATGGGCAATGTGAGATCACTGGCGAATAAGATGGACGAGCTAGCGATGTTAGCCCATTGTTGTGGCTGTTTACATTACCCCCTCTGCTAACTCTGTATTGGTGTGCAACTCCATTGACACCGCCATAGGACAACTCTGGACTCAACACCTGAGTGCACTCATATTAATTTCGGGCGACTTCAACCATGTCAGTGTTTCAACAACACTGACTAATTTCTCCCAGTATGTGGTGTCAACACCTAACTTGACAATCACTAACTTCTTCTTCCTTTCTACCTGCTCAAAAAAAAATTAACCTTCCTATGCTTTGCTTTGTATCCTGTGCTAGGCTTTAATCAGATAGTCAATAGCTTTTTGATGCACTTATGCTTTTTGTTACCTTGTGTTGTTATATTGCTTCCATTGTCTTCCTCATATGTAAGTCACTTTGGAAAAGCGTCTACTAAATGTAAATGTAATGTGAGTTGTCCTACTAGAGAGGAGAGGACATTGGACCTGCTGCATGTTAATGTTAAGGACGCATACAGCTCTTCCCCCCTCCCCCCCCTGGGCAGGTCAGACCACAACCTTGTTCACCTCAAATCCTGCTATTTGCCTCTGGTTAAAAGGCAACCTGTGACCACAAGGACAGTGAGGAGATGGTCAGAGGACGCCTATGAAACACTGGACGCCTATGAAACACTGCAGGAATGTTTTGAGGTGACAAACTGGGATGCACTCTGTGAGCCTCATGGAGAGGACATCGACAGGCTCCAGTGAGTGCATCACTGACTACATTAACTTCTGTGTAGACTGCAATGTCCCAACTAAAATGGTTCATTGTTATCCTAACAATAAACCGTGGGTAACAAGGACGTCAAAGACATCCTGAATGCCAAGAGGAGGGCCTTTACAGATGGTAATAGGGAGCAGGTGAGGGCAATCCAGGCTGACCTGAAGGTGAAGATCAGGGAGGCCAAGGAAAAATACAGGAGGAAGCTGGAGTGGAAACTCCAGCAGAACAACATGAGAGAGGTCTGGAGCGGCATGAAGAGCATCACTGGCTTCAGACCAACTGGCAGCAGAGGAGCTGAAGGCAGCTTGGACAGGGCCGACAAACTTAATCTGTTCTTTAACAGATTCGACACACCGGCTCCTGCTCATCCCCCCTCTGACTCAGCTGCTGCCCCGCCTCAGACCCCCCCCCAGACCCCTGTGAGTCAACTGCTCCCCCCTCCCCCATCGTCCTGGGAGAGTCCTGCCCCCCCCTCAACTGGCTCTCAGGCTAATGGCCCTCTTTACATTGACATTGATGCCCCCCGCCTGTAACTTCTGCTGTGTGCCTGACTGCTGACCAGGTGAGAGGACAGCTGATAAAACTCCACTCAAACAAGGCTGCTGGCCCCGATAGAGTGCCCCCCAGCTATGTGGAGTTCTTCAACGTGTCTTCAACCTGAGCCTGAGTCTTCAAAGGGTCCCTGTTCTGTGGAAGACATCTTGCCTCGTTCCTGTGACGAAAAAACGCTCCAAGGACTACAGACTGGTGGCACTGACCTCCCACATAATGAAGACCATGGAGAGACTGGTGCTGGAACAGCTGCGGTCCATGGTCAGACCCCTCCTGGACCCCCTTCAGTTCACCTACCAGCCCCAGCTGGGAGTTGAGGATGCCATCATCTCCCTGCTGAACCGCATTTACACCCACCTGGACAAGCCGGCAAGCACGGTGAGGATCATGTTTTTTGATTTCTCCAGTGCCTTCAACACCATCCGTCCAGTCCTGCTGGGTGAGAAGCTGGCAGCAATGCAGCTTGATGTCCCCCTCGTATCCTGGATTGTTGACTACCTGTCTGGCAGACCACAGTATGTGCATCTGCAGCACTGTGTGTTGGACACTGTGGTCAGCAACACTGAGGCCCCTCAGGGGCCAAGTTTCCAAATTGACTTTGTTGTTTTTTATTGGTTCATCAAAGCTTAAAGGGAAGGGTTGGGCTCTGGATGGGATTCGATTCCTGTAACACAAACATCTGATGTTTGTGCCCCACTAAACTGTCCAGTCACACCCGTTTGGCTGTGAAATCAGTCTTGTTCAGATGTATTTGTTTTTCATGGGGTGTCCTCTCTCCCTTCCTCTTCACCATCAACACCACAGACTTCAGCCACCACACAGAGTCCTGCCACCATCAGAAGTTTTCTGATGACTCCGCTGTCGTGGGATGTATCAGTGGTGGTGGTGAGACTGAGTACAGGGCTGTGGTTGGTAACTTTGTCTTATGGTGCGAGCAGAACCATCTGCAGCTTAATGCGACAAAGTCCAAGGAGCTGGTTGTAGACCTACAAAGGGCCAAGGCACCAGTGACTCTGGTTTCCATCCAGGGGGTCAGCGTGGACATCATTGAGGATTACAAGTACCTGGGAGTACACATAGACAATAAACTGGACTGGGCTAAGAACACTCAAGCTCAGGAAGGGCCAGAGCCGCCTCTATTTCCTGAGGAGGCTGAGGTCCTTCAACATCTGCCGGACAATTTTGAGGATGTTTTACGAGTCTGTGGTGGCCAGTGCTATCCTGTATGCTGTTGCATGCTGGGGCAGCAGGTTGAAGATAGCGGACGCTAACAGACTCAAAAAACTGATCCGTAAGGCTGGTGACATTGTTGGGGTGGAGCTGGACTCTGTCGGTGGTGTCAGTGAGGAGGATACTGGCCAAACTACATTGCCATCCTGGACAGTGTCTCCCACCCACTCCATGACGTGCTGGTCAAGCAAAGGAGTACCTTCAGCGGAAGACTCATCCTCCCAAAATGCACCACAGAGCACCACAGGAAGTCATTCCCGCCTGTGGCCATCAAACTCTATAACTCCTCCCTCTAAATGTTAGTCGATATGACCCTAAGTCACTAAACTGGACACCGATCTTGAACATCTCTGCAATACTGGACATAATTCACTATTCAGTGCTTAAACTACTGTCCAATACACCCTGTTTTAAATTTAATTTGTGATACTTATTTATACTTCTAGTACGGCTGTGCAATATCCTCCATCCCGTTATATACTGTTAATAAGCTACACGTAACTTGACAGTTCATGCACTATTACTTTATACTGTAATATTAACCTCAACCGGTAAACCCACTTTGTACATTACACTTACTTATTTAAATTTATACTCATACCCACTTATACTTACCTGTATTATAGTGTATTATATTTTTGCTTTTTGCTTAGTACTTCCATTCTTGTGTGCACTGATGTGATAGTGAGCTGCTGTTACAAAGAGTTTCCCCTCGGGGATTAATAAAGTATTTCTGATTCTGATTCTGATGCTGTTATCCCCTCATTTAAACAATATCGCATTTCTCTGATGGCCAGCTTTTCACCCCCGACTTCCAATGTGGCCATTCAGATAAAGTACTGTGGCAAGAAAAAGTATGTGAACCCTTTAAAATTTCATGGTTTTCTGAATAAATTTGTCATAAAATGTGATCTGATCTTCATCTAAGTTAAGGTTATTGACAAACATAATGTGTTTAAAAATAATTACACAAAAAATTCTGATCTTTCATGTCTTTATTGAACACACTCATTCAACATTCAAAATGGCAGTGGAAAAAGTAAGTGAACCCTTAGAATTATTAAATGGTTGCATCACCCACCTTCTACACAGTTTCAGCTGACGAACAGACATCGTCAGATTATCCTGAAGAATTGTTTGATATACTTCATCTTGCCCTCAATGATTGCAAGGTGGCCAGGCCGTGATGCAGCAAAGCAGGCACAAATCATGATGTTTCCTCCAACATACTTTACAGTTGGGATGATGTTTTCATTATGATATGACGTGCCCTTTCTATGCCAGATGTAGTACAGTGTGTTCCAAATAGTTCAATCTTAGTTTCCTCAGTCCACAAAACATTTTGCCAATACCGCTGTGAAGTGTCAATGTGCTCTTTTGCAAACTTCAGGCATGCAGCAATGTTCTTTTAAGTAGGCAGTGGCTTCCTTCGTGGTGTCCTGCCATGGATACGCTGCTTGTTCAGTGTTTACATATTGTAGACTCATGAACAGAGATGTTAGCAAGTTCCAATGATGCCTTCAAATCTTTGGCTGTCATTCTGGGTTGTTTCTTTACCTCATTGATGAGTCTTTGTTGTACTCTTGGTGTCATTTTGACTGGGCACCCACTTTTTGGTAGAGTAGCAACAGTCCCAAAGCGTCTCCATTTGTAGATTGTTTGCCTAACTGTAGACTGGTGAATATCTAAAGTCTTTGAAATAACTTTATATCCTTTTCCAGCTTCATGTAAAGCAACAATTCTCGATTGTAGCTCCTCTGTGCTAGAGATGCTATGGATTGACTTGAAGAGGGCCAAACACATGAGACGTCCAAAGAATATGACAGAGCTAAAGCAGTTCTGCCAAGAAGAATGGGCTAAAATTCCTCCTCGACAATGTGCAGGTCTGATCCACAACTACAGGAAGTGCCTGGTTGAGGTTATTGCTGCCCAGGGGGGGTCAACCAGTTATTAATTCTAAGGGTTCACTTTCTTTTTCCACTGCCATTTTGAATGTTGAATGAGCGTGTTCAATAAAGACATGAAAGATCAGAATGTTTTTGTGTAATTATTTTTAGACACATTATGTTTGTCAATACCTTTGACTTAGATGAAGATCAGGTCACATTTTATGACAAATCTATTCAGAAAACCATGAAATTCTAAAAGCTTCACATACTTTTTCTTGCCACTGTATGAACACTTTTGATATACTTGGCAGGACAACTGCTTAAACCACTTTTTTTTTCTAGCATAACACGGCCCTTATATGTCCCTCATGTAATATTTGTTATTCCAGGTGGGTCAACTGAGAAAAACTAATTCTACAATGATGACCTTTTGACAAGAAAATGAAAGTGTTGGGCCTTGCTAAGGCTGGTTGGGCATGTGGACTCAGACAAAGAGATTTGGGCCTGTTGTAAAAGACAAAGCCTGTTTGTTCGTAATGAGGTGTGAACAGAAACTCTGACTCGACCCGGAACCAAAGCAGCCTCAGTTGACCCCAACTTTACAGGCTGGGATTAGCTGGGAAGCACAACGGACTAAAACCGGAAGCCCAGCGTACGATGATGTCACCGAGGTCATAAAAGGGCTCGACGCTGTTGTTCTTCCTCCATCGCAACTCCGTTGCAACAGGAGGACACATCAGTCTCCCTCCGGTTAATGCCACGTTACCTCGAGAAGACGACTTTAAGTTCCCTTGGAAGGACAGATTGCTTGCTGGTTCGAGTTAACAGACTCAGTGTTTCGAGAAACACTTTTGGATCCCCGCCGTTCGCCTGAACGCCTTTCCTGTAGAAGGAGCCGCCGCTCATCACGAACCGCCGCTCACGGAAGAGCCCTGCCACAGCTGCTGGAGAGCCAAGAGTGCTAGTGCCGCTGCTTTTCCCGACGTCTACAGCACATCCCCCGTCTCGCCCGCCGGCAGATATTCCCTAATCTACGGAGCCACTGATCATGGCATCCCCTCTCCGGTTAAAATGGACTAGCTATATCACGGGACAAAGCGATCTCCCAAATAAGGGGTTAAATTGTGTCTGGTCAGAGTTTAGATATTATAACTGTGTTATTTCATCGAAGCTTTATTGTTGTGAATTGTGTTTGTTTACGTTACAAACCGCAGCCACTGCGCCGCCACCCGTTGTGCTGTTTTTAGCTGTGTTGGTCCAGTTAGCTACCAGCGCTAGCTGTTGCTCTGTGGAGCAAACGTTAATAAACAACTTCATCAGACTTAGATCCAGTAATAAGACGCAGACGGAAGTCTGGTCGGATTACTGTGGATGAAGTGAGTTATTAACGTCTCCCACAGCTCTGAGATTCTCTTGCTTCTCTGTGTGTTTTTCTCGTTGTTTTTGAAGTTACCGTGCTTGTGCTGACCACTAACTGTTATCCTAGCTCTGTGGAGCTGACTGCGTGTTTGTAGCCAGCTCAGTGAATGCAGCGCGGTACGTGAAATTCCGCAGCCGCTGTTACTGAGAACGCCACCGCCCTCAGCCACAGCGCCAGGATCTTGCCTTTCTTTGTGTGAGTTCTCTCCCTCTTTCCTCCTCCACTAACTCACATACCTTTACATGCACGCTTACATGCTCCAAACGGTGCTCAAATAACGCGGTAGCGTAGCGCAGCTAAGCTAACCGTTATCACAAGAGCAGACCAGGCTGACCGCCATTTTGTTTGGACGTCCCCTTGTTCAGTTTCGCGGGCTGCAGACATCTTGTTTCTAGGGGTCGCCTAGCAACCCCTCCTCCCCCTCTCTATTGTCCCCCCCCCACACACACACACTCACACACCCATCTCTGATCGGCTTGCTGAGTGTATATGCTTGTTTGTTTAGTTTAGACTATAGTGATTGTTTGCTGAAGTTATTGATTGCTAATCAATGATAAGGTTAAATAAACATTATTGTATATTTTAAGGAGCAGTTGCCTGTGGTTATTGTGCGTATTTGTTGTGATAATAGCTCATTGTGATAGCTAGTGCTCGGATTCACCCTTCACTGTCCATTATCAATGTACGGTAATATTCAATTATCAACATTTTAAGTGGACAGCTATCTTTGAGACTGTTTTCACGCTTGGTTATTAATTCCTGGATTCCAGATGGTGCCCCGTAATTATTGATCTATATTAATAACTTAATAACATTAAGTGCCTTATTAATATTCATTAATAATGTTTGATATTTTATGTTAATAACCAAACCTACCCTACCTGAATCCCAACAAAAGTTATTCTAGCCATTTCCCTGACATTTCTACATCATGCTCACATTCTGTCCTCCCCCTCCAGCTTGTATTCTAAAATGTCTGCAGCTGGTTTGTGGCACTAAACTGACAAAATAAAGTTCAACAATACTTTCCCCGTCACTGTTTTCCAATTCCTCAGTGTAAGAAACACCTAACAAAGTTGTAGCCTGAGACATTTGAAGCTCAAGTTCATCATTCCTGTTGTAGCATAGCAATGACTGCTTGTGTCTGCTTCCCAGCTACATCCTGTAGCTCTTGTCATTTTCATAGGCTGCAGTCTGATTTGCAATAAGTGAGTAGGTGTTCGCACAGAAAAATGCAACACATTTTGACATTTTCATATTTCTTTTCTGTGTGATCTCAACAGTGCTGCCATGCCATTGATGGCCCATTATTCCAAGACATTTTTTGGACTGTTGGGGTTTCTGAATAATGGGCCATAGGAACAATAGGCAGTCCCCATCTCAATAGCGTGATCAGGCATCTACTGTATGTAGCTAATTATTTCTTAAACATGATAATAGCAGTCTGACGCTCTTCAAGACTGCTTTGATACAACTGACTGGAATATGTTTAAGCAGGCTGCCACTTACACTTAAACACCACTGACCTCCAGGAGTACTCGGAGACCGTCACTGCCTACATCACCAAGTGTATTGAGGATGTAACAGTCACAAAAACCATCACTGTCCGGGCCAACCAGAAGCCGTGGATGA